>OZ000468.1:13605000-14182500 GCA_963922655.1 Cardamine chenopodiifolia
TACTGTTTCGGCTAGATAGCATTATTGTGATAAATATTTTGATGCAGACGGGGAAGCGGCTTTAGTATCATGGGCAAGACGGATGAAGATTGTTATAGGTATCGCACGCGGTCTCAAGTACCTTCATATGGAACTTGATCCTCCATTTACAATCTCTGAGCTGAGCTCAAACGCAATCTATCTCACAGAAGATTTTACTCCCAAGGTAAACTAAAGTGAGAGAAATACAATTAGCTAAGGTAAGCTTATGTTCACGTTCTTTCCTTGTCTGCCTTTCTCTGATGCAGCTGGTTGATTTCGAATGCTGGAAGACGATTCTTGCAAGATCAGAAAAGAATTTGAGAAATATTAGTAGCCAGGGTTCTATATGTGTGCTCCCAAATGGCATGGAGAGCCGATATCTGGATGTATCGGGTAATATCTATGCATTCGGCATTCTTTTGCTGGAAATTGTCAGCGGAAGACCTCCTTATTGCAAAGACAAAGGTTTCTTAATTGAATGGGTAAGAAAAATGAAAATCTAATTCTTTACATTCTTGAAACTGAGTTAATTCCTTCTCTGTTGTCATCCTGGAAATCGATACAGCCTCCTCTTTTTCACCATTTCCCTGAAACTTTGTTACTATTAACCAAATGGGTATACAGAGTTTTGGTCTGGATGTGAAAGTCTCGACCTTTTTCACCTGTTTAGTTTTATGGAACCTCGAATGTGGTTTTTCGTTGCAAAATTTTTTACCTTTTTACATATTTGTTGCATTGTGCAGGCAAAGGAGTTCCTTGAAGCACCAGATTCAATGGCAGGATTGGTGGATCCAGAGCTGAAACATTTTAACCAAGAAGAGCTTGAGACGGTATGTGAAGTGGCAAGCCAATGCTTGAACCGGGATCCAACCAACAACAACAACAATAACAGCAAGCCCTCAGTGCAAGAGCTATGTGAGACGTTGGAGAGTAGAATCAGTGTGTCAATTTCTGCAGAGCTTAGATCATCTTCTTTGGCTTGGGCCGAGCTCGTACTTGACTCGTGATGAGAACGATGAAGAAGAAAAGAGAGAAAAAAATGTTGGATGATGAATGCTAACTAACAGAAAACCAAACCCTCAACTTTGTACATCAATCGACTGATCACAAACATTTGATATTGTTTTTTTCCTCTGATCTTGATGAGTGTGTTTGAGTTCTTCTTACGTATTGCTTTTGTTCTTGATTAGTTTGTGTTTTGGGTATTCAAAGTGTTTGTAAAGGAAGAGCGGAACATAGAGTTTATGAAAGATTTTCTGTATGATTTGGAAATCTATGAGAGGTTGAAGAATGTGCATATCATATCACATATGTAATAATAGTAATCTTGGATCTCTGATGTTATCTTTTGTTAAATAGCATGGATCTATATTTTTCGAAATTTGAATAATTTTCAAATGTTGGTGATCGAAATTAATTGCTTGAGATTTTAGTCACATGGATAAAGGCAAAAAGTTTAAGATCAAACCTCAGATAAGACGACCATACGAGTTTGCAGACCAAGAAGAAACCTGCTTAACTTTCATAATATAAATGAAGTCACTAATCCTCTCGAGGCAAAATGTATTGCTAAACTGCACGTACTTCTTTGTCTGTACTTTGGTGTAAGAGATACCATAATTAGTTATTTTGATGCAGGGGATATCATAATCTAATTATGGAAGAAGATAGCACGATTATGTATAATTTTATAATTTTTTTATAAATTTCGGTACTGACAACGTAACTATGGAAGCTATTTTACGAGATATTTACGAAATAAATTTACCAATATAATATTTATTTTTGTGTCAAAAGTAATGTAATCAAATTACTGATAAATCGATCAAAATAGCACTTAATCAAAAAATTACAACGAATATTTACTTTTATCCTTTAAAATACGTTTAGTATTTAATAAAGTCAAAAGTTGAAGTCGTCTGAGATAACATAATAAGAAGGCCCAAATTTAGTTCCGTAAACAGTGTTAAATGGGTCTCACACGTCAATTAGGCCCATTGATAATGCTTTGACTATTTTATACATTAGTCGTCAATTTTCAGACCTTTTTTTCTTCTTTTAAATTTAGTTTCAGACTTCTTACGAGGTTGATTGCTATCAAAGATTAGACAGACACGTATAATAGATTCTATTTTACCTTAAAATGGATAAGCAAAGTTTCGTTGACAATTTTATAACAAATTTTATTTTGTTGCACGCAATGATGGTACGTAAGAAAACAAAAAAAAAAGTAACTTAAACGGAATGTTACTTGTTAAATACTTTTTTGGATATTGACAAGTTAATAGTATTCAAAAAATGAAACAGAACCAAAAAACAATTATAATTACTTCATGACGTCGTAATAATGACATTGTAATTTTTTTATTTGTTAAATAGCTGCATAATGACATTGTAAATTAATCAATTATTTTAGCTAAACTTCAAAGCCGAAGGTATTTAGAATCTTTAGACATTAGACGATTAAAAATGATATATTAGGTAAATAACAAAAAATGAAGAGATTTAGACAAATGAAATTTACTAGAGTTGTTAATAGAAGAAAAAATTAAAAGAGTTTATCAAAAAAAAAAAAGTCAAGAGTATTGGTAAGTATGAATGAAAATGTAGCATGCTAAAAAAAATCTGTAAAAATATATTCTCGTACGTGAGTAAAACAACATTTAATGCATTACATATATATATATATGAAATTTCATAAATAAAATTATTCACTAATATAAAAATAAAAAATAAAAATAAAATTGATTTGATATAGTAAATGTTTACCTAAAAACAACATAATTCACGCCTATTAAAATATTTAAGTTATATAAATAAATCGTATAAAACACACATACAAGAAAATTTACATATCACATAACAATTAAATAAAAGAGTAAAATCATTCAACATTTTAAAATTCACTTTGATTCACTTAAACACAAAAACATATATTCTTATCATTTACTTGGTTGATCTCCCAAATTTTATCGTTGAAAGCAATTTATTCTTATAAAAAATTTTGAACGGATATTTTCATAAACGGCGGTTGTAACTTAAAATAAGTATTTTTCGGTAGGACCTACTAGTTTTAAATATTTACATATCGGCCCACATGTTTTGTCATTTAGAGCCGGAAACCTTTTTCCCTCTTCGTTTCTATTTAAAAAGCTAAGCAATTCAACTTCGTTTCTATTTAAAAAGCTAAGCATTTCCCACAAACCAAAAAGTAAAAATCAAATTCGATTCGTGAACAAGATTCGATCAGAAGACGCAACTTTGTTCTGGTGATCTTTTCCATGGCGACGAAGCTTTTGGCGCTCACATGTATACGGAAAGAGAGATTCAACGGACGTTACCCTGTGGTGCGGAAGCATCTAACCAGGTCTCACGGTGGTGGCGGCGGATCATCGTCGGAGACGGCAATTCTTGAGATCGATGAGGCGATTTCTAGGGCGGTTTTCCAAGTATTAGGGATGACTTGCTCTGCTTGTGCTGGATCTGTTGAAAAAGCTATCAAGCGTCTCCCTGGAATTCACGAAGCTGTCATCGATGCGCTGAATAATCGGGCTCAGATCCTGTTTTACCCTAACTTTGTCGATGTAAGCTATGATCTCTCTCAATTGAATACTTAATTCTGATTGTGTTATTCTATTATCAGTGAATTATGAATCGATTGAGCTGTTTCTGAGCAATGTTGATTGGGATTTAGGGTTTTTCTGTATAGTTTGATTTCTTCATGGGATTTGAATTTACTGTATGATTGTGGTGGAAATTAGGAATTTAGGGTTCTTAGTTTGCTTCTTTACGTTTACAATTATAGGTGGAGACAATTCGTGAGACTATTGAAGATGCTGGATTTGAAGCATCCTTGATAGAAAATGAAGCGAATGAGAGGTCTAGACAAATTTGCAGAATTAGAATTAACGGTATGACTTGTACCTCATGTTCTTCAACTATCGAAAGAGTTCTGCAATCGGTTAATGGTGTACAAAGAGCTCATGTGGCCTTAGCAATTGAAGAAGCTGAAATTCATTATGATCCTAGACTCTTGAGCTACGATAGACTACTGGAAGAGATAGAAAATGCTGGATTTGAAGCCATACTTATCAGTACAGGGGAGGATGTGAGCAAGATTGATTTGAAGATTGATGGTGAGTTTACTGATGAGTCCATGAAGGTAATTGAAAGATCTCTTGAAGCACTTCCTGGAGTTCAAAGTGTTGAGATCAGCCATGAAACTGATAAGATATCTGTATTGTACAAACCTGATGAGACGGGGCCGAGGAATTTCATTCAGGTGATAGAGTCTACTGTCTTTGGTCATAGTGGTCACATCAAGGCAACGATATTTTCCGAGGGAGGGGTAGGCAGAGAATCTCAGAAGCAAGAGGAGATTAAGCAGTACTATAAGTCGTTTCTCTGGAGTCTGGTTTTTACGGTACCAGTGTTTTTGACAGCTATGGTCTTTATGTATATCCCTGGCATTAAAGATTTGCTGATGTTTAAGGTCATCAATATGCTTACCGTTGGAGAAATCATAAGGTGGATTTTGGCTACCCCTGTCCAGTTTGTCATAGGTTGGAGATTTTATACTGGCTCTTACAAGGCTTTACGCCGGGGATCGGCCAACATGGATGTTCTGATTGCTCTGGGAACAAATGCAGCTTATTTTTATTCATTGTACACAGTGTTGAGAGCTGCAACCTCTCCTGATTTCAAGGGGGTAGATTTCTTTGAGACCAGTGCGATGCTCATTTCGTTTATCATACTAGGGAAATATTTGGAGATTATGGCTAAAGGAAAAACATCTCAAGCAATCGCAAAGCTTATGAACCTGGCACCTGACACTGCGATATTGTTGACTTTGGACAAGGAAGGGAATGCGACTGGTGAAGAGGAGATTGATGGGAGATTGATACAGAAGAATGACGTGATCAAAATTGTTCCTGGTGCTAAAGTGGCTTCAGATGGTTATGTCATATGGGGGCAAAGCCATGTGAATGAAAGTATGATAACTGGAGAGGCAAGGCCAGTGGCTAAGAGAAAAGGTGATACGGTAATAGGAGGCACTTTGAACGAGAATGGAGTTTTGCATGTTAAGGTTACAAGGGTTGGTTCAGAGAGTGCTCTTGCACAGATTGTTCGACTTGTTGAGTCTGCACAGCTGGCCAAAGCTCCAGTACAGAAGTTGGCTGATCGGATTTCCAAGTTCTTTGTTCCTCTGGTGAGTAATCTGACCTGTGGATAAACCGAATGTCTAATCTTTTAGAGGCACACCTATTGTTTAAACTCACTGGATTGTAATGTTTCAGGTAATTTTCCTCTCGTTCTCAACTTGGCTTGCTTGGTTCTTAGCTGGGAAACTGCATTGGTACCCTGAATCCTGGATACCTTCTTCAATGGATAGCTTCGAGCTAGCTCTTCAGTTCGGAATCTCTGTCATGGTCATAGCTTGTCCATGTGCTCTTGGGCTGGCTACTCCAACCGCTGTTATGGTTGGCACTGGTGTTGGTGCATCCCAAGGTGTGCTGATAAAGGGTGGTCAAGCCCTAGAAAGGACACACAAGGTTAGTGTGCGGTAACTTTTTAAGCTTATAGAGTTTCTTGCCGCTTTGTAACTTCTTATACTGTATGTGGCGAAGGTTTTCTGTACCATTTTGTTATTCTTTAGATGATGAAACCTAACAGTTTCAGTGACGGTGTAGGTAAATTGCATTGTCTTTGACAAGACAGGAACTCTCACGATGGGGAAGCCCGTGGTTGTGAAAACAAAGCTCCTGAAAAACATGGTACTTCGAGAGTTCTATGAACTTGTTGCTGCAACTGAGGTAATCTCTTGTAATCATGGAACATGCATACAATTATTTTTGTTAAAATCGAAACTCATGGATTACATGAAAATGATAATCACTATGATGACGCTATCCTTTTATCAGATAAACAGTGAGCATCCATTAGCAAAGGCCATTGTCGAGTTCGCGAAGAAATTCAGAGATGACGAAGAGAACCCTTCATGGCCTGAAGCCCGCGATTTTGTGTCTATCACTGGAAACGGAGTAAAAGCCACCGTTATAGGAAGAGAGATTATGGTGGGAAACAAGAATCTGATGACTGATCATGGAGTTATAATTCCAGTTGATGCTGAAGAGTTGCTAGCAGAAGCTGAAGAGATGGCCCGGACCGGGATTCTTGTCTCCATAAACGGTGAATTGACTGGAGTTATATCTGTTTCGGATCCTCTAAAACCGAGTGCACGAGAAGCCATCTCCATTCTAAAATCCATGAATATCATAAGCATCATGGTAACTGGTGACAACTGGGGAACTGCAAATTCCATTGCTGGAGAAGTCGGTATCGACTCTGTTATTGCAGAAGCTAAACCAGAGCAGAAGGCAGAGAAAGTAAAGGAACTACAGGTAACCTTATAGTTCCACACTAAATTTTAAAAAGAGCACATTAATGACTTTGCAATGATTATGATAAAAACAATGATTTTGCAGGCTGCGGGACATATTGTGGCAATGGTGGGTGACGGAATCAATGACTCACCGGCTCTCGTGGCAGCGGATGTAGGAATGGCGATTGGTGCAGGAACTGACATTGCCATAGAAGCAGCTGATATAGTTCTGATGAAAAGCAACTTAGAAGATGTGATCACAGCCATAGATCTTTCAAGGAAAACGTTCTCAAGAATCCGTCTCAACTACGTATGGGCTCTCGGGTATAACCTTATGGGCATACCAATTGCTGCAGGAGTGCTTTTCCCGGCAACACGTTTCAGGTTGCCTCCATGGATTGCAGGTGCTGCAATGGCTGCTTCTTCTGTTAGTGTTGTGTGTTGTTCTCTCTTGTTGAAGAACTACAAGCGACCTAAGAAGCTTGATAATCTGGAGATCCGGGAGATTCAGTTGGAGCGAGTTTAGAAAACCGAACTTAACCGATTACCAATGAACCAACAAACCGTATTATAAATAACCGCATCTTTACCACAGAAGGTATTTGGTTTTGTTAACTTGCAAGTACAGAATTTGTGTTGGAAATTCATGTGATTGCTCTCTTACCGGCTCCAATCTTAAGATTTTGTACAGTGACCATTGTGCTTCACACTTATTAGTGCATCGTGATTGTTTGTTTGGTTTAAATTTAGATTTGGTTTCGGTTTTGGTTAAGTTAGCTTTGTGTATCTAAAACTTATAGTAGCAGTATCTTTAGTGTCTATTTTTAGATATATGATTGGATGATAGTGGGTAAAAATAAGATATGGGTATTATAACTTTTAAAATTAATATCTGAAGCATGTGTACCATTTAAACTGCCAAGATCAAATCTGTGTGAGCAGGGGAAAGATTTTGAAATTTTAAATTTATTACTCAAACTCTCAATAGATCGGACAAAATCGAATTTGGATTCAGGTTTTTTAAATAATTTAGATGATTGCAAGAAATTTTAGATATTTTAATTAATATTGATTAAAGATAACGTTATCCAAACGGATTATTCAGAAATTTCTAAGATTATCCAAAATATACTGTTATCTGTTGAAATAAAATTATCATATGATCTAAACGAGTAACCTTATTTGTTCACCGCGTTTTTTGACCCGATCCGGTTAAGATTAGAGTTTCAAATAGGCACTAAGTCCATTAGCTAAGTTATTGGGATACCTTCCATACTTTTTAAATAATGGATATATATACTTAACTTCCATATTTCCTTTTCTTTGGTGAATTATAATATTGTTTGGTGAATTGTGTCTATATCTATGTAGACGGTGCTTCCCTTTTCCTATTTAGAAAACGGAATATACCAACATATATATATGAGCCTAATAATATAAGGCAAGAGTAGAGAATGCAAATAAATACTAGGGTTACGGTTTCAAAAACAAGAAACGTCATCATGAAAACTAGACATCGCAGCAAAAGGACAAAGATCGAGAACGAGTCTCGAGTAACGTTGGAGACAAGAAGATGTGTTGATGAAGATTTAGTTCCTACGGATCTCGTATTTGAGATCTTGCTGAGATTGCCTTCAAAATCCATCCCTAGGTTTGTCTTTGTATCCAAATTATGGGCAACAATCATCCGCAGTCGAGATTTCATCAAATCGTTCGCGTCACGGACTTCATCTGCCACGTCTTCTCTTCGCATTCAAAAATTCAGACTACGAAAACAAACAACAGATTTGGAACTTCTTCTCGTCCTCCTCAACATCAACTAAGGAACCATCCACTTATCTATCTCTTACAAGATGCTCAATCTCACACCGGCTTAGCAATAACAAATACGTCAACAAGTTTCCTCATTACGTTAATGGCTTCATTAAGTCTTGGATCTGGACAAGAACAAATCATATGTAACCCTAACACAGGTAATTCCATACCTTTACAGAAAGTGAAATCAAGAAAAAAGAGTAACCAAAGCTTTTTCGGGTACGATCCAGTCGATGGTCAGTATAAAGTATTGTGCATGTCGGAAAATTTACATGATAATTAGCTTGGTCCATCTTTCTGACCATCAAGTATTCACATTGGGAGGAGTTAATAAATCATGGAGGATGATTGAATGTAACATTCTTCATCGTCCCAAAACTAACGAGGTATGATCAATGGGGTTTGTCTATTATGGCGCTTGGACGACTGATAATAGTAGGATGCATGAATGGTGCTTATTGAGATTCGATGTGAGATACTGAAAAGTTTGATCAACTAGTACAATTTTTGGGTGATCATTCTCCTCCACATTTGTGGAGTTATAGTTCATCTTTGATGAGTTACAAAGGGAAAGTAACTTTAGCCATTAAAATGCCAGATCATAAATTTGAATTGTGGATTTTGGAAGATGTTAAGAAACATGAATGGTCCAAGATTTGTTTCAATATCAATCATCCTTTGATAGACCCATTTTTTCGTTTACGCATCAGCGGCGCTCGATACTACTCAAACGGGAGAGATTGTTATTGCATCGCACGATCGCAAGATTTATATATTCTCTATTACGATCACAAAAATAACAGTCTTCTGTTCCGTGGCTTAGTCGGCGCAGCTCATTCCGGTGATGTTGCCCGTTTTTCACAGCAATTGGTATTATGTTGCTCTTAACTTCTGTTGCATATAAAAATGGTTTCTACGTATGATCATCAGAATTTTATCTTTGTTTGAGATTTTAAATTTGGTGTTTTAAACCTTTTTGATGCCTTTTGCTTCTACTAATTACCCGTTAGTTGCGATTGGTTAGTGTCAATATTTTTTAGTGAGAAACAATAAATTATCTGTAGAAAAATTATCCCAAATCCGTCTTAGCAACACACACTTAAGTTAGAAACTTAGAATTGCATGCTTAGGTACTGATTATTTTTGTTTGAATCCATATGGGTATACGTGTGAGCTAAACTAATTGCTCATTGTTCTATGGTTAGGTCAAAAATAGGGACATGTTCATTGCTGTCCTAAGGGAATTTATACCCAAACGCAAGCAAGAGTATGAAACCATGTTATATAAAAGAGCTAGATCATCTGGGAAAGTGCTTGAGAAGGATGTCTTTGAAAATTCCAAGGAAGAAACTCCTGCTGGAAACGGTGAGGGTACGTAGTGGTAGAGTCACAAAATGAATATAAAGTTATACAAATTATAAATAACATAAATATAAAAAGTTTCTCATAGATGGAGCATCGTAAGCAACAGCAAAGTTTTTCTTCAAGCTTTTATATTTATAATTTTTGTTTTGGTTTTAAGGTTTAGTTGTGTTCTTTATTCACCATCCTTTGATGAATTCATGGGGGCGTAATTTACGTATAAGAGGCTATTCTATTCATACGGATGAGATTATTTTTGTATCGCACGACTTAGGAGATTTTTGTATTGTCTACGGACAAAAAAGGAATTATCTTCGGAGTGTTACGATTGAAGGAAACTTATACAAAGACTTTAGGTGGTTTTCTGTTATTTAATTCATTACATAATTCATTAACAATTGAAATATAATTCAAACCAAAGGTAATCATGAAAATTCATTTAGATACGCTACAAATGTATCATTTTTGTCCAGGATTATGGGCCTTATACCTAAAAAGAATTGAACCAAAGAATCATTGACACATAGATGAAGTTATCATAATTCTCTCAAAATTTCTCATTCGAGAACCTCTTCTTACTCTTTCTCTTTTATTTTGATTATTTTTCTCTTTTTTAATTGTAAGAGACTCATCTTATAAATTACCACTAATCATGTTCTAATAGACGTCATGGATGAAGTAATGGCCAATTAGCCAAGAATTTTAGCGACAGACAGGAGACATGCCATGAAAAAAATAATGGAAATAATTGGTCACGAGCTAACCACCAATATATGGTTAGGTTACGTGGCTACAAAATAGCTACTTAATTAAATCGGTTACAAACTGTTTTGATAGCCATTACATTGGACAAGGAAAATCCGTGGTGAAAAGTTTGAAATAGCTACATTTTGGCCAAAACTTTGTTGTTGCTTGTGGAAATGAATATGCCACTAAAAACCATTGCCAAATATTTATGGATTTTTTAATTTATTCATATATTATTTAAGGTTATATATAAAACTGAAATTATTATAAATAGAAAATAAAATCTACAAAGAATTTGAGATAAAAAAATATTATACTATTTATAAAATAAATACAAATATTTTAAAAGTTCAAGTTAAAACTAAATTGTTCAAAATAAAAACAAAAAAAACGATCAAACTTTGCCGGGAACGGTACAATGGTCCTTGACGTTGAGCTGATCATCTAACTGAGTCTGAGGAGATGTCGCGATCGCAGAAAGGATTTGTCCATCAACCTCCTTCAGTTGCGAGCTGAATGTTAGGCGTTAGAACTTGTACATGCCGGTTTGAAAACTATTGAAGAGAAGTTACCGTCTCAATAAAATTGGTAATTGTTCCCTTCAACAAGACGATCTCTATCTCCATATAGAGTTGATGCGGTGTGAAACTCTCAACCAGCTCCGTTATTTGATATAAAGGCATGTTAAAATTGAATATAAACAAACATCGAGAAATATTTAATTTGTTATATTAAATGATGTCGTGTCCAGTTGAAAATAGGACGATTTAGCTGCGGCGATTGATCTTTTCTGGCTAGTGCCTTCAAACGTGGAATGTCTAGACAAGTCAAAATAATTCGTTTAACTATTAATACTTTGGTTAATTTAATATAAGATTCAATGAATGATAATTAACACATATATACTGATAGACAAATATACAATTAGCATCTTTTACATACGCACATATTCATTATTAATCTAAATCATAATTAATCTAAATCATAATTAATCTGAATATATTAACACAAATAAGATTTCAATGAATGTTTGATATTCCATTATACGTCCTCTATGTCGGATAATTTATTTATTTTACTACACTAAGACGTGCAAACTCAATGATCATATATTACAATTATTATATGACGTGCATGCATGTCCCTAGCAAAAACATCAACAAAAGCTTTCACAAAAAGACAGAATCCAAAAACTCCCAAACAAGAAAATGCCTGTCTCCATCTCAAAGAGACGAACAAGAACATCCAAAAAGACCGACACCGATAAACCCGAGAAAACACTTAAAGATCCTCGTACTTGCTGTAGTAACATTTGTTCGATCTTCTTCAGATCAATTCTTTATCGCGTACCTCTCACGATTCTCTTCCTCTTCTTCATTTATCTTTGGTCCACTTCCACGACCGTTATTTCCGGTAACGTCGTTCATGTTTGCATCTCTTCGCGGAAGCTCAATGATCTTTATTGTCTCACTGCCGGTTCTCAGTCCGGTTTACGTGTACCAGTCAACAATTTCACTAAGCCAGTTAGTGAAGATGTGGTAAGAAGAAGTGAAGAAGAGAAGAATGTTGTTGTTCTTGGTAAAGATGGAGAAAAGGGTTTCGGTAAAAATGAAACTTTCGCCGGAGAAAGAGATTCAGACAAATATACGGACGGAACAAACCTCAATATCATAAAGAATGAATCTTTCACCGGAGAAACCTTGCGACAAAGAGTTTCGGTTCTTGATCAAGATTCTAAATCCAAGAACGAGATCAATCTCGATCCCCTTGCTGATTGGGATCCAGAAACAGGAGAAGAACAATTCCGATACATCAAATCGAAGGACAAAGGGGAGGAGACCGCTCTAAAAGCCGTGGAAAAGTATCTTCAAATACAAAGATCTTGGTTATCGATGGGAAACAACCGCGCAAACCCGGGATCTTGTGAAGGAAAAGGGATTTACGTTTACGATTTACCGTCTAAATTCAACAAAGATTTATTGGGAGAATGCTCCGATATGGTTCCATGGGCCAATTTTTGCAGCTACTTCAAGAACGATGCATTTGGTGAATCGATTGAGAATCTCGGTAAAAGCTGGTTTAGAACTCATCAGTACTCTCTTGAGCCGATTTTTCACTCTAGGGTTTTGAAGCATCAATGTAGAGTTTATGATGAGAGCCAAGCAAAGCTCTTCTATGTGCCTTTCTATGGCGGTATGGATGTTTTAAGATGGCATTTCAAGAACGTTTCTGAGGATGTGAAGGATGTGTTGGCTATCGAGGTTGTTAAATGGCTTGGATCGAAGAAATCATGGAGGGAAAACTCTGGGAAAGATCACGTGTTCGTTCTTGGAAAGATCTCTTGGGATTTTAGGAGGAACAGTAAGTTTTCTTGGGGCTCAAGTTTACTTGAAATGCAGGAAATGAAAAACCCCACAAAGCTACTCATTGAACGTAATCCATGGGAAGTTAACGACGTGGCGATACCTCATCCGACATACTTCCATCCAAAAACTGACGACGATATCTCCAGCTGGCAAAACAAGATCATCGGGAAACCTCGTCGGAATCTAATCAGCTTCGCCGGTGGAGCAAGACCCGGTAAGCCTGATAGCATCCGGTTGACATTGATTGACCAATGTACATCGTCTCCAAACCAGTGCCGGTTCTTAAATTGTACCACCGGTAGCTGCGATAAACCGGAATCGGTTATCGAGCTTTTTCAGGATTCGGAGTTCTGCCTCCAACCGCCTGGAGACAGTCCAACAAGGAAATCGGTTTTCGATTCCCTTATTTCGGGTTGTATTCCGGTGATCTTTGATCCGTACACCGCGTATTATCAGTACACGTGGCATTTACCGGAGGATCACCGGAGATATTCGGTGTATATTAACAAAGAAGACGTGAAGGCAAAGAGAGTGAGTGTGATTGAGAGGTTGATGTCAAAGACTCTAACGGAAAGAGAGGATATGAGGAGTTACATTGTTCATGAGCTTTTGCCTGGTTTGGTCTATGGAGATTCTAATGCTAAGTTTGAGAGATTTCGAGATGCTTTTGATATTACTATGGATAGTTTACTCAAGAAGATTACAAAAATTCTATAAAATTTTCTTTATGTGAATCTTATTTATCAAATTTCAAATGTAGTTCCATGTTTTGAAAATTATTAGGAATCTCAACATTAAGACGATGTGACATGTTGATTTTTGCACAATAATTAAAATGTTTTAAAATGTCTCACTGTGTAAGTGGTGCCGATCATGCCGTAGTGGTGACCTGTGAGTGGTTAGTTTGGTAGGATAAACTAAAAAATTGCATTTTTAGAGAAAATGATTAATTTCTAATTTGATATTGAAATATAAATATAAATATATACTAATATGGCAATGATAAACTTGTCTTAGCTTCTACAATTATTGTAAATATAAATTAAAACTGTTAGATGATTATTTTGATAAGTAGACTTAAAATTATAATCATCAGTTTTTGCAATTTTTCTTGGTTGATTTTTTTTGGGGCCAAAATTAAAAGGATGCTGAAAACCCACTAGAAAAGGCCCAGTAAGCCCAAAAAATAATTGACCAATGAAAATAGAGTAAACGGCTTATTATCATACACCACGCGCATTGTAAAGCGCGTGTTAAGCGAATGTCCCCAAATCTCTCTCAGTAGCTTCTTCAGCTTCTCTCTTTCCTCAGTTGACTACTTTCTCTGCTTCTATCATTGTCTATTGCAATGGCGACGAAGGACCCAGAATCTGTTTACGAGATAAACATCGAGGTGAAAAGATTCCTCTAACTTGAATCATAGATGCAACAACACTCTTTAATAACCTGGATAATTGATTTTTAGTTAAAAGCAAGAACCTTTGATTTACGTTTTAAGAAAAGTAGAAGATTTTAGTGTAAGTTGGAGTCTTGTTGGTTCTAAGATAGGAAGATTCGATTTTTTTGGGTAAAAGCTTGTTTTGATGATTATAAATGTGACAATGGGAACGATTTTGTCTTCTGTTGCATCCGGATATTTATGTTTGGTTTAGGATGCTTAGGTTTTGCCTTTTTTGTCTTTTTGATCCTTGTTTTTGTCTTTCTGTTGATTAATTTCACAAATTTTTTTCTATGATCGTTGATTGAGTTCTTGTGTTGGCCTCTGAGGTTAAAGTGGGAGTCTTTAGCTGAATGATAATGATTTCTATTCTTCTGCTTGCAACAGGATGCTAAAGGAAACAGCTTAGAACTCACTCAATTCAAAGGAAAAGTCCTTTTAATTGTCAATGTTGCTTCCAAATGGTTACTTTCTTACGCCTTTCATTTGTAATTTAGTCGAAAATGTTAGTTTCTTGTCTTGTTTAATATATACTCTATGATGGTCTCAGTGGAATGACAAACTCAAACTACACTGAATTGAATGAGCTTTACAACAAGTATAAAGACAAAGGTAATATGCTTTCAACAAATGTCTAAGTCTCATTGTTTCCTCCATGCGATTAGCTTCTCCATTGATGTTGTTCTGTTGTAGGTCTAGAGATTCTAGCATTTCCTTGTAACCAATTTGGTGAAGAGGAACCGGGAACTACTGACCAAATCACCGACTTTGTTTGTACTCGCTTTAAATCTGAATTCCCCATTTTCAACAAGGTAGATTGGTCGACGAATGCATTACAATTCTATGTCTTGAAATTTTTTAATCAATCGAATCTGTCGTGTTGTGTATTAGATTGAAGTGAATGGAGAGAATGCTTCTCCTCTTTATAAGTTCTTGAAGAAAGGCAAATGGGGAATCTTTGGCGACGACATTCAATGGAATTTTGCTAAGTTTCTTGTTGACAAGAATGGTCAAGCTGTTGAACGTTATTATCCAACTACTTCTCCTCTTACACTTGAGGTAAAGAAACAATCTCCCACTCTCTATCTCTCGCCCTTCTCATTCACTCTCCCTCTGCTAATTATCTTGTCTCAATTTCTCTGCAGCATGATATAAAGAAGCTTCTGAATATCTCCTGAATGATGGAGCTTTGATGCTGACTCGTCTGTGTTAATAAAAATGTATTTGATTATGGTTTATGAACCTCTTGCATCTAATAAAGCCATGACTTTGAAGTGGAATTGATTTGGTTCTGTTTTTGTTTACTAAATCCAAAACCGGTTCCTCGCACAAGCAAGCCAGTTTTTAAGATAAACTAGCATTATCTCAGGTTGAAAATGACACCAGAGCATACACAAAACAGATCAAGCCATTATAATCTGATAATGAGTAAATATAAATAGTTAAAATCTCCTTAAATAGCCTGAAGGAGGAGTGATTCTGTTACATTAACAATGTTAGAAGGAACCGGAAGATCGAGTCTCAGTTCTGAAATTTCTGGTTTAACATTCCCAGAGAGAAATCTACAACAACAAAGCTATGTACAGCACTCACATTCTGTATGCTGCTGCTGCTTCAAAGACTAAAAGGGTAGTGGAAGTAAAGGGAAGAAAGACTAATAATGTTTTATGGTTTTGAATCATCCGCGAGTCAAGTCAATATCAGTGAGTAGGTTTCTGCTAGAGTCAAGTGATCTGCCTGAGCCTGAGCCTGAGCCTGAGCCTGAACCAGGCCATCCGCTCATTCCCTGGGATGAGAAGTTTGGTGGCGTCTGCTGAGCCGCTGATGATGCTGCTGATGGTTCTGGTGCATTACCAGGTGTGGTCTCCATTTCACGATTGGTGTGCTCTTCCTTTGGATCTTTTTCTTGTTTGACGGTCTTGTTATTGTTATTATTACAATTTGCACTTCCTCCGTATACAAAACTACAAGCCACCACCTTCAAAATAACAAACAAATTTTTCACTTTAAGACATATTACATATAAAACTGAAACCTAACTGAATAGTGAATACTGAAAAGTTTAATAGGTAGCATAACTATTTTACTCAATAAATAGAACTAATGTCAAACTTATTGCAACCAAACCAAAATTCATAAACTAAACCGACTTTTTTTTAATCATTTCTTGTTTGATGGTCTTGTTAAGTTCTTTATCTAAAACAGAACTAAACCGAGAAATTTTAGAAACAATAACAAAAAAAGGGAACTGGACCAAAAACAGAAAAGAATCAGGGTCAGAGATGATAAGTAAGCATTCAATCTCTACCACATGAAAACCATGAAATCACAAGAGCTAAAATCTTGAAGAGGAAAGAAAGAAACAGTACAAGCACATCAGAACTATGATTTTTAGATTTACTTTTTAACCATTAAGAAGGAGAACTTTTAAAACCTGAACAAGGCTGGCAGCGATAAGCATTCCAATTCCACCACCAATAACATGACCTTCGGGACCAGAAAGAGAGACACTCAAACCGCCTGTTCGACTTTTGGATCCACCTTCTTCATTCACCAAATAAGATCCGCCTAAACTTAGAATCTCAAAACGACCCTAACAACACAAAAAGGAGTTATATAAGTAATCTTTACTTTCCAGATTTGGGTATTTTTTTCGATCGACTGGACGAAGATTTTTGAAACCTCGAATGTTAAGGAAGGTGCTGTTGAAGCAGGTTGACACAGAGTGACTGAAGAAACAGTTCCAGTGCCTGACATTATACAAAGAGCCCGAGGTCTTTGCTGTGAAAATGACAGAACTTTTGAAACAATATCCTGCAAGAAGAAAAAAGGAAGTCGAAACAATGAAAATATGCATATGTCAATTCGCCAATGTCAATAAAGAGAATCATTCAGCTGCAAGGAGTTTTGAGAGTTTACTTCTCCTGCTCCAACACTGATAACATGAGGTGCAAATGCAAGTCCAGCTGAAGTATTCATCCACTCACCTAGAGTAATTAACAGAGTTAAAAGTTTGGTCTTAATCAAGGGTTCCCTTTAACAAATTACATTAGAATGACCAATAACACAAATGGGTCAGTCAAAATTTTCTTCTCACAGCTTAATACCTAACAATCAGTGTTGAGCAGCACAAACAACAGAGCTATCAATAACCTAATTTGACCATAGAATCATCTAAAGCTTCTAGCCTCCAACCAATTACTTAACCATAAGACCCCAGCTAATGTTCATCACAACGTACATAGAAAAAAGTTGTCCCAATTGCATATTATATCTCAAACCAAGAATTCATTTTTTCCATGTTTGACGAACCACATTTCAATGACCAATTACTTAACTCAACTCACATTGTACCATACCTGGATCAGGCAATTTAATCCCTAACAATCAATGTTCAGTTGCAGTAACAACAGAGCTAAAGCAACAAAACCCAACTTAGCATTCAAACTTCTACCTAATCATAAGATCCAAGCTCATGTCCTTCAAGATTAGTCAACAGAGCCAAAGCAACAACTTAATTTGACCAAGTACACAGAAAAAAACTTGAGATCTCACCAAGATTAGCCAAGCGTTGCTTCCTTCCAGTTCCAGGAGGTCGACCTCTGGCTCGTTTAGGTGCATTAGGATCAGTCAATGAAGAAGAGTCCTTAGACATATTACTAGCACAAGGCATTGGAGAAAGCCCTAAAGAGACTTGACCATCAGGAGCATACTTTCTCGGCCGTCCACGTTTCTTCTTAACCATTGGTGTCTCCGGCAGTGGAGGTGGCGGTGGCTGCAGAGATGGCTGCACCGCGGAAGCAGAAGCAGATGAAGCCGTCCCCATGTGAATGCTGTGTCCAAAATCAGAGTGCCTGTGCTCAGCTATGGAGAAAGGAGGTCCTGGATTATTAGGCTGAGGATGATGAATGTTAGGATTTGACATTGGCCTAAAGCCCAGAGGAGGTGGAGGGGGCTCGTGTAGCCCACTCGCGACCTGAGAAGGTGAGAGATTTGTGAAAGCTCCTCTCTGAAGATAGTACTGAGAATGCGCTCCTGGAAATGCCATTGCTTCTCTTCTATCCATGCATTTAAAACCCTAAATTACAAGACTTTAAGAAAAAAAAAAAAAAAAATTTAAATGGGGTTTCACTAAAAAAGGAAACTTTTTGAAGAACAAATTTAGCTACCACCCAGAAAGTGTAAACCCTAATTCCCCAAGATAGTAAAGAGAACAACAGTGGCGGGTTTTTAATTACCCAGTAATCAAAGTCGGGTTCTTTTAGCTGGGAGCTCAAGATCCAATTTGTTTTTTATGAACCCTAAAAGAAAAAGTAGCTAAATCTTGAGCTATTTAGAACTCGAGAAAAGTAAATTGCAGATTTGAAATTAAGACAACAGGGGAAAGCAAGTAGCTCTTGTACTCTTACAGACTAGCAGAGAAAGCAAATCTCAAAAAAAGTAAAAAAAGTTAGATTTGATTTTCGAATTCTAGGGTTTCTGAGATAGATAGAGAACGCAATGTCATCAGAGGAGGGACAAAGGAAGATGACAGAAGAGACAAATCAAGGAGAAGAGAAGAAAAGAGAGCGACAACAGATTTATAATTTTGATATGTTTTTATTTTTTAATATTGTGAAGTGAACTTTTGAATTTTGTTCAGGCCTTCTCTGAAAGTTAGAAGACTGAAGAAGAGAAGGATAGTGACGACCATTGTCTTCACTTTTTATATATTTCTTTAATTAATTTAGTTATTTATTTTGTTGTCAAAGATATATATTCAATTGTTTTTGTTTTTTTTTGCCTTTTTAGAATATTAAATTGGCTTGTTAAGAATATTTTTATTAAGAAGCATATAGACTTTCTTTGATAATTTATAACAAAAACTAATGTCTCATTAGATCTCTGACTGAAAACCAAATTTTAGTTCATTAATATTTAATGCTTTTCATGTATAAATTATGTGCCTTTTTAATCATCAAAATGATATTCTCATAACTCATAAGCATCTTACCAATTAAGCTTTTTTATAGTTCTAAATTACTCAAACGAAAATTAGTTGACATTTTAGATGTATTATCATGTAACATATAATTTCTTCTGCTGTATTTTTTTCGTTTTTATATTAGACGTATTTATGTAATATACTTTTTTCTACTTTCCATTGTCGTTATGTTCCCACCATTTGAAATATACATATTTTAAGTTATAATAAATTGTAGAAAAAAGCTTTTATTAATTCTAGTTAAGTACTTCTTCTTTTCACCTCAAGTCAATTATGCTCTTATTTGCGATATAAAACTAGATCAAATTTTGTTTATAAACTTAAACAAACAAAGCTTTCTTTTTAATTAATCTTGTTGATTAGAAAGAGGTGTGCGTATGAGGAGATGTGTTGTTGACTAAAGATAGGAGTGAGTAGTGGACCAACTTGAAAAGAGCCAAGAGGGATATCTCTCTCTCACATGTCTAAATCACTTTGCTATTTCTTTCTTTGCTTCGGACAGTGAGCCCTCTCTCCTTACTTTATTTGTTTTCCATTTATATATTCCCCTTTTTATTTTACTTTTTAATCTAAATTCCTTTTTAAAATTTCTTTCAAAAGTTTTGAAAGTGATTTTTGAAAATATATTTCCACCTAATTTGAAAGTTAGTATGATGCATTTAATATCCGGTGGCTAAAAGTTAATAGTTCAACCCATTTCTGAATTTCTTCATTAAAGTTAATAATTTTGCCCCTAATTGGTTTGGTTTGGTTTGGTTTGGTCCAGAACCTTATATATATAGCTTCAACACCTACATAATTTTGACTTTTGACAATAAAAAAATATAATCTTGACTTTCCCCATTTTCACTTTTTTAGGCCAACTTTTCACCTAAATTAATGTAACTTGTCTTGTCTTTTTTTCTTACTTAGAAGTCTCATGAAAGAACCGTATAAATATTGGAGGCCGACGACTACTGAACTTGACATTTTTTAATTGTTTGCCTCACATAAATAGCTATAAACATACACAAATTAGTCCATTCATCTTCATATAACCTTAAAAAACAAAGTATAAAAATAAGATATATGGACAATAAATGTAGATTTTCAAAAAAATGGAAGAAGAGTTTTGAAGGAAGCTTTCAGCTTAGGGATGGTGTCTATAAAAGGTACAATAAGGATCTGTTTCTATGAAAGTCCCTGAGTTAATACTTCACGACACAGATACATACACAATAAACAATGTATACATAGAGAGATATGATGTATTATGATTGTGGTTCTGTGTAACATGATGTCATCAAAAGTGGGTCTCTCTCTGATTCTTGTAAGGAAAGTAACTGTTTAAGTGGGGATAGAGATGTGATTCTCTTCACACATTGTAGTCCGTATATTTTTTTTGGTCCAATACTTTCAAAATTTTAATAGCTATTGGTAGTTTGATTTTGGTAGAGTTTGTTGAGTTTTTAAATTGAGAGATTTAAGTTTGGTTTGAAGTACTTGCACAAAATATGAACAAAATCATACAGTATCACATAACTATGGAATATAAAAAATACTTAGACAGATGACCAGAGATTCGAGTTCAGAACCTTTAAATGTTGTATTATTCATTATTGGTTCCAAAAACAAATTAAGTTTGAGGTTTGGGCTAATATGTATAATTGCGATAAGAATCATTAAATTCAAGTTAATATATCCAATACTATCTCAGTTAGAAAAAAAAGATCCAATAAGCTGGGAAATTATTAAGTAAGCTTTTATGTAACTTCTCCATTTTCCAATGGAATCATTACAACAGAAAATTAAAAGATTTGAGAAAACCAATCCAAAATTGAATAAATGAAATTGCTCTATATTTCAAACCCTCGAGTAGAGTTTGATATTTTGGTTCTTAAGTGAAAAACCAAGGAAGAATATGAACCTGAGGACTCCGTTTAGCTATCCGTTTGATGCGTTTTCGGGTCTTCCACCGCAAATCATCAATTGCTGCATCAGTCGCTACCTTTCTTTTCCGTCTTTGGTTCAGCGACGATGTCTCTGGCTCTGTTGATCTGTTGATAGAGATCAATCAAACAAATGAATTCAGAAAAATGGGAACAAGTGTAAAGCATCTCATTCTTGTCATGTTTTAATAGAACCTACATGACAAGTGGCTTTTGATGGTGATTTAAACTACTGAATGAAGCAAAGGTATAGAGGTTTCAAGAAAGTATGCTTTAAAACATCTAAAATAGATGTGAATAGAAGTGTGTAGCAATGTGGTTAGAGTATGCTTGTATGGCAAAGGAACAAACCGGGCGGGATCAATATGTGGACTGGATTCCGCCAGTGGAGGACAGCAAGCTGAGCAGATATAAGCCTTAGGCAGCCAATGAAGTTTGAGACAATAGGTGTGATACCATTCGCCACAATGACTACAAGAAATCATGGATCTTGAGTTGTATGGCTTTAGACAAATGCAGTGTAACATACTCCGAGCTCGTAAAGACTGCGTCAATCAACCATGATAAACAAACAGGTTTAGCTAATAGTAAGGTTATATGCTAAGCTTTGTTAAAATTCATTTCATATTAAACTAACCTGAAGTTCTTGCTCTGCATGGACAGGTAAATTTTCACCCTCAGCAATAAGCTCTAAAACATCTTCCAAGGCAAGAGCACCTGAGTCTGTCACCACCTGCAGATAAAACCAATAGCTCTCGCTTTCGTTAAACATTCCAAAGGGATATTATGTGATTGGTTGAGAAGTGTGTTGGTCATGTACTTTTCTAGCTCGTTTTGCCCACTCTAGCCCAGGGTCTTTTAACTCCATGAGTCTCTTGCCTAAGTAATACTCTTCCGGTAATATATCCAGTGTTTGTCCCTGTCAATAAGCAAATGGCCTAAACTCATCAACCATATCACCGTGGTGTCAAAGATAGTCAACTAGTCCACCTTTCTACAAGTATTTAGAGAATGTATATTGCCGAGCATAAGTAGAACAGAGTAAAAATCCAAAGAGACGGATTTCTTCAAGATCCGAAGGCATCTCAGAATACCTAGGAAGTTAATACTTTAGAAGAACATACCTCTTTTAAGTGCCGCTGAATTTGCTGTAACGTGGGCTTTCCTACATCTTCTAGCAACTGAAATTTAAAGATGCACTTAAACAATCAAAAGGGGTACGTAACCACACTAAGTGTCAAAAACCAACTAAAATTTAGCAATCTATTTGTACCTCAGAGGAAGGTGAGTTAGAACTTAACGTAATGGTCTTAAAACACCATCCTAGTTTTAGACTTGCAGCTCCAAGTTTGGGAAGTTCATCGAATTTGAGACCAAGGGACAGACCAGATTTTCTAGCGGAGTCCACCCTGGTAATCAAATCCATAATCATCGGAAGGATCTTGCTATCACTGCCATCATCTGTTTTAGCATTGTCCAACAAATCTTCAGTTTCTTGCAAGAGCTGATGATTATCACACTGCCATCGCTCGCAATTAAGCAACAATGTTTCAAGAATTCTTGGCTCTTGAAGCTTAACATTGAGCGATTTAGATTGAGAAACTAGATCCTGCAAAAAGTATAACATTAAATACTCTAAAAGTCACATCAGTCACAAAACAACACAAACGAGAGTAGGCACAGAAGCAGACAAACCTTTAATACAGGAAGTTCAAGCAGCGAACACGGTGATGATGACACAGAGGAAGCGGCAGACAAAAAAGGCTCAGATTTTTTAAGCCAAGTTTCAACCAACGACACTGTGTTCTCTATGCCCTTCAGAGAAGGCAAAACCGCGTCAATCTTGACTGACATCCTAGGAACAACATCTTTTGATGAATAAAAAGACTTAAGAAACAACTAAGCATGGGCTAAGTTAAAAAGAATTGAAGATACCCTAATTACAGTATCTGAAAAAGTTGAAGGTCTGCCTCTTGTTGAACATAAAAAAAAAATACCTTACGAGATCTTTAAGGTCATACATCTGAGTTTCACTAGCAAGGATACTGTTTGCTCTTTCTTCCCAACACCGCGCTGTTGACAAAATTCCAGAGATCTCAACGAATAACTCCTCCTCATCGATGTGTAGTCTGGAAACAGAAAGTCTTAGCACGAAGATAAAAATGAAGTAGAATGCATATTACATATTCTATACTCAATATTAGGGGACAACGTACACAACAGCTTCTGAGAGCAGCTGCTCAATAAAATCCAGAGATCTTCTTGCAGCATAAACCTACATCAAATTCCATACAAAAAGAGCCGAAATCAAAGATATGAACCAGAGAAAGAGCACTAAGGCTATTTCATCAGTTATATATACAACAAATTTCCATGCATTTTACATTCAGTATCAAATGAAAACAAAAGAATTATTGCAAATTTTATTCAGAATATCATAATAACTGCTTGAGACGAATGAGATACAAATTCAGAAAACAAAGAAAGAGAAAACATTTACCGTTCGAGCCTTTTCTTTGCAAGACGCCTTCTTCAATTCAACCTCAACAAGAGGCAGACCTTCAACTATTTCAGATACTGTAATTAGGGTTAAGCTATCAGCCTATCATTATGCATTACAATGCAAAAATAGGTCGAAGCCAGATAAGACACCCTAAAAGAATGTCTAAGTATAAAAGAAAGACCTTGAATGCCTAAGGATGCTCCATCTTGTAGAAGGGAACTCAGGTCATTGATTAGCTTTCGTTGGTCCTTGCCTTCACGGACATCGGCCATTATATCATTAAAGCGTGAAATCCAAGACAAAGTCTCAACATGGTACTGCCTCAGGATATTCAACTCAGGAATGTTAATGCTGAAACTATCAAATTCATGAACCAACTCTTCCACATTCTGTGCAGAAAATAGCTTATTGTTACTCGTCTTAATCACAACTGAAAGATACAGAACAAAAGTACAGCCAACCTTGAGAGATAAAGAACCACTCAAAACTTTTTTACATTTATCACGAGCTGATTCCGATTTCTTTACCAAATCCAGAATACCTTCTGTTTCTGGAAGTTGCACCTGAAGCTCCAATATCTATTAAGGGAAAAAATGATTAGAAAACACATGGACAAGTAACAAAGTTATCATTTTCAGAATAAGGAAAAATTTAGTCACCTCAGACTTTAGCTTGAAAAGTGCATCCAATTCAATTCCTGGAGGTTTTGTATCTGCGAGATAGAGTCTCGCCCTTTCAGCTAACATCTGAGGACCCATGAGGAAGAGAGATTATCAAATTCAAGACAACACAAGAAATGAAAGAGAACCTAGTTAATCAAACCACTAGGCTATTTTGAGCTAGCGGAAAAAATTACTATGCATGTCTGCCACAATGGCCTACCTTTGCGGAAAAGATTTTCTTTGACAAGATCTCGTGTTTTCTTAGGGAGATTGGCGAACTAGAGACTTCAGAATGGAAAAGCTCCAGCTGGGTGATCTAGGAACAAAACCAAGTAACACTAATCAGAAAGCATTTTCAGATTTTACTGGATTTAGTCAGTTTGCACTGTCATGTAACTGAAAGGCATTTTCATCAAGACTGTGGGGAAGTAATGGAGTTTGTAGTGGCATACTGTTGGGATACTTGACAGAGCTGAATCGATTTTCTCAGACAATTTTCTAGCCTCTTCAGCATAGTCCTACACAGAATCAGAAACGTGCTAACAAATTGATAACATAATGGCAAATAATGGTAACGATCTCTAGGAGAACTGGGACATTGTAGGTATATGGCTAACCTTTAAATTCAGATAACCAGAATGAAAACAAGGAACAGGGTTAACTCTCAGTAACTCATCAATAACTTCCAAGTGAACTTTCTGTGAATCATCGTTGGCTTCGCCTTGGACTTTTGAAAGACAATCGCTAACAGCTTCAGCCCATATCTTTGCTTTGATTAAAATTTTTGTAACATCTCGTACCTGTGTGACATATATAGAAAAGATTTTTTCCAGAATCTGCCCAAAGACATATATACAAAAGTGTTCCAACAGATACTAAAAACTCACACGGTCCATTTCTGATCCAGCCCAAAGAAACTGCTCTGCTTCCTTCAATAGGATGGCATATTCAGCACTCAAAAAGACATCGTCGAGAACCTTTGATGCTCGATGAAGCCAATTGTCTGCTGGTCGTGCCTGACTCACTTGCATTCCTTCCTGCTAGTACGCGAAAAGACAGCAACAGTTTATATATTATAATAAGATTAAAGGCCCAAGCAACCATATGACAGGATAGACTCCATATTTAATACTAGAAAGGCAAGGATGAAGAATGGCTATGCTGTCGCTAAAATAAAATACAATAACGAGCAAAGAAAACAAGATTCAGCAGTGTTATTTGCAAACCATAAGTATAAATTTACCTTTTTGTTAGCACTAGATCGTTTGGTGCCTGAACTCGGCCGTTGTGAGATTTTGGTTTCTTGTGTTTTGCAGCCACCAAACTTTTCAACTTCTTGTACCATCCTATCCAACTCGGCAAGGGTATAACGATATACAAGACGCAACTTTGTAGGTTCACATTCACAAAGGTGCTTCCAGTGCTGAATTCAGCATTAGCAATATCAAGAAACAATATTCTTAAGAAAACTTATGTCTACTGGAATGCACCTCTAGAAAACAGTTTCTATTTTGTAAAAAAGGCTGAAGTGGATCGCTCTTAAAATAGTTAGATACAAATATTTACCTCCAAGCATGCAAAAACAGATGGCCTGCAATTGCAGACGATAGCAGAAAGATGAAGAAACTGCTGGCAGATGATGCATGTTGGATCCTACGAATACCGTTAAAAAAGAGTCCACACATGAGAGCATTATCTTATGCAAGCTAGAATGATAAGAGTAGGAAAACTTTAACGTTGAAACCAACAATATCTGATTGCAGAAAGAAAAACCTCATCGATGCCCACAGAATCAGGGCATTCAGGTAGAAACATAGGAGAAGATCTCAAAATACCACTTTTCCAGAGCTGCTCTCTCCAGTTTTTTTCCTTACTATATACTCTGAGCAATTCTTTCTTCAAATGTACTGACCCTTCACTATTGCAATAGTTTCCCTATGAGAGAAGACAATTAAATCAATTTAAATCAATCACTGCAATATTGACATTTGTTGCTTGAAACAAACATATACAATTGCACTAGTATGGGTGATAAATTAATCAATGATAAGAGACGGATCTTTCAATGTTGATATTTCCAGTAGCCACAACTCATTTGATCAAGGGTAGCAGTATTTAGTAATTCTAGAGCTTAATCTTCTTTTGTGAATGCAAAAGAGATAGAATATTAATCAACTAAAACCAACAAACTACTTGGACTGTTCAACTATAAATCATGAGACATGTTCCAACTAGAGGAAAATGGGCATACAACTCATTGTGCAAGCCTTACATATCAAGTTTTTAACGCTTTGCTCATATTGCCTCTTTACCTTAGCTACCACGCAGAGAAGCTCTTCATGAGATATAACTGCAGGTTTCCGGTACAGCCGATACAGCTCTGCCCCAGAGCCACCATGAGGTAGCCAATCAGCAGTGGCAAAGTTGACAGCCTCTGCACAATTTAAACCTGGAAGGACATCGTATGCTAGTTTATGAACATTGGTAACCAAACTCCCTAATGCAATTAATTGAACACTTTAACACGCAACTAGTGAAGTGACTACTATAGCTTAAGTTAGAGTTGGCGTACCAAAGTTGAATCCAGCATGAAAGGACTTTGGAAATGTGATCACGAAGTTTCCTGGCTCCTAGCAGTCAGCAAAAGTAGAGGGATTATGTTGGAAAATTAATCAAGCATTGTTGGAAAGTTACTAATAACTACAAATAGCTCCAAACTTGCAATAGTAATGCTAACAATCAAATGAAATCATCAATGACCAATATACTTGCATATCAAACCTGTAATAATGTGTAGACCGGGACTTTATTGTCTTGTAAAACAGTTGGACTCAGCATGGTAACTAGTTGAAAGAGTAAATCTGGCTGAGCATCAAAGAGATCGGGAAGATTTTTCCGCATGACCTACAGAAAAATCCAGCCAAGCATCTTAACTTTTCTTTCTGAAAACAAGTGAATATTCCAATGAAGAAAAAAAAAACTTCTAACAAGCCAATTTTAAGGGCAAAGATTAAAGCCCTTTGGAGGCACAAAAAAAAAACAAAGACTAACCTTTTCAAAAGCGCTAGCAGCACTGCCTGGAATACCATACCAACATTTTGCCTCTCCCCTGAGGTATGAATCAAAAACAGGTTGGCAACATAATCTTTCCACATAAAATGTGCACTTAAAAGACTCAATATGAGTAAAATGTTTCCTTATGAATTAGAGAGTTCCAGTTATTTTTCTAAACATCTTCTCCCCTAAGACCATGATATAATAAGGAACAGAGGAACAGAAATTTGCGACTTCCAAGAATCGAAAATAACATATTAACAACAGTGAATTGCAGTAGAAATAAACATGATGACAATTACAGTACAGGTACATACCAGTGTAGATAATTGACAGAGTAAAAACAATGGTCCTCAAAATGCCAGCAAAAAGAAGAGAAGAGCATTCCAAGATATAGCCAAGGCACTGTAACACCATTAATGTTATGCCGAATAGCCTGAAGCATAGAGCCTTTCAACTTAGGCAAGTTATTGAGATTCCAGGGACTACCACAATATTCATCCCATATATTTGCTTCAACTGATTCTGGCCTTTGGTCGCCTATTCGAGGAAAACCACTCCCATAAACAGAAGTATCCAAGTCATTACCATACATAACTTCAACCTCGCCACCTAACCCTTCTACAATTTCCCAAAACTTCTTCTCTACCTGCGTCCTAGACATTGATGCTGAACCAAACCACTTTCTTTTGGCGCGATCAGCAATGCGCTTAAAATCTTCAAGCAATAAGCATTTGCCAGGTACAAAGCCAAAAGTTTCTTCATCAGTGTTTAAGCACTCAAGGCAATACCAGTTCCCAGGTGGGATATGCTTCAGTGGCGGCGAGAGACAATAAATATGCCAACCTTTATTACAACTATCACACAAAAGCATCACTTCACCATGTTTGTCACTTTTACATTGCTCACATGCTTGATCAACCCCTTCATTTTCCACGTTAGACTTTTTGCCGTCAGAACTTCTTTTTCTTTTCTTTGAGCTCCGTGATTCAGAACATCGTCGACTCCTATCAGCGGCATTAATTTTCCGTTTGCAACCCTTTGCAGGATCTGCATTCATACGATTGTGATAATTCTCAAAATCATGCAAATGCTCTTTATATAACTGACACAAAACATGCTTAGCACATTTAGAAATCTTTTCACCAGAGCTCATAAACTGATAAACTTCACCCCATTTTTTCCCCTTTATAACCTTATCATAACCACCAACCCTCTTCACCGCATTGAACAGCTTACACAAATCCAACTCATCTCCTTCAAAAACCAATTTCTTCTTCAGCTTCTTGCCTAAACGCTCTTCCAAAAACCTATTATACTCCAACTGAAACGTCTTTGAATTACAAGAAGCAGGACGAAACTGTAACCGATGAATCTCTTGTGTCTTTGTTGGAAACTTAACAGATTCTAAATCCAATCCGAAAGGAGGTTTCCAATTATTAGGTGGAACAATCTTGCAAATACCATAAACCTCTGCCTCTGGTTTGATCTTGTATATATACTCTAATGGATCTTTGAATTCCTCTTCTGTCGGATAATAAACTGGTCCAGAAGGAACATTAAGAGATCCTCTAAGTTTCTGATCCAAAACCCTTTTCTCCACTGCCTTAACTCTACCTTTTCCCATTACCAAACACATCCACTAAAACCGCAAAATCATAACCTACGAATAAAGATTATTAATTCAATTCAGACATGCCAAGATTAAAAAAAAACTAGAAATTTTTACAAGAACAGTGAGTGAAATTGAATTCTAGGGTTTTAGAAAAATTTACCTTGAAAATTCTGAAAGAGAAACAGAGCTCGGCGGAGATGAGGAAGTGCAAGAATGTTTTTTTTTTTTTTTGATGTACGGAATTTCCGAAATTGGGTTTGGTTTAACGGAAATACGAGACGTGGAGAAGGAAAATAAAAATCTACTCAGTTTGTAAATTCGGGGAGAGGACTTCGTGACGGTTTAATGAATAAGAACTGCATGCTGTTTGTACTGATTGAAGAGGTACTTCGTGTAGTTTCTCTGTATCAGCCATATTGGACTGTTGGGCCTAAATATTTAAGGTTTCCATCATAAGGCCCATTATTACTCTCTTTCCAAATCTTCACCGCTAAATTCTCTACGTATGATGTGTAAAACTGTAGAGAATCAAGCTTAGGTAGTGAATTGCGATCTCGTTGATCTCGATCTCTCTCACATAATGTATGTCTCTTTCTTGATCGATTAGGTTGCAGAAAGTAAATTACACAAGTCGAGTTCCTCAGTTATAACTTGTGAGTACGTCTTGGCAAGAGTCAGCATTGCATCATCCACTATATCTTTGTTGATACAGTTGAAAGTCTATTTAGGAAGAAAGAAATTAAAAGAAGACATTTTCCAAGTCGCTAAAACAGCTCAAAAAACTTGGACCTGGCCAGGCCTCAGCAACAATGACTCGAAGCCCATTTCCAGTAAGCCCACTTACTTATCCCTGAACCAAAATTGTAGTCGATTTTGAACAAAACCGGAATGTAATTTTGAACCAAGTCAGACAAATCTAACAATAAAAAAAAAGAGGAGAATCTGTGTGTTTTCAAGATAAGGCGTTTCTATTGTTGGAAGAAAACAAACAAAAATATCAGAGCGTTATGTCGGTGCCAATTTTGATGACCTCATATTTCCTTATCCTTGTTCACATATTCATTCACACATTATCACCTCTCATATTTCATGTCAATTAAAAAGATAAATTGTTACCTATATAGCTATATGCGACAAGGGAATGTATGTGTATATATAGCAATGAACTAATTATATCAGATATTTATATACCATTTGTAGACGGCTATGAATCTTCTAGATGAAGTTGGAATACGGTACCAATGTACAATGCGACGCGTCCAAATTATATCATAGATAAAAATAATATTTTTATAATATATTTTTAAGCTTTCGAGATTTGGCATTCACCTTACCGGATCGAAGCTAGTTTTAGTACGGATGAAGCTTGTTGATAGTCGAACTTCAGCGGTAAGGGTTAGCCTCTGCGTATTCTCTTCTTGCTAGGTAGAAGAGTTGAGAGTTAAGTTATCAGTCGTCTGAGATCTGATTTACTCTGAAAGAAAAACTCCGGGTTTTGGCTCCATGATGGATTCCGGTTTGCGATGGAAACCGCTAACTCCAGTTAACAGTTGGAATCTGTCTTCATAATTGTAAAAGAGTCGTTCTTGTTAGCGCCGGATTTGATAGATTAAGTCGCGTGCTTACGGTTATCGTCCAGTCGCAGATCTTATGTTCCATTTTTTGAACTATGCTATTTTGTAATCGTGTATAAACTCATTTTGGGATGTCAATGAATATAATATTTATAATAAAAATTTATAATTTAAGTATATTAAAATTTAATAATATAATTTTAGGAGATATAAAACAACATTTGGTAGTTTTTGTTATTAAAATTTATTTAAAAAAATATAATCTAATCTTAGAAAAGAAAAAAATGAGTAAGAAAGCAACTAGTTGTTGAAAAAGAAAAAGCAACAAGTTTAAAGGTAATAGTCTATTTAAATGATTTACATTTAGACTATCACAAAAAATCATAATTTTTTTGGGTGTCAAGTTTTGGTTCCCAAAGTTTTGATGAATTTATGAGATAGAGTCCTTTCCCATGGCTGTTTTGATCCTCGAATTTAAGTTCAGGTTTGAAGAATTTCTTGTTGCGTACCACCTTGGAAAGATAGATCTCAAGGAATCATTCCGCTAGGGTTGTACATAAGATCGAAATAGATTGTTTGTTAATCAAGGTTGTGTTGGTGGATTAATAGATGTTTTAAATCTGTGCATGTGTTTGATAAATCCATAGTCCAAATTTTATCATAGATTAAATAATACTTTTTGTAATTTGAATCTATTAAAGCATAATAAAATAATTAGGAGGTAACAAACAACGAGTTTTATTAGTTAGTTTCTTGTTATTAGAATTTCTTATAAAATATAATAATCTACTTTTAGAAAATAAAATAAAAACAATTAAAAAAGTGACGAGTTTAAACGTCATAGTCTAATTTCATTTACACATACGATTATAAAAGATTCACCATTATTTTTTCTATAATAAGATAATCTTAGATCAAAATCCAAACTATTTTTTTAAGACATCTAGATTGCAAACCCACGATGATATTTGTCGATCGTAAAACTCGATTTCTGGTGTTGATTAACATGACGAGTTTTGAACGCCACTCGGTGTTACCAAATAATGCAAAATAAGAATGTAAACATCGTTTAGCCTTTTCTATATATTTTATCGTTGTATATATTATTTTAGTGTAGGAAATATATTTGTCAAAAACACGTCTTCTGTAAAGAATATATGACCAGAAGGAAATCTAGAATATTTTGACAAAACATAAAAAAAAAACACATATATAAAAAATATATAGTTTTTGATAACTCCAAATTAATGGTTATTGTGATAGCAAATATGAGTTGTTCCTTAGTTTTTTTTTTCTTATTTTTGACCCAATGGTGAGTTGACTTGTTGAGGGCTGCTGCTTTGCTGTTTCTCTTTCTTTATCAAAAAAGTTTTAATGTTTTAACTTTCTGGCAAAGTTCTGTGCTTTTGTCTCTCCAACAACAAAGGATAAAAATCTCTGTTCTTCAGCAACCCTTTTGCCTATACCACACACGAGCGGCTCTGATTCGGCATTTCACCTTTTCTTTCCTTAATTCTTCTTCCTCCAATTTGGGTTTTTTTCTTCACAGATCGTTTTCTTAAATTTTGACCCTTTTTGGTTTCGTTCTTCCTAGTAAGTAGAAAGGCATCACAAACTGGGTTTTGTTTTCTGGGAATTCTGAAGATATTTCATACGGATTTGATCTGTTTAAACTAGAAAAGTCTCAATTTTGATGAATCAGCTAAAAAAGAACGCGGTTTAGGGTCTATGGTTTGACTGAAGAATACTAAAATGGGTTGTGAAGTTTCAAAGTTATGTGCATTTTGTTGTGTTTCAGAGCCTGAAGGATCTAGTCATGGAGTCACAGGCTTAGGTAAAGATCGAGTTTTTTTTCTAGGGTTTGTTTGTTTGTTTGTTTTCTCTGTGATTTAATGATTAATTTTGTCAGATGAAGATAGGAGAGGTGAAGGGAATGATTTGCCTCAATTTCGTGAATTCTCAATTGAGACGTTGAGGAACGCAACATCAGGGTTTGCTGCAGAGAATATAGTATCAGAGCATGGTGAAAAAGCTCCAAATGTTGTGTATAGAGGGAAATTGGATAATCAAAGACGTATTGCTGTTAAAAGGTTTAATAGGAAAGCTTGGCCTGATTCTCGTCAGTTTCTGGTAAAAGAAGCTTCTTGTTGAATTCTGCTTTCAAGTCTTTAGCTTGATTCAATCTAGATTCTTGGATTTTGAATCTCTGAGCTTTTTTTATAGGAGGAAGCTAAAGCTGTTGGTCAATTAAGGAATTATAGGATGGCAAATCTTCTTGGATGTTGTTATGAAGGTGAAGAGAGACTACTTGTTGCTGAGTTTATGCCTAACGAAACTTTGGCAAAGCATCTTTTTCATTGTAAGTTCCTAAGCCTATTGTAACTTACTCCTCCTTTTTGGTTATGCTTCTAACGTAACTATTGATTTTGGTTTTTTAGGGGAGTCACAACCGATGAAGTGGGCGATGCGACTAAGAGTAGCTTTACGTATTGCTCAAGCTTTAGAATATTGTACTGGCAAAGGACGTGCACTCTACCATGACTTAAATGCTTATAGAGTTCTCTTTGATGATGTAAGTTAAGCTTTACATGTTTGATTTCTGTACTCTTGTCTCTGTTATATATGCACATACAAAAATCATCATATGTTTTGGTGTTTTAGGACTCAAATCCAAGACTTTCGTGCTTTGGTCTGATGAAAAATAGTAGAGATGGAAAAAGTTATAGTACCAACTTGGCGTTCACTCCTCCTGAGTATCTCAAAACAGGTATATACTTGACCTCTTGCATATCAGTTTGCTTTATTTGGATTGCGGTTTGTTTTCTTTTGACATATTACTTTTGTGTATTTGTTATTGCAGGTCGTGTGACTCCAGAAAGTGTGATGTACAGTTATGGAACTCTGTTGCTTGATCTTCTTAGTGGAAAACACATACCTCCAAGCCATGTAAGCTTATGATTAAGATACTAAGTCAGTCAATCTCCACCAAATCATTGCTGGATATCTACAAAATTTTCTGGAGAAGAGTATTTTTCTAACTTAAACTCTACTTGTTCCGCGTATTATTAGGCACTGGACCTTATACGGGACAGGAACATTCAAATGTTGATTGATTCATGCTTGGAGGGTCAATTTTCAAGTGACGATGGGACTGAACTAATACGGTTAGTTTCTAGATGCTTGCAGTATGAGCCCCGAGAGCGGCCTAACCCAAAGTCTCTAGTTACTGCTATGATCCCTCTTCAGAAGGATCTTGAGGTGCTTTCCTACTACCATTAACTAGTTCATTTTTCCTTTTATCTTCCACAAGCTCTTGTATCGTTTGTTACTCATGTGTTTTTGCTTTCGAAAATATTATTTCCAACACTAATAAGAATCTGGTTACCATTAACTGTAAGACTCCTTCTCATCAACTGATGGGCATACCAAGCAGCGCCTCAACAACACCTCTTTCCCCACTCGGAGAAGCATGCCTAAGAACAGATCTAACTGCCATACATGAGATTGTTGAAAAGCTTGGATATAAAGATGATGAGGGTGTAGCCACAGAGGTTTCTTTCTTAATTCTTAACCTTGTTGTTAATCATACTCTCGTTATTGTCTCATTCTGTATTCAGGATTGGACTACCTTGTTCCGTAATGTAATATGTTCACCTTTCTTGCTTGCTTCTTTTTCTGCAAAAATTTCAGCTTTCGTTCCAGATGTGGACTAATCAAATGCAGGACTCGCTGAACTTCAAGAAAAAGGGTGATGTTGCTTTCCGTCATAAAGACTTTGCAAATGCCATCGACTGCTATTCTCAGGTTAGATATCTTCTACTGCCATTGTTTTTTTGTGTTTGCGGTTAAAGTTTCCAGCAATATCTGATTCGAAGAATGTGTTTGGACAGTTCATCGAGGGCGGGACAATGGTTTCCCCAACTGTTTATGCAAGAAGAAGTCTGTGTTACCTAATGAATGAGATGCCCCAAGAGGCACTAAATGATGCAATGCAAGCCCAAGTGATATCTCCTGCTTGGCATATCGCATCGTATCTTCAAGCTGTAGCTCTATCAGCTCTAGGACAAGAGAATGAAGCACATGCTGCTCTTAAAGAAGGATCAGTGCTCGAAAGCAAAAGAAACACACTATGATGATGAGAACATAAAACACGAAGAGGAGAACAAGAGAGGAAACTAGAAAACCGTGTATCTTCTTACATTAACCGAAACACCCCATAGGCTTTACAGAATAAGATCAAAACTCACCATCATCCTCTGAAGTAGAAGCCACTACACAGTTCTCATATCGTGTGCATCATCATCATCATTGGTCAGGTTCGGGTCCGCTATCGTATCCTTTCCTTTTCTTTTTTGTTAAGCATTCATTTGGCCTACTACCGCGAATTGGACTCTTTTTATGTTTTTGGCTGGCATGAACATTTCCCTGTTATACAGAAGAACAAGTTCCATACTTCGATGGAGATTTGATTTAAAAACAAACAAAAACTGGAAATGGTGTGATTGTGGATTTTCTTTGATAGATTCCATGATTTGTAATCAATGTTTTATAAATATGTAAAGAAGATATCACTTTGTTTCTGGATTTTCAATGATATTTTGAGTTTTGCATATCAGGAAATGTTCTTGTGTTCCTATTTGTGTTGGATTCAGATCTCAATGTTTCATACTTTACCCACAAACGCAAGAATATAATCATAGTTAGTTTTGGCTTTAATTCTAATGTAAATCAACAACAGACAACAATGATCATAATGTTGTAGGACACCTGCAAAGGTCCAGGAAATAAAATATTATCTGGAATTTCGGAATGCCAAAAAAGGGCCCAACCGGGTTCGAACCGGTGACCTCTCGATCTGCAGTCGAATGCTCTACCACTGAGCTATGGACCCTTGAATGCTTAAACGTTAGCTTATAATATTTATATATAAGAATATTTATAAAACTGGGCTTTAAAGACCAATATCTAAGCTTCCGTGAGAGCCCATTACGATAACAAAAAGTAAATTTTCTGTGAGAGCTATGGGATTTGTTGTTTTTTTTTTTTCAACTCTTTTGTGCTAGTTTAGGCCTTTTTGTAGGAGCCATTAAAGAGTGAAATTGTAGAATTTTGATTTGATTTGATTTGCTTGACTCTTCGGCTCTAACTGAGCAGTTCTTGCACCTGAAACGATATGGGTCTTTCACCTTTGATGCTTCTGTTGAAATTTGTAAACTTCATTGTTACTGAATGTTAGAGGATTCGTTAATTGCGACGTTTAGCTCTATGAGGGAACTATTCATTGCAGATTTACATTTCTGCTAATTTTTTTGTTTTTAATCAACCTTGAGGATCACGACTCTAAAACCATCAATTGGTATTTGATTGTTACTTTTTGCACACCCTTTCTATGATTGGCTTAGAATGCAAGTGAAGATAAAAGCTGTCTTTTAAAATGATTTTTTCTGTAACTTTTGTCAGTTGCTTTCATTACATTCACAACTACTTGATTCCTATGTTACTTGTGGGGCTTTAGATCTGTAAGAGCGTTATCTGAATTTTTGACTTCTATATTGAGATTTGCAGTTTTAACTTCTCTCTGTAAATGTTCTTTGTTCAGTAACAGCTTCCTCAAGAATCTGTTCATCATTCTCAGAAGTTCCTGGTAAGTGATCCTTCAATGTTAACTAATTCATTTGCTTAATCTGTTTGTTAGCTTCTCTTTTGGTATTACAATACTGATGTAGTTTCTTGAACAAATCTTCTGTAGAAGTTTGGCCATTCCCTGATGGTAATAGAGATTAGTTAATCTATACAAAAGCAGTAAACTATGGCACAGAGTTCTCAAAATGTTCTTCCAACTCTACGCGATTTCTTCAATTCCAAAAAGCCAGGGGAAGAGGATGAGTTTATGTTTTATCGGGAACTTAACTCCTCGAGCAAGAGACCTCCAAAACCGGGAAACAAGGTAAAGGAGAGACATGGTTTCTTTAATCATGGCTCTAAAGAAAGAAGCAGAAGAAACATATCAGATGCTGAAAAGTTTTCAGTGGAGCAATACTCTTCTGGTGGTTTTTTTGGGGTACGGTTAAATACAAACGGAAGATCAACTAAGCCTTTAGGAGGTTCAGATAGAAAGATGGAGACAAGATTGCAAAAGTCATTCTCAGCTAGAATGCAATTACCATTTATGGTTTCTTCAAAGGGAAGCAATGAGTCTTCTTCTACTACTAACTCAAGCTCAACGAGCTGGTTTAGCCGTATCAAGAAAATCTCCAATCTGTTTCCAAATCGAAATCCTCTGTTACCAAAATCTAATGGTGGAGAAATGCTCTCAAAGAACTTTAAAAAGTCTTCACCTGTTCATCTACATGCTCATCTTAGTATGATTTATGAACTTGGAATGCCTCTTTTCATCTTCTCGCTAGACCGCCCGGATGATGTATATATGGCTAGTACATGGATAGATGATAATGAATCTAGGTTTGTCTATTCGTTTCGTTACATTGGTGGTAGAAACAATAAGAATCTCGGTGAACAGAAGTTGAATGTTTCAGGTAAAGAATCTTCATTAATAGGACAGATGCAAGTTTCTACTCAAATCTGCTTAGAGGCAGAACCATGTGAAGAAAATCTTGTGGCATCAACTGTATCAGAATTCGTTCTTTTTGACATTGCACGTGCACGGAGAAGTGGCTTCAAGAATGAAAACTTGTCAAGACAGAACAGTTTCAGAAGAGGATTGAATCCGAGTCAATCGATATTTTCAGAAACAGAGAACACTGCATTTGATCTACAACAAGAAAAGCTACCAAGGCAGAACAGTTTCAGCCGAGGATTGACTCGTAGTCTATCAAAACATTCAGAAACCACTTCATCTGATCCTTGGCCAGTCTCAGATTTACATCCAGGCTTACAGATTGCAGCCTTTGTTATTCAAGACTCTTCTTCAAACAGTAAACTCTCGAGCCGTGTGATGAAAATTATACTTCCAACAGGAAACCACGGTTTGCCTGATACCGAAAACTCATGTCCTACACCAATACTGCAGAGATGGCGATCAGGTGGAGGCTGTGATTGTAGCGGATGGGACATGGGATGTCACCTTTTTGTCCTAGAATCTCCAGAACTCATCAACAATCATCATGGTTTGGAACTTTTCGTAGAGGTAATAAGATTGTTTTCTTGTTACCAAAATGTGATTCAACTTGTCTCTCTTTATCTTGAAATGTCTAAAGAAACTATGTTTCAGGGTGGGAAAGAGATCACACCAGAAATGACCATGGCGTGTATCAGAGAAGGGCATTACGAAGTAAACTTCCACGCAAAGCTTTCAGCTTTACAAGCATTCTCAGTCTGTGTCGCTGAGCTACACAGAACTGAAGTCCCAAGAGGAGAAAGAAGCAACTCTTTGTCTAGATGCAGTTCACTTAGAGAGCTTATCGACATGGAAACTCCTATGAATCTCAGAGATACAAGAGAAGCCCTTTCTTCTTTCATGCCTAATGTCACCTTCTCTCCAATTTCAAGGGTTTAAAACACACATCACAAAATAATCTATCCCTTCCTCTTATGTGTATATATAAACATTATACATATCATACAAATAATATCAGAGATATTATGAAAGTTTAGAACTTTAGCATCAACAATGTTTGTTCTTCTTCCTCATGACTCAAAGAAGTCGTTTCCTTTCAGAATTATTTTATCTTTATTGGTTACATTGTCATATTCAATGCTCTGACTTTTAGTTATTCGGTTTAGTTTTGTACCCCTTGGGCTTCTTTATAAATGTAGTTTTAGCATCTTTCACACATAATTTAAAAATTATGAAAATGTCTATTATAAATTTATACCCTTTATTATTATTGTATGGATAAAGATGAGATTTAGTATAATTTTCACTGAAATTATAAAGCTAAAAATTTTTAAAACGACATTTTATAATAAGATAGATGGAACAGCGATTTTTGAATGCTATGCTATTACATAATTTTATTTTATTTTGAGTAGAAATTTCCAATGCAAAATACATTGAAAAAGAAGCAAAATAATATTAGAAAACTGTGTAGTAGTGTGTTGGGTGTTTCTAGCAACAATTAGGATTTCCGGATACGCAGGCACAAGTATTAAATTTGCAGTTGTGGATTGGACCTTTGCAAAACTTAGTACAATCTGCATTGGTTTTGCATGTTATAGGCTTCAATATATCGTTTGGGCTTTCTTGCATCCTCGCACTCATCACCACACCTATCAAATAGACATATATACACCAAAAACATTATATTATTCGTTGTTTATACAACATATAAGTAAGCTTTTCATGTTTACTTATATGTTGTATAAAAGATGGTGAAGGTGAAGGAGCTTTTCATGTTTCTTCACTTAAAAATCTCAAAAGAAACAAAGACTTATAAACTTGTGTGTGTGTCTGTTATTCCATTGATCTCAACGTACGTTTATATACTAAATTGTAGGGGGGGGGGGGGGAGTTTAACTGAAAGGAAACAAATCATCGTTGTCTACCTTGATATTTTACTAATTTTATGTTTCATTCAAAAATCAATTTTCTGTATAAGCATTTTATTTTTTCAAAACATGGCCAAGTTCAGTCCACACATACTCATTATAAAGAAACAAAAATATTATTTCTTATGTGGCTAAGGCTGTGGGTTCATTACTTTTAGCAAAATATACACGTAATTCATGAATAAGTACATCAATTGAGGATATTTTAACAGTAAATGATCCTCAATTCATGTTAGATGTTACAAGATTTGCCATTGGAAAAAATGTAATAAAGGGAAAAAAATATTCATTAAATGCAAAAAGTCTCATGGTTTTTTCTTACTATCCAAGCAACCAAGCAAAAATCTAATAATTAAATATATATTTTCAAAAATGGTAAAAAAAAATTAATACCAAAAATCTTCCAAAGATCTTTTACAAAAAATGTCAGAAAGAAAAATTTCTAATTAAATAGAATTTATAAAAAATAATTACTAAAAATCCTCTTACAAAAAAAATTTCAAATTAAACAAAAAACTTTTTAAAATCTTCCAAAAATCAAAGATAATATTTTAAAGTACCAAAAAGCTTTTTAGTATTGGAGAAAAATCTATTCAAAAATCTTCGTAGTATTTTTTAGAAAGAACAATTTCATTAAACACGATTGCAACTTCTTTTTCAGGCTAATGGATCAATTTTGTCCTTGTTTTTTCATAAAGACCGGCCCAAAGTATTAGGCTACCTAAAACGAGATCGCTACAAACTGTACTATCAACAAAAGAGCGGTCATATATTACTACGAGGAATGTATAGTTCGATACTCAAATGTTTCATTCTTCTCTGAATTGGAAATTGTACCCAGTATTGCTATATACTCTCTGCGTTTTGCTCCAAACCAGAATCGGTTCAATCAAACATTAACCGGTAAATTTAACCAACTTATTCTCAACACATCTCTTTTATTTTTTTGGTAACCAGGATGATCAAAGCATGTGGACTCCTAATCTCTCGGGGTCCAAATCAGGTTAATTAACTCTTTTTCGGAGAGCAGATCTTTCTCAACACGAATCGAATTCGTGACTTTCTCAACCTTCACCCACAATTAATTACTACTAACCCAACTGTACGTTGGTTCCTCAACGCATCTTTGTCCTCTTCGATTCCATATTTCGTCAAGGATCAAGAACTTGTGACTCAATCAGAAGGTTCGTATGAGTTAGAGTCAATGGTTAAGTGTACTCCTGATCTTGATCCATTAAACTGTACTGCATGTCTCAGACTTGCGTTCGTTTTGTTATTGATTAATAGAAGACATACAATTATATTTCCATTGTATATAGACACAATTAAATCTATTTCAACTAGAAATAGAAATTATCTAAACTTATGATATATCTAAATCACCTTAATCTTTTTATCACAATAGGATTAATATTTCACTTTGCCAAAGAATATATCAAACTAAATTGCTAAAAGAGAAAACAGAGAGATGAGTTTGAGGGATTATGTTGCTTCAAGCCTATAATGTTTGATTGTTTGATGATCTAACTCTGTTTTGCTCAAGAGTCGTAAAACAAATGCGTCAGCTTTATGATTTGGTCTTGGTAAAAGATATAACTATCATGGATGAAAACAATATTAAATTTTATACAAATTCTTCCTCTGAATTGGTACACCATCGTAATTTTGAATAAATCAACAAGAAAAGCTATTTTCTTCTACTATAAGTTCTCTTTCTCCTCTGTTTTGTTAAACAACAAAGAACAAAAATGGCAAGAATCATAATAACACTCACTGCTTCTCTCTTCTTCTTCTCATTGTTATCTCACCAAACCATGTCTCAACGTCAACATATTTCTACTTTTTGTAATCCTGACAATACCTTCATACAAACCAGTTCATACGAAGCAAACCGTGACACCCTACTCTCTGCTCTCCGCGACAATGCCTCTCTTGGAACCTATTCCAACGCCACAGTCGGTCTTTGCCCTGACACAGTCTATGGCATGTTCCTCTGTAGAGGAGACATCCCCGCAAGTTCTTGTGCAGACTGTGTCCAAACCGCGGCAATCGAGATCGCAACAAACTGTAGCATTAACAAAATAGCGGTCACATACTATGACGAGTGTATGGTTCGATACTCAAATGTTTCCTTCTTCTCTGAATTGGAAATTTCACCAGGCTCCGTTCTTTACTCTCCTCTTTCTGCTCCAAACTCGAATCTGTTCAATCAAACACTATTTGATAAATTCAGCCAACTGATTCTCAAAATATCTTCGTCCTCTTTGATTCCATACTTCATGGAGGATCAAGAACGTGTGATTCAATCAGAGGGTTCTTATGAGTTAGAGTCAATGATCCAGTGTAGTCCTGATCTTGATACCTTAAACTGTACCGTTTGTCTCAGACTTGCGCTCTTAAGAGTTTCAACTTGTTGCGGTTTACCAAGTTTCGCTCAGATCTTTACTCCTAAATGTCTTTTGAGGTATCAAACCTCTGTTTTGCCATTACCACCGTCATCTCCATCGTCTCCGCCTCCTCAATATCCACTGTCTCCACCTCCTCTCTCTCTGCCGCCTCAATCTTCTCCGCCTCCTGAATCTCCACCGTCTCCACCTCCTCTCTCTCTGCCGCCTCAATCTTCTCCGCCACCTCAATCTCCACTGTCTCCAGCTCCTCTTTCTCTGCCACCTCAATCTTCTCCGCCTCCTGAATCTCCACCGTCTCCACCTCCTCTCTCTCTGCCGCCTCAATCTTCTCCGCCACCTCAATCTCCACTGTCTCCAGCTCCTCTTTCTCTGCCACCTCAATCTTCTCCGCCTCCTGAATCTCCACCGTCTCCACCTCCTCTCTCTCTGCCGCCTCAATCTTCTCCGCCTCCTCAATCTCCACTGTCTCCAGCTCCTCTCTCTCTGCCGCCTCAATCTTCTTCGCCTCCTCAATCTCCACCATCTCCACCTCCTCTTTCTCTGCCGCCTCAATCTTCTCCACCTCCTTATTTACCGCAGACACCGCAGTCAGCGCCACCGCCGCTGCTTTCCACGCCACCACAGAACGTTCCAAGTCCTATTGGGTCGTTTTCTTTTAACGTTCTAAAAGGTGGGAATTTTATTTTTTTTTGTATAGTTTTGATCATATAATCAGCCTATTTGACGACAAAAAAAAAATCAGCCTATTAAAAAAAATTATTATGATATCTAACTAAACATATTATAGATAGGGTTGGCTCTAATTATTACTGTTTTATTTTTTCTGGCAGGAAACGAAATATTTGGGAGAATTGTTGTTACAATGACAGCTTTGGTGTTTGCACTTGTGGACCTGTGATCAAATTTGATGATTTATGAATCAACATTCCTTCAAACTGTGTGATGTCTTAAGATCCAAAACCACAGAAGATGTTAATATGATTCCAAAAGAAAAATGTTAATTCTGATGTATGTATGGATTCATCAATAAAGAAAAATAAATTGGAGTTTGATGCATATCCATCTTTTCCTTTATTTATTTTTCCTAATGTCTACATTTTTAAGAAGTTCAGTGGTATATAGATTGAATACAGAGCTACTACATCACAAATATACAATTCAAACTTTATATAGCATTTTCGAAACATAACATCGATTTAATCTAATGGTTCCGTCTTTGTAAACTGTTAAACTTTTATAGAAATTGAAAGTCAAATAAAGAATAAAAACGAAAAAGTACAAAATTGTTCTCAAGATATTTAATATTTTTAGTGTATTTTGCATCAAATACATATATATATATATATATATTTGCATCGGAGGTTTTAGCTATGTAAAATAATTGTTAATTTATTAATCAGAACATGTAAGTGTTATGTTTGTGTTTTTAGTTTAAATCCGATATTATATGTTATTGACAAAATATAATAATTTGTTAATATGTTTTCACTGTCACTGTAAATTTCTTTTTTATTTTGGTAGAGTATTACTTGTGATCCCAATTGAAGTATTTTAAGGTTATATATCTCAACACTTCTAATTTGAAATACAAGTCATCTAATACATTGTCTTTTACATGGCTATCGATCTCTCTTTATAAATTTAAAATTCATTTTAGTAAATTTCCACTTTGAGTTAGCCTTTTTGGAAAATTTCCGTTTGCAAAACTTAAACTTCATTTGCTTACTAACGAAAGAAACATACAAAAGAAGTAAAGGGGAAGAGTCGAAACTAATACTAATACAGTATTAGTAATACTATTCAAACTACTTCACGAATTATAGCATTAGTAAAATCAGCAAAAAAATTCATATGAAATCAATTACGATGATACTTATTATATATCTTAGGGAAGATTTAATAATTATTTAACTAAAGAAATAGTTTACCATAGAAACTAGAAAGGATTGACAAGGACTAGGATCAACTAACCATAGAAAAATCTGACTATGGTAATCTGAAGCGATCCAAATTTCAGCAGTTCATGTTAATTATAATCCTTACTTTGTTTACTGATCAAAGTCAACGAAAATTGCATGATCCACTTCGTTTTCAGGCAATTGATATGGATCATCATCCCAAAAAAAATCCCCAAAATTTCAAAAAAAAAAATATCTTTCTGACTTTACTTTCTAGAGTGAAAAAGATAAATTTTTGAAGTGTTTCTAAACTTATCGGATACGATTTTGACTCTTGATTTCTTCTTTGCATCAAATCTTGTCTTCCAAAATTTATAGAACAAGTCCCTGTTTTTGATTTACACGCTAACAAAGCTACATATAGTGTTAACTTAATGTTTTTGTCTTAGTTGCATCGTTTAAAGAACAAGTAAATAAAAGATGATGTTTGTTGTTCAGAAATTTGGATTCAACTCTTATTGATGAAATCATCTGATTACTCACTTGAAACAATAATGAATATATATATTCTCCCTCTGAATTGGTATAAGACGTTTTATATTTGAATGAATTAAAATAAAAGAAGATCTTTCCCTACATAAACTGCTAGGTTTCTGCTCTGTTTTATTCTACCTTCATCAACAAGAAAGAACAGAAAATGGCAATTTTCATCAGACTCTCTGCTTCTTTGTTCTGCGTCTTGTCTCTATTATCTCACCAAATCATATCCCAACCTCATCACATGCACACTTTCTGCAACCAAATTCGACAACTTCACACAAACCAGCTCATACAAATCAAGCCGTGAAACCCTACTCGCCTCTGTCCGCGACAGTTCCTCTCTCAGAACCTATTCCAATGCCACAATCGGTCTCAGCCCCAACAAAGTCCATGGCATGTTCCTCTGTAGAGGAGACATCACCAAAACATCTTGTTCAGACTGTCAAGACCGCAACCCTCGAAATCACTAAAAACTGCACTTATCAAAAAGATTCTATAATATTCTACGAGGAGTGTATGGTTCGATACACCAATTTTTCCTTCTTCACCCTCTTGGAAGACCGAACAACTAATTATCCTCACAGCGTCCAAGTCTTCTTTGTCTTCTTCGACGCCATACTACGTGAATTATAGAAACCGTTTCAGTCAATTCGACGGCTCATATACAGTAGACATAATGGTTCAGTGTATTCCTGATCTTGATCCAGAAAATTGCAGCATCTGCTTGAGACTTGCGGACCAAGAAATCTCAGACTGTTGCAGCAATGCTCGTTGGGGTCACATCTTTCTTCCTAAATGTTTTTTGAAGTATGACACAACCGGTTTGCCAACTGCTCAGTCACCGAGCGGCTCATCTTCTATAAGCGTTATGAAAGGTGGACATAATATTATGGACTATAACTCTAGAAGCCTTTTACCATAAAATATAATAATATTATGGCCTCGACGATTTTTTTAAATAAAATTCAACTATTAGGAAGATAGTAGAATAAACAACTAAAACATTAATATGGTTGGTTTTTCTTTCTGTTTCAGGAAACGAAATGTTTGGGAGAATTTTCATTACAGCCATGACAACTTCGGTGTTAGCACTTGTGGGTCTATGATCCAGTCCCATGATTATGAAGTTTTGTTTGTATTTGTATTCCACGAATGTGTTATGTGTGTGACGTGTAGTATGTTATTTTCTTGTCTAATAAGAAGTCAACTAAATCCTTATTCGCATTGTGGGCGAAAAAAAAGTCATTAATTTAGCAAACAGTCTTGTGAATTGTGATTGCAGAAATGTTTTGGAGGTAAAAAAAAACTAAATGTTACTATATAAGCCCCTCTTACTTCACCCAAAATAAGAGACACCCAGCAACAGAAATCAGAAGGAGAAAATAATGTGATTTAACTTATTTACAAACAATTATACGTTATTAAATGATTATACATATTTAATTATTTTCTTAAGTTTGAACAAAAATGTAAAAGAAAGATTATTTACGTGCAATTGTTGCTTTCCACGTCCCACACCATCTAGATTCGAGTCAATGCAAGTTCCTGTCCAAGTTACTTTTGATTCTTGTCGCTCAAGGTACAAACTTTAACACTTCAAGCCTATATGTATCTGCAGTCATTTCTTCTCCCTTTGCATCAATCTCTGTCTTCCAAATTGTAGGACTTGGTCTCTGTTTTGCTCAAGATACTCATTAAACTCTGGTTTGCGTCGACTTTATGATTTTGTCTTAATAAAGATAAAGTAAAAACAATATTAGTTTTTCATATTCTTCTCTGAATTTGTATACCACCATTATTTGGACATTATTTTGAATAAATCAACCAAAAAAAACTATTTTCTTTCTACTATAAATTCTCTATTACCTCTGTTTTGTTAAGCAACATAGAACAAAAATGGCAAGAATCATAATTACACTTTCTTCTCATCTGTTTTGCATCTTCTTCTTCTCTTTGTCATCTCACCAAACCATGTCTCAACCTGAACATATAAATACTTTCTGTAATCCTTCCGATAACTTCACACAAACCAGTTTATACGAAGCAAACCGTGAAACCCTACTCTCCTCTCTCCGGGACAATTCCTCTCTTGGAACTTATTCCAACGCCACGATTGGTCTTAGTCCCGACACAGTCTATGGCATGTTCCTCTGTAGAGGAGACATCACCGCAACATCTTGCTCGGACTGCATCCAAACCGCAACAATCGAGATCGCTACAAACTGTAGTCTCAACAAAGCAGCAATTATATACTACCAAAAATGTATGGTTCGATACTCTAGTGTTTACTTCTTCTCTGAATTGGAACTCTCACCAAGAACTGGTCTAGTTTTTTCTCGTCCTGCTCCAAACTTGAATCGGTTCAATCAAACACTATCTGATAGATTCAACCAACTAATTCTCAACGTATCTTCGTCTTCTTTGATTCCATATTTCGTGGAGGATCAAGAACGTGTGACTCAACAAGAAGGTTCTTATGAGTTAGAGTCAATGGTTCAGTGTAGTCCTGATCTTGATCTATCAAACTGTACCGTTTGCCTCAGATTTGCGTTCTTACGAATTTCAACTTGTTGCGGTTCACCAAGTGTGGCTCAGATCTTTACTCCTAAATGCCTTTTGTGGTATAAAACCTCTGTTTTGCTATCTCCACCGTTGTCTCCGTCATCTTCACCTCCTCTATCTCTGCCGCCTCCTTCTTTATCGGAGTCGGCTCCAACGCCGCTGCTTTTCACGCGGCCACAGAACGTTCCAAGTCCTAGCGGGTCGTATTCTTTTAACATTCTAAAAGGTGAGCATATTTTTATATTTTATTTATTTATAGTTATGAACATATAATCAGCCCATTAAAAAAAAGTTTTTATTATGATATCTAATTAAACATATTATAGATAAGGTTGGCTCTAGTTATAACTATTTTATTTTTCTGGCAGGAAACAAAATATTTGGGAGAATTGTTATTACAATGACAGCTTTGGTGTTTGCACTTGTGGATCTGTGATCAAATTTGATGGTTTGTAGTGAGGATTAGAAATATTGATAATTCATAACAATTTGTATTCCTTGAATCTGTGTGATGTGTTATGTTCGTAGGATCTAAAACCACAAAAAGATGTTAATATGGTTCTATTATGTTGATTTTGATGTATGTATGGGTTGATCAATATAAGAATAAAAAACTGGAGTTTGATACATCATACATATCCATTTTTTCCCTTTTTTTGTTATCTACCAATTAACATCTTTCTTCCTAAATGTTTTTTAAAGTATGACACAACCGGTTCGCCAACTGCTAAGTCACCCAGCGGCTCATCTTCTCTAAGCGTTATGAAAGGCGAACATAATATTATGGCCTCGATGATTTTTTTAAAAATAAAATCCAACCATCAAAGATAATAGAATAAGCAACTAAAACATTAATATGTTTGGCTTTTCTTTGTGTTTCAGGAAACGAAATGTTTGGGAGAATTTTCATTACAGCCATGACAACTTCGGTGTTAGCACTTGTGGGTCTATGATCCAATCCAATGATTATGAAGTTTTATTTATATTTGTATTTCACGAATGTGTGTAACGTGTGATATGCTATTTTCTTCTCTAATAGGAACTCATCTAAGTACTAATTCTTTTTATCAAAAACAAAAAAAAAACTAAAGTAATAATTCCCATTGTGCGCGGAAAGAAGTTATTAATTTATTAAACAATTTTGTGAAATGTAATTGCAGAAATGTTTTGGCGGTAAAAAAACAAACTACTACTACTCCCTCCGTTTATAAACTTTCTAGGTTTTCTCACATATATTAAAAAAATAATTAAATTTTTTGGTTAACTCCTAATTAATATATTATAGAATTTTTTTTATTGATCAATATATTAAAATAGTAGAGATAAAACTGAAAATTTTGTCAATTACTTGCACTGGAATTCTAAAAGGACACTTAATATAAAACAAAAAATCAATCATAAACAACACTTATTTATAAAAGAGGGAGTATATATTAGCCCTCATTAAAATACATGTGATTTAACTTATTTATAAAACAATAAAAGTTACCAAATGGTTATATGCGGTTAATTATTGTCTTAATTTTGAAAAAATGTATAAGAAAGATTAATTCATGCAAGAAGAAAACGTTTTTATTTTTTTTATTTTTTCCATATCAATTTGTGTCCTCATTATAGTTTCAAAATTTGGGTACTGCATATTGGATAAGTTACGTGCACTTGTTGCTTCCACCGTCCCACACCATCTAGATTCGAATCAAACCAAGCTCCTGTCCAGGTTACTTTTGGTTCTTGTTGCTCAAGGTACAAGCCTACCATCCTGTTGATAGTTTCATTCTTCTCCCATTCGCCACCATGTATCTACAGTTTCTTTCTCAATATCAAACTCTGTCTTCCAAATTGTAGGACTTGGTCTCTATTTTGCTTAAGATACTCATTAAACTCTGTTTTGCGTCGACTTTATGATTTTGTCTTAGCGAAGATATGTTTTACATATTCGTCCTCTGAATTTGTATACCACCATTATTTTGAATAAATCAACCCAAAAATGCTATTTTCACCTAAAAACAAAACTTATGTAAATAACTATATTTTTAACTTAAAACGCTTTTTATTTCTTTCTTAAAGAGATTTTAAAATACATCACTAGGAATAAAATTTTAATTTATTTTTTCTTGAATTAAATTTTATTTTTAAATTTTAAATGGTTGGCTCAAATCATTACTATTTTATTTTTCTGGCCGGTAAAACAATATTTGGGAGAATTGTTGTTGCAATGACAGCTTTGGTGTTTGCACTTGTGGATCTGTGATCAAATTTGATGGTTGTGGGTTATAGATGTTGATAATTCGTAATAATTTTTATTACTTCAATATGTGTGATGTGTTAGGTTAGTAAGATCCAAAACCACAGATGTTAATATGGTTATATTATGTTGATTCTGATGTATGTGTGGATTGATCAATAAAGGAAATAATAAATTGGAGTTTGATATATCATATATACATCCATTTTTCCCTTTTTTGTTATCTACCAATTAACACCGCATCGAACACCTAATGTCTACTTTTAAAATCAGTGGTATATACATTGATAGAGCTACTATATCATGAAATCATAACTTCAAACTTTATACTGGCATTTTCGAAAGATGGATACATCAAATCTAGTGGTTCGTCTTAATTTGTACAATGTTAAACTTTTAATAAATTGTTATTCTTAAAAATATTGACGTGGTCATTATACAGAATGATTATCTTTTGTGAATTAAAAGTCAAATCAGTAAAAAACTGTTCTTATGATTTGTAGTTTACAAGATGAATATAATACACAAATGTTTATATCAAAGATTTTAGTTGTGTAAAGAATTGTTAATATGTTGACTTAACATGTAATATAGTGGTTGGTGTTAGTGTCCTGGTTCTATCATTATCTACTTTAAAATCCACATATTGTATGGCATATAATCAAACATAATGTATGCTACAGGAAAAGAATTAATAGTTTTTTTATATGTTTTCATTGCAACTTTCTCTTTCATTTGGTATAGTATTACTTATTGTTAGTTTCCCATTATGTTTCATCGTAGTGATCCCAATTGAAATATTTTAAGGTTGATATTTGTCAACACTTTTGGTTTCTTAAACTAATTAAAACTTGAAATACAAGCCATCTAATACATTTATCTTTTACATTATTATCGATCTCTCTTTTTAAAGTTGAATTAATATTCATTTTATTAATTATTCCCACTTTGAGTTACTTTCTTGGGAATAATTCCGTTTATAAAACTTTTACTTCATTTGCTTACTAACAAAGGAAACAGAAAAGGAAGTAAAGGAAAGGGTCATCTGAAGCAATCCAAATTTCGGCAATTTATGTTAATTATAATCCTTATTTTGGTTTGGTTATTGATTAAAGTCAACTAAAATTGCATGATCAAAGGATCCACGTCGTTTTTTTTTGGGGGGGGGGGGGGGGGGTGGGGAGGGGGGCATAATACCCAACAATCTGCAAAGAAACCAAGAAAATAAACCCTATGGAAGAACACTTTGTGAAAACTAGGAGACCGTTGAGATACTTTTAGAGAGAATTACATGACTTGTGATTTTAACACTCTTTCTTATAGCCTCCAAAAAAATAGCTTACAAATGTTCTAAATTATTCTACCATCATCTCCATACATCTTCCATAATATCTACATATTTTCCTAAGTCTCTTAAGTTTTTTACAAAGATATCATGATATTTATTAATTACTAAATTTTTTTCCATTATGTTCTAGATTGTTTCTCAAGAACATTATATAAATAAGGTCGAGTTACGCTTCTTTTGGGTTTGATCATTAATCCATTATTAAACTTGGTCCAAAATCACGTTGTTTTATGTAAACTATATATGAATTCAGTTTACGTTGATAAATTAAATCATCTGATCACAAACGATAGTTATATTTATACATGGTCTCCCTCTGAACTGGTACGACGTTATATATGTCTGAACATTGTATTTGAATGAATCAAAATATACATATTTCTTTCTATAAATTCTCATCTGTTATATGCTTTGTTGTTCTTCATAATAAACAAAAATGGCAACAAGCATTACATTCTCTTCAGCTCTATTTTGCATCTTCTTCTTCTTCTCTTACTTATCACTCCAAAATATGTCCCATCATCAAATCAATCGCTTGCTCACCTTCTGCAACCAATCTAACAATTTCACACGATACAGCTCTTACCATTCAAACCGTGGATCAGTCCTTTCGACTATCCGTAGCTATTCCCTCCTCGGAAAGATAACCTATTCCAACGCCACCAAGGATCCTAGCCCCTACACAGCCTATGCCATGTACCTATGCAGAGGAGACATCAACAAAAGAACCTGCTCGTTCTGTGTCCGGACCGCAACTTTCGAAATAACTAAAAGCTGCACTTCTCAAAAAGAAGCTTTCATGTTCTACGAGGAATGTATGGTTCGTGTCTCGGATTATTACTTCTTCGGACTTCTATAAGAAAGTCCTAACATCACCAAATACTCTCTCAGTAATTTTTCTATTACGAGATCTTTCGGACAAACTATTTCTCGTAAGATGGACAAACTTATCTTGAGAGCAGCGTCGACGTCTTTGTTACGGAAACCATATTTCACGGAAGATAAATAACGTGTGACGGAGTTCGGTAGTTCGTATATATTACACTCAGTTGTTCAGTGTAATCCTGATCTTGATCCAAGTAACTGCACTGTCTGCTTGAGACTTGCGGTCCAAGATATTTTGGACTGTTGCAGCCGGTCTCATTGGGCTCAGATCTTCCTTCCTAAATGTCTCGTGAGGTATAACACCTACTCTTTGCCAGTGAACGTCCCAAGTCTTGGTGTTATTAAAGGTGATCATAATATATATGATTTGTATACAACTGATCATTTTTAGACTTTGTAGTATGATTAACAATGTTGCGATGATCTAATAAGATACATATACATATTCAAAATTTTCCTGTGATATATATATTAGGATATATGAATTCACCAAGTATACATGATCCTATTAATATGTTTGACTCTTTAATTTTACAGGAAACAAAATATTTGAGAGAACTCTTGTTAGCAGTCATGACAGCTTCGGTGTTAGCAGTTGTAGGTTTATGATCAAATCTACTGATATGAGGATTGTATATTCTGAACTATGAATAAAATCGGTACTTACAAAACAATGAATAAAATCGGTACTTACAAAAAAAAAGGATTGTATTCCCTAACACAATCCAAACTTGGGGGTTCAGAGTCTACCATTTGAAGAGAAATTAACATTGATAATATTTAAAGCTCCTCTCTTAGAAGGCTATGTTTGAATAGGCAATATATACACTTTGATTACCGTACATTATAAATTAATAAAAACTTTTTTTTATCTCATTAATAAATTCCCCAATAATAAATTTTAAATATTTGATTAAATGTATCATGCCGTTACTTGGACCGAAAAGATTGTGGACCTAAGACTCATAACTTCTTTTATACCAAAACAAATAAAATAATGTAGGAACAAGTCTTGTGTGTTTGCTTCAGATCTTTCACTAAACCAATGTGTGAACTTTATATTATGCCTTTGGCTTCATCTGACTTGAAGAACCTCCAAAGATAATAAATGTTTTATACACAATAATATGGAAGTCAACTAAAATAATAACTATTATATATAAACTTGTCCTTCTGAATTGGTCTACCACATTATTGATTTGAATGAATTAAAATAGAAATATGCATCTATGTGCTTTGTTTTGTTCTCTCTTTATATGCATCTATGTGCCCTTATTTTTATCTTTCGTTATATAAATCTACGTGACCTGTTTTGTTCTTTCTGGTAAGTCAAGAAAGAACACAACAATGACAAGAATCAATACACACTTTGCTGTTGCTCTGTTTTGCTTCTTATTATTCTCGCCCCGAGCCATATCTCAACCTACTCAAATGATTACCGATTGCAACCAATTACCCGAAAACGTCACTCAAACTAGCTCTTATCGATCAAACCGTGACACCATCCTCTCCACTCTTCGCAACCGTTCCTCCCTCGGAAGCTATTGTTTCAATGTCACTGCCGGTCTTAGCCCAAGCACAATCTATGGCATGTTCATCTGCGGAGAAGACATAAACATAACACCTTGTTCAGACTGTGTCCATACCGTAACGTTAGAAATCGCTAAATCCTGTTTTAATGACACAGAAGCTTACGTATTCTATGAGTATTTGGTTCGGTACTCGAACTTCTCTTTCTTCACACTTGTAGAGGAAGCACCACCCATCGCTAGATACGTGCGATGTGTTGTGTTCTTATCTACTAAGATCCAAAGCCCAAAAAGGCTTCTTTTTTTTCCGCCGCATCATGGACGGACTTATCTCGATCTTCGCCTTTAAAGAGAGGGAGAGTAAACATATGATGCAGACAATAAAAAATAAGAACCAAATGTTGTTAGTTCTTTTGGAAAAAGTACCAAAAAGTATAGAAGGGAAAGCTTAAAATTACATGTTCGAATGATACATGTTCTGTCCCCGGCATGAGTAGATATACAAAGAAACTCGTTAAAGATAGAAGTGTCAATTAAATAATGAACTTATTTTTTAAAAGATGTTATTTAGGCAAATTGGATAACCAAAAAAACAAAAAAAGTTACCTATCCAAATTCTTCGCAAATTATACAACAATAAAAAACCGGAAAATCTAGTTTCGAACTTCATTTCACATTGAGACTTTAACAATTCATCGGACCAACATATATAGGCTTTGACTTTCGTTACTCCTACTATTATTAAGTAAAATCGTAATACTTTTCTATGCATCAAATATGCCTTCCAAATACTAAAACTGAGTCTTCCAAAACAAGTTTTATGTTTTGATTCAGACAATAATAAAACAAATGTGTCAACTTCTTGTTCTCTTAGTTTCATCATCTGGTTTAAATATTAAAGGAATCAATAAAGATAAAATTTTATATATACAAGAATATGACCTCAACATAACATTAAAACCAAAAAAAAAGAGAATATGACCTCAACAATCACCTGAAAAATAATAAATTGCTAATGTATCATTATATAAATATATGTGTATGCTATAAATTTTCTTCTTTCTCTCATAATTCACATACAAGAAAGAACAAACAATGGCAACAACAATAAAAAATCTCTCTTCTTTCTTTTGCTTTCTCCCTCTCTTATATCTTCTCTTATCTACAAAGCAAACCATATCCCAACCTGATCACATGCGCACCTTCTGCAACCAATTCTCTGACAACTTCACACGAACCAGCTCATACCTGACAAACCGTGAAACCCTACTCTCCTCTCTCCGCGACCGTTCCTCCCTCGGAACATATTCCAATGCCACGACCGGTCTTAGCCCCGACACAGTCCGTGGCATGTTCCTTTGTAGAGGAGACATCACGAGAACATCTTGTTCAGACTGTGTTCAAACTGCAACCCTAGAAATCGCTAGAAACTGCACTTATCAAAAAGAAGCCTTCATATTCTATGAAGAGTGTATGGTACGTTACTCGGATTTTTCTTTCTTCACCCTTGTCGAAGACAGACCTTACATCATTAGATACTCTTTGACCTCTGCTCCTAACTCGAATCGGTTCGGACAAACACTGTCCGATAAAATGGATGAGCTTATCATCAGAGCGTCTTCTTCCTCATCGTCGTCATCATCAACACCATATTTCGTGGAGGATCAAGAACGTGTGACACAGTTCGAGGGTTCGTATGATTTAGATTCAATTGTTCAGTGTAGTCCTGATCTTGATCCAAGAAATTGCACCGTGTGTCTGAAACTTGCGGTCCAAGAAATATTGGATTGTTGCAACCGGTCTCGTTGGGCTCAGATCTTTACTCCTAAATGTCTGTTGAGGTATGAAGCTTCCGCTTTGCCGTCGCCTCCTCCACCTGCGCCGCCACCTCCGCCACCTTCTCCTCCATCGCTACTGCCGTCTCCGCCGCTTTTCACAAGGCCGCCAAACGTGCCGAGTTTTAGCGGGTCATTTTCTACGAAAGGTAAGCATATATATCATATATCAATTTAGTATGTATATAACCATTTTGTAGTATAATCCTAGTTATCATCAATATAAAGAGTAAATTAATAACCAGTTTGACTTTTTTTTGTCATGCAGGAAACGGAATATTTGGGAGAATTTTTACTGCGGTCATGACAGCTTATGGGTTAGCACTTTTGGGAGTAGGAATGTAAATATTTGATTTTAGACCGGTTGTGTGAAGTGTGAAGTGTGATATGTGATGTGTTATGTGTTATGTTCTTGTCCAATAAGATACAAACCCCCCCCCCCCCCCCAAAGTTATGTTATAAATTATTTGTGTGTTTCAGTATGTTTTCTGCTGATCCTGATATTTAATTTGAATGGTTTTGTCAAAAAACAAAAACAAAAATTGTATGGATTGAGCCGATTGACAGATAAAAAGAAATTGGAATTTCGTACATATTTTGTTCCTTTCTTTCCAAATTTTGTTGTCGATTTATAGGTCTAGTGTGTAGAAGAACTATATGTATTTTCATTTATAACAAAGTTCGAGTTTTGTTTTCTTAATCCCAATTAAAATATCTACGGATTTCAGTAGTCAACTCTTTAAAATATCGAGTTTTGTTTGCCTTAAATTAATTAAATGAGTGTCAACTTTCTGAATCATAATACAAAATGAGAATTTCGAAAGAATGGTCACCTATCGCATCTAATACATCATGGTTTAGATAAAATAAATTATGATTTAGATAATTTTACAGTGCTGCCGTTCTCATTTTTTTCAAATGATTATTATTTTATCACTAATCTAATCCTAATAAGTTTATTTGTTTAATTTATATTTATAAACTATACCATATGTCAACACGAATGTCCATGCAACTCCCCGAACCTACGTGGATCAGACCGTACATTTCCTTACGCAAGCCTAATGATCAGAACTGAAACTTTGTCTACGATTTGTGTATCTGAAGAAGTCTTTCAACGCAAAATCTGTGATCTAATTTCAACAGCCAATAGTGTCAATTACATCTGTTCAAAGTAAGTTCGATCAATTTTACAATAACAATCACTCAACAAGTGAAATCTGAGTTCTTTGGGTAAAAAAGCCCCAAGTTTTTTTATTCACCAGTGTTCAGATAATTTCACCAGGAGGTAACTCTGCAAGCTTCGCTTGAGCACCAAGAACACGTTCCATATCAAACCGAACCTCGATATTACGAATGCTATATCCCACCACCATTAACCAATACAACAATTTTGCAAGGTCCGCTGCGCTTGTCTCTGTCACAGTCGTCTGTGTAACCATCAAAACATTGATATTAATCAATTCACATCACATTATATAACAACACACAACTCAGAAAAAGTTCCAGCTCAAGAAGATATTATTTGAGAACCTTCATTTGGTTTGGGTCTGACACAGCTAGAAGTCGCTTGATAAATGTATTCATGGCCACCGCAACATCTTCGCCTGCAGTGCTCGTAAGCTCCTACAAATTCAAATTATTCCAACTGAGAACAACATTCGATAAAAGACAAATGAAGACTAATATATGAATTCCTCATGCCTTAAGATTTTGGGGTTCCAGAGATTTCAGATACTCCAAAATTTCGTTCTGCTGATTTGCAGATTTTCTCCCCACTTGACGGTTAAGTTCTTCAATCTCTGCTTCCAGAAGCTCGATATAATTTTTTGCATCAATTTTCTCAGGACCAGAAATGTTATTCCACCTAATCACTTCCCCTGAAACGTTCTTTTGAGTTCCAGGTGCATAGTCTTCATCACCCCCCTAGCTTGATCAAAATAGAAACCCACTGTCACATATAATTTGATGAACCAAACACACGCAAAATAGAAAATTGATTAACACAAGAAGTCTCTAACTCTCGACCACTATCCGAGACCAATCCCGAATACCCCAACTAACTCTGCTCTCTAGCTAACCGACTCAACTATAGTTGCTGAGCTGTTAACACAGGTACAATCCACCTACATTACAATGCTCCTACACTAGCTTAACACAAGGCTTATCAGAGGGAGACATAGAAGAAGCAAAAGCGTCAAGATTGAAGCATCTAACTCACTCTCCCCACCATTTACACATTTACAGGCCAAGTAAAACAGAAGTTAAAACATTTGCAAAATATCACCTTTTGATCACGACACGGTTCAGGAAGAGCAACTTGCTCCAAACTTTGTTGCAATTCAAGACGATATTGAGCGTTTCTGAACATATATCCAGTCATCAATACACTCATCATCAGCTGTGCAAGATTCTCAGCAACCTAAAAAACCCCACAATGCAATCAACACACAAAAACACCACTACTTTTGAAACATATATCGCTTAAACTCCATTTACATTATAAAAGCAGCACTCACAGAAGTGACAGTAACCGCGAAAAACTGCGGTGGCAACGTTCCTATCATATTCGTCACAGTTTGTCTCATTGCTTCAACCACCTAATACATTTCCAATTACATAAGCTCTAACAAACTCTAATGGCATTCGAAAATGAAGCAGTAGAAAATTACATGTTTAGGAGCACGTTTAACGAACAACTCCATAAACTCAGGCTTCACATTCTGTACATACTCCAATAGCATATCCCTCCTGGTTTTGGGCTGAGATTATCAAAATTCGGGTTAATAGGAAAATTCGATTCGAAATGGTTAAGCAATGCAATTATAATTTACCTTCGTGCCACTGGAGGACTCTGCGGACGAATCAGAAGAACCATAAGCTTTAATAACTCTCAGAACCACCAAATTTCCACTTCCGCTACTCTTCGTCTTCTTCATCTTCAACGGGAAGCTTACAGAGGAGGAAGTAGAGAGTTTATTAGGTTCATGGTTGGATAACAAAGATGAGGAAGGTCAAGACGGTGATTGCAAGAGCGAGAATTGCATCGATAACGAACACATCTTCCCAAAATTGAAACCCTAAATCTATAATCCAACTCTAGGATCGCTGTAATCGAAGCTTTGAGCCGCGGCGACTGTGATGCTAAAAAAACTTTGCACGCTCGCTTTTTTTTTTATTTCCCTTATCTTCCAAAAAATTTGATTATTGTGTGTAAAGTTTATTTAGCTCCGGCCATTTTTTCTTACTGCTGTCGATATATTAGAATATCAGAGTATATATAGAAATTAGGAAACTTCAAAGATCACGTGAATAGCATTAAATTAACACTAAGACAAAATAAAACTTTGGTTTTGCTTATGGTGTTTTTAAAGATCTTTATGTGATTGTATAAACGAGCATAAGCATATTGTGCAGCGGCTTAGAATGTAATTAGACGAACAGGTTTGGTTTTTAGGATACAAGTCAAAGAGTTAATGTAAAACCTTTAAAACACTTCTATTTATTCGCTATAGTTCAAATCAATAAATACATTTCTGTTATAGTGAATTGTCCTTTGAAATGGTTGGCTTCTCCATGAACTTGGAGCCTACCATACCTAAAGCAAAGAAAAGAGGCCAAACTGATACTTTGATATGACCGTCCCGTCGTGTTTCAATAAAACTACAGTTGACGTCGACACTATTAACTGACCAACAACAATAAGACCGTATCTGTAAAACTTCCAAAGATTCTGTTGTAGCCACGTGATGGATAGTAGAACCAAGGTATAGGCCACTTGCATCGGAAACGATCTTTATGGTCCCGGATTTTGTAAGTAAGGTCAAGGATGGAGAAAACAACAGAGAGAATTGACATTACTAAGGAGATTCTTGTGAAGTCAGGCTTGTGAATGGAAGAGAGCTGGTCTGCAACCGTTGATGCAGTCTCCATGAGCAAATCGATGACCACGAGGAAGGCCATTACAGTAAAACACAGAGATTTACTTTTTCTTATTCGCTTGTTAGACGATGATGGTTCAAATGCGACTCTTAGAAGTTGCTCGATAATCAATAATAGTTTCTAGTTTGCAGATTACTTTGACCCACTCTTCTTCCTTCTTCCCATGTAAAGATGAACCCACCATGCGGAGACTCAATGGAAGGTTATCACATAGGTCTGGTCTACTATGCTTTCTGCAAACTCTGTAAAACCATTATGTGGATAGCTTTGTCTAAAAGCAAATCTACTTAAAATCTCGAGAGCTTCTTCACTAGATGGAAAATCCACATGGTATGTATTATCAATACCATGTTGCCGCAAGAGCTCTTGGTCTTATGTGGTCACAATAATTCTACTTCCAAGACCAAACCAGTTAGTTTTATTAGCCAAAGCTTCTAGTAGCTTCAGATCATCCACATCATCCAGAATGATAAGCATGTTTAGGTTGCATAGCCTTTCTTCTATTGCACCTAAATGGGGAATCCTCATATCATGTTGGTTTAAAATCTTGGGAAGAAGTTGCTCTTGTAATTGCAGCTTCAAACCATACTCGTCAAGACCACTATTATAGCGTCACCCTTAATATTCTCCATAAAAAATAAGCTGAAAACTGGTAGAGAGTTGGCTATGTAAAGCTCTATCAATAGTAGTCTTACCAATGCCCGTTGGGCCACAGATTCCAACAATCATAGCTTTATTTTCATCATCTAAATGTAACAAAGAATGCATTTTCTCCAAGTGTGCTTCAAGTTCCACCATGTCTTCAAAATCTCTAGAGATTGTAGTGTTTAGGTTGTTTGAAACATCTCTTGCAATCTTTTCAATCAGATCTTCTTCATTGTCCCTAAAGGAAAGAAAGAGGGAGAGAAAAATTAGTCATGTAAAAGTGATTCATCGATTCATAAATAAATTGGAATAATTTGATTGTATGCCTTAAATATTGTTAGAAATTTGAAACTACACTATAATTTACAAGCATTTAAAATATACTTTTATGTTTTAAATGACATTTTATCCTTAGTTAATAGCTTAATATTTAAAAATATTATTAAATAATTAATTTAAACATAATAAGTAATTTTTAATTTTTTAGGATTTAGTTTAGATTTTAGATGAAAATTATTGATAAATTAGATTGAACTATTATTATTATTATGTTATTCAGTGAAACCTATAATTATATTTTAAATTAATTATGATTAAAGTATACCAAAAATAAATAATTCATAGCAAAAAGCATAAGTGCACAAACATAATAGTTTTTTAATTAATGAATTGAAATTATATCCTAGATTTTTTATTTAGTCAGTATAATTAATTTTTAAACTAATTATGATTTTAAATTATGCAATCAAAAATAATATTCTTGATTTTTCGACAAATTCCACCACTTGTATAAATTTATTTTCTGATTATTTTTATTAAATAAATTTCTCAATTAATGATTTAGGATTATGGGTAGTTAATAATTGCTTGATAAAGAAATGGTTCAGGATTAAGAATATCAAGCATTAATCAGGCCAGAGGAGAACGAATTTACTTTTGGATCTCTTCGAGCTTAGAGTTGTACCAGAGTTGGACTAGTCTGATTTATTTTATTTTTCACCATTTCTTTTTGTTAAAAGGCTTGTATATAAACTATATATTACCATGTGCATATTTCTATTTTTGCCATGTTCATGCGTGGCGCCACTATCATCATCCATAGAACGTGGAAAAGAGTGGTGGAGTTAAAAATGATTAAAATTTATAATTTTAATGAGATAAAAAACAAGAGAATGTGGTTTTGAATTAATTATACCAGATCATAGTAGTATATGTGTAATACTGAATCATGAATTCGATTTTTTAGTGGTCATGCACGTGGACAATGAAGAGGTATAGAAGTAAGAACACAACAGATATATAATTTGGAATGTGTCAAATCTAACGTTTGATCTTGAAATGACCAATGCCTTCAATGGATTCTCTAGCTTCCATAGTTAGTTTTCAAATTCAGATTTTAGCATATTGAACATGGTCCATTTCGCATTGTTGGTTTCTTCAAATGAAACTTGCAAGATATTATATGCCTCCTCTGTTAATATGTACCTTGCATTCCGGTAAACTGATTCATCGGCAGTGAGTTGAAAATAGTTGATAAAATTTTGGCGTTGGCTTTTAAATTGTGTTTACCTTCTGTCTTTTCATCAACAATCCATGATTTTTTGGGTTTTGAAATCATTTTTCTGTCACCATGCTTTTATAATAATACTTTGAATCAATTATTTCATTTGTACTATCCAGTACCCATAATGCTCAGTATTCAAGTTAAGTGCTTTGTTCACATTAACAAGCTCTCGTGAATTCTCTATACTTTGTCGCAAGATCTCATCTAAAGAAAAATAAAATAAATTTTTTAGTAGGTATCTGCTCTGATAACAATTAAAGAGTTATAGAGGTAAGAACACAACAAATATATGACTTGAAATGTACCGAGTTCAACGCTTGTATACTTGTTTTATTAACAATGTAACATTTCTACAAAGATCTACTCGTTTTGGATGTTACATAATGTATTCTATCCAATAGGATTGATTCCGACTAAAACAAGTTATAAGTTTAACTTTACTTTGATTTACTCACCCACACATCAATCACAAAATTAAATTATATATAACACTCACTTTCTTAACTTTATTTTTTAACTTTGAAGTTTATAAATCTTACCACAATAGTTTAGAGTGTTAACCGTGCCTAATAGCCAACACTAAACTATTTATACACCACCACGAAACTCTATACTTGAGGATTTTCATGAATCTCCACAAAAAAATAAACTTGCATCTCAAATTTATCTTTTCCTTAAGTAGTTGTAGAAAATATTCATCAAATTTCTACAACACGCTCATCTTCAACAATTTTGCCAAGTTAGCTCGCTCATCCTTGGTTTTGTCACATCGTCCATTCCAGCTATGCCATGTTAGCTCCCAACTTGTAACGTTCTGATGTGATCTGATGCAATTTTCTGATTCACACAACATATTATGTCCAGAATCTACATCTTCAGACAATATAGTTTTAACGAAAATAATTTTATCAAACAGCCCAGGCTACCCAACTGTTCTCAGTTTCCATTTTATTATATGTAAAAAAGGTTACTTTTTATTGTTAAAAGTTACTTTTGATTGTTAAAAAAACAACTTTAGTTACATTTAGTTAAGTATTTTTGTCAATATTATGTTTTTGTTCATTTCAAACAGAAACGAAACAAAAGAACGACGTCGGTCTATATAATCTAACCACTGTAATCATATTGGTTGGTTATACAAAATTCGAAACTACAAATCTAACGTAAACACGAATATATATCACTAATGTGTAATTTTTCAATGGAAACATATTATTTTACGTCACGCAAAAGATAATAAGACAATGAATAAAGATCCTACATGCTTACAGACGTGTTGAATCTGATTTTTTACTCTCTTAATAAATCGAATACATGTCTCGTAAGTATTTCACAAGCCAAGCTTTAGGGCTTTATGATTAAATTAATAAATTTTGATATAGTTTTGGTTGGTTTTATATTTTATGATGGAATCATAGAGTGTCTCGCGCTGACAAAGTTATTAATGCTAAATTGAATAAACTGTTATCAACAGTAAACTCTGTTCCATGCAATTAATGCGAGCATCTCTTTCATTTGATATTTTATTTTTTACACCTTTTTCTTTCTAATGTGTAAATACTTTATTTAGATTTTCAGTCTCGATGATATAATCTGGGGCTTGTTAAAGAAAGAGTTATTATTTTTACTGGTTAATGGTTAATAGGTGTAACAAATAACTGCATACTTAGTTTTCTACGAATTGGTTGTATTTTAATAGTTCTTTTTATAATCAAGTTTATTTTTTGGGTGAAAATTTATAATCAAGTTCTATAACGCAAAAGTCAAAATGATCCTTTTTGAGCGGGGACTATAGGCTACAGTCTACAGAATCAAATGTTTGCGTGTGTTCACGATGACCACAGTGTCCAAATAAAACTAGATAACTGATTTTTAGAAAAGTACAAAAAGCTTTAAATAAAACAAAGAAAACCCTTTAAGGAAATTACCGAAAACACAAATGTTGTTATAAGATTAAAAGTCTTCCTTTATCAGGTCATTATCTTTATAGTTTATGAATTTATATTTGTTATTTTAAAATTAGAAATTTCCTACTTGAAGTGTTTTGCAAGTTGAAGAAATAATATTACAGACCTTATAAGTAGACATTTAATAAGAAAATATGACACTACCAAAAGCCCTTAAGACTCCTAAAAAGATAATTTTAATTAAAATAGAAACTAGCATAACTACTAAATGTTTATCCTCAATTTAAAATGTACTATAAACAATGTCTTTCTGCATCATAATCATACAATAAATACATAAATTAAAAAATGTCTTGCTCCTTTTTAAACGTACAGATACGACAAGTAGTCCTAGTTAGGGGTGATAACTTTGGGAGATGCGAAGATTTTTTTTAAAAAGCCCATAGCTTATGCTAGTAGTAATGATTCTTGGTATCTTCTTTATTAATTATCATCTCATTTAATCATTTTTGTGATTTTGATCCACAGAGCTGAACCTTAATTATATTAATCCCTACCATTAGATGTCAAACGATGAAAAATAATAATCCTTACCAGTTACCATTATCTTTAGATCCAAACTTCAGCCGTTATTGATAACTTTAGTTTGACTGTATGTATATAGGTGATTGGCTCGTATACGCATATTTAATTCAAGAAACTTACGGGCTTGCGATACAAGTGAAGGTGGATAATTAATTAGCAATATAACTAAACCTTCTAGTAATTCTTAGGATTCAAAAAAATAATGTAGAATATATTCAAGGAACATAGATTAACTTTTAGTTAAACAATGCAAAGTAAGTCGAGACTGCAACCTTGTCTGTCTGTTTGCGGGAGCTCCTCGAGGCATAACATTAAATTCGTGTTCTTCTTCGTGTTTCACCATTAGAATTGATTGTATCTTAAAAATAAGAAAATAATTTCCGACAAGCAATGGTTAATTACTTAATTGTAACCATTGCCTGTCTGGATGGCAATTGGGGTTTGGTCGGATTTATATGAGTGTTATTTTCTTCGAGTGTTTATTTTTTCCAGTGATGTAGTATGTTGAATATACATAAATCAATTGACTAAATTATATTCTACATCAAAAAAAAAATTGGGTGTTTAATTTTGTTTAAAAAATGTAGGACTCATACGTTTGTTCACTCAACAATTCCGTTCGAAATAAAAATAAAACAGTTCACTAAAACTTGAAAAATATGAGAAATTACGTTTTGAGCTATATAACGGGTCTGACTGGAAAGTAACATTAGCGCAAATTGTTGCGCTGCAAATAGGATGGACCCACATAAATGTAGAGTAATTTTTCTAGCTACTTCAACGTGGAGTAAAATTTTACCCTAAAGAAAATCTATTTGATAACAAAAAAATGTTTTACTACAATATAGTGAGACCCATTTTTTCCCGCTAGAACTAACCAATCTGACCCAACATATTTTTGCAACTTTGCATACTCGGAAAGCTTTTTATTATATATTTTTTGGCTTTACATGATTAATGATTATTTATTCTCCGAAACATTGGATGTAAGGAATTGTGAACTTGCGTGTCAAAAAATCAATTAGCATTGACATGAGAGATATCTATGTTTTAATATATTAATATATGTTAGCTTTATTTATTTCCGAAATACAATTTTTAACATGTTTCTTCAAAATAATAATTTAATTTTTTTTGGTTTATTCATCGTTACATCAAACTCACTTGACAATAATACAAAATTGTTTATTTTAACTCAAAACTAATTGGTGATTAATAAATTGTACATGTCATTGTTATTATTTACTACTCCTTCCGTGTTATTTTTTTAAAATTAATTTTTCTAATGCAATATTTAAACTTAATATAAAGTGATAATTTTATATTAAAGTAATTATGGTCAGAATAGTTTAAAGACCAAAAAGATATATAGTTTTATTTTTAATCTCCGCATCAAGACAACCATCTTATAAAACAAAATGTAAAGAGTAATGGTTTTAAGAAAAACCATCTGATATGGAAGTAGAAAAAATAAATTTATGGAGAGAGAATTATCTCATTTATTTTAATAAAAAAAAATTCCAAAAAGACAATGGTGCTTGGAACACCATATTCAAAAGGGTAGATACACACTACTTTTGTCTTTTTATCACTCGTTTTAAAAAATATTATTGCAATTCCTCGTAAATTTCAGTGTTCTGAGATTATATACAGTGTACACACGCCTAATAAAGAGATTCGGATACCGTCCTTTTTCTCTCGACTCAAAGCTCAGTACAACCAGAACAATAGTAACTTCTAAACACACAAATGTTTAATCATTTTCCCCATTTATAGAAGGTTAAAAATAAATATTTTGGGTTTTGTTGTCTTCTTCCTGAGTAAACCGAACCAATGTCATGTAAAAATCCCTTCTGCCTTTTTTTGTGTCTTATGATTTTTTCATAGACAAAAAATTCTTTTTAACCAAGTCTGATCTCTTTGTTTTCTTTGTGGATGGGGTTGAAGAAACAATGGCTGCCGGAGAAAACAGAACAGTGCCGGAAAATCTAAAGAAACAGCTCGCAGTTTCAGTTCGAAGCATTCAATGGAGTTACGGAATCTTCTGGTCTGACTCTCCTTCTCAGCCAGGGTACAATCTCCTAATCTTTATCCTTAAAAGTAGGTTTTGTCTAAAACTAAAAAATTTCTTGGAGATTCTTGGAAACTTTTAAAATCAAAATGTTGAGACATTGTTGATTCTCGAATCCAACACTCAGATAAAACTTCTAGGCTATCTTGAAATTTATATCCTTTTCACTTCTTGTTTTGCCCTATTTTATTTATATTTTTTCTTGGCTAATTTTTTTTTGTTTTTTAATGAAGAGTTTTGGAATGGGGAGATGGATATTACAATGGAGACATTAAGACGAGGAAGACGATTCAAGCAGCGGAAGTCAAAGTTGACCAGTTGGGTCTTGAGAGAAGTGAGCAGCTTAGAGAGCTTTATGAATCTCTCTCTCTCTCTGAATCCTCAACCTCATGTGGCTCTCAAGTCAATAGACGATTCTCCGCCGCTGCACTCTCTCCGGAGGACCTCACCGACACCGAGTGGTATTACTTAGTCTGCATGTCTTTCGTCTTCAACTTTGGTGAAGGGTAATTCCGTCTTTTTGTTTATTATCCATCTCTATTACTCCTTCATGATCCTTTCATTTCACAAAAAATATCGGTTTAGCAATTTAATGTAATATTACTTTATTTTTAAAATCCAATTTATAGAAAATGTAAACTATATCAAAGTTTCAGACGCAACTCATTTTTTATTTACTTATTGTAAAAAATCACAAAAACGACTAATATGAATGGAGAGTATTTAATCTTCCTCCTTTAATTCTCATTTTATATGGGAGCTTATTCCTACATGTACGAGTTTAATTGTTACAAAAGCATATAGTATTGTTTATTCTTTCACAAGTATAATATTAAAGTATTAAACGGATTTAAAAAGCATAATATTAACCTCTTTTTATCCTTTATCATTTAAGAAGTATAATGGAAACGCGAAAGCACAAACGGAAATAACTATTTTGTATTTTACATTTGGGTTTGGCATTTTTGTTCTCCGATTAAGATAAAAGAGTTGATATAAGAAGATTTCCGTCTTTTTAATGTAGAATCCCTGGAGTAGCTTTCACGAACGGAGAACCAATATGGCTTTGTAACGCTCAAACCGCTGATAGCAAAGTCTTCACCCGCTCTCTTCTCGCCAAGGTAAGTTTTGCTTAATTTCTGTAACATGGAAACGCTAACGCTATAACTCAAAACGCTCTTTTTCATGTGGCGTTTTTGTTCTTTTAAGAGTGCTTCGCTTCAGACAGTGGTTTGCTTTCCGTTTCTTGGAGGAGTCCTTGAGATCGGCACAACCGAAAATGTAAGAGTTAGTGTTAATCAGTTTTGTCATTTCATGTTCGAGGGTTTAATTGTTAGTTATAAAAGTAGAAGAGCAATTTCATTGTTTTTTAATTCTTTTAGATTACAGAGGACTTTAACGTGATACAATGCGTGAAGACGTTGTTCCTTGAAGCTCCTCCTTACACTACAATATCGACGAGATCCGATTATCAAGAAATTTTCGATCCTTTAAGCGACGATAAATATATTCCGGTGTTTGGAACTGAAGCTTTTCCGAAAACTTCTACGAGCGGGTTTGAGCAAGAACCAGAGGATCATGACTACTTTATCAACGGTGGTGGTGCGTCTCAGGTGCAGAGCTGGCATTTTGTGGGTGAAGAACTTAGTAACTGCGCTCACCAATCGCTGAATTCAAGCGATTGCGTTTCCCAGACGTTTGTTGGAACAACGGGAAGAGTTGCTTGCGATACAAGAAAGAGCAGGGTTCAACGGTTAGGTCAGATTCAAGAACAGAGTAGCCGTGTAAATATGAACGATGATGTTCATTACCAAAGCGTGATCGCGACGATTTTCAAAACTACTCATCAGCTAATACTCGGACCGCAATTTCAGAACTTCGATAAGCGGTCAAGTTTCACGCAGTGGAAGCGATCATCGTCATCTGCGAAAACGTTGGGAGAGAAATCGCAGATGATGGTAAAGAAGATTCTCTTCGAGATTCCTCGAATGAACCAGAAGAAGGAGTTGTTGTTACCGGAAACACCAGAAGAAACCGGAAACCATGCGTTGTCCGAGAGGAAACGCCGTGAGAAATTGAATAAACGGTTCATGACATTGAAATCAATCCTTCCTTCGATTAGTAAGGTAACAATTTGCTGAATTATCATAAAAACATTTTGCTTTTACATGTTAAAATATTATGTTTGAAGAAACTAATCGTAAGTCTTTCGTGGATTCTATAGGACGATAAGGTATCGATTCTTGATGATACGATTGAGTACCTTCAAGAATTACAAAAACGGATTCAAGAAATGGAATCTTGTCGAGAATCTGTGGATACAGAGACGCGAATGACGATAATGAAGAGGAAGAAGCCAGAGGATGAGAACGAAAGAGCATCGACTAATTGTATGAACAACAAGAGGAAGGGAAGTGATGTGAATATAGGAGAAGATGAACCGGTTGATACCGGTTATGTTGGTCTAACCGATAATTTAAGGATCAGTTCGTTCGGTAATGAGGTGGTTATTGAGCTTAGATGCGCTTGGAGAGAAGGGATATTGCTTGAGATTATGGATGTGATTAGTGATCTCAACTTGGATTCTCACTCGGTACAGTCATCAACCGGAGAAGGTTTACTATGCTTAACCGTCAATTGCAAGGTAACAATCATTAACCCAAGCTAATTTAAGTTACTTAACCGGAATATGAATAAACCGAAATTTGTTAAGTATGTTTCAATGTTGGTTGCAGCATAAAGGGACAAAAATACCCACCAAAGGAATGATCAAAGAGGCACTTCAAAGGGTTGCATGGATATGTTAAGGTATCATGGTTTAGACCGACAAAATTAGCCCTTTCTCCGGTTTGGTTTTCCAATCTTTGATAGTCGGTCATTCTAACCGGATTATTGTGATCTTGAATTTTTGGAAGGTCCTTTGGAATTTTGTAAAAATCGAATTCCTTTTGGTTCATAACGTAGAAGAAAATAACGAGAAAAAAACAAATATGAATTCCTTATTTAACATATTATGAAAACAAATTACGCAAAATAAAACATTCGGTATGGTTCGTGCAATATCCGTTTTTAATAGGCAATTAAACTAGAAAACTTTGTGGAACATAAGTAAAAGTAACATTTTTGCAAAAGAAAAGAAGTAAAAAGTAACGAATGCATATTTTTTATTACTCTAAAGTTGGATCAAAAACATTCTAGTAAAATCTAAACAGATTAAAGATATTCCGCCTTCAGTTATATAATATATCATGAATGTCACTAAAATATTCTTTTGGTATTTTAAGAAAAATTAATGTAAATTTTTTTAAAATATATTTAGAAAAGTTAAAGATAGAATTGGTGGTCAAAAGCTGGTAAAAAGTGTTCACAAAATACAAAGCCTCATATAAAAGAAGTAATGTCATTTCAAATAATTGCATCTTAGGCCACTGAGAAACTGAACATGCGTTACTATTTTAACAGTAACTTTTTCTTTTTAAAGTATGAAAATCGAAAATTGGACTATATTTGGATTTCATATGGTAGCATCAAAATAACAATATATTTTTAGTAAGACGTTAACTTTATTGAAAATACATGATGAAGTGTTAGAAAAATGGGTTGAACAATTTCTTGATTTAGAAGGAAAATAAAAAAAGAGTGGTAATTCTTTAATGAGATTGGTTGGCATTGTAGGTGGACATTAAGAAGATCCATGAATTGGTGAAGTTGAGGTTTAGAAGATACAAACTAGATTTCAGTACCGACGACTGAAATGAGACCACTTTTAACCTACTTTTCGTTATCTTACATAAAGTTACGAAACCAGAGTCTCTAGTCTAGTTCATAACATATTGTAGAAATGTTTTATGGAAACAAAATTGTAGAAATGTTTTATGGAAACAAAATTGTAGAAATGTACAAACACAAGTATAGTCTGTAATGTATTAACTTAGCTACAACATGTACATATGAATTTGATTATATCATTTACAAGTGTCGATCATGTATATATACCATTTATGTTATATAGTGTACAAGCCTGAATCTAACATAAATATTTGGCTATAACATGTGCAATCATTGCAGAAATTCAGTTAAGTATAACATGTAAATTCCTTCGTCTATGACCTGTATAAAGCGGCATATAACATGTTTAAACGGACTGTATCATATAAATATGGCTATAACATGCATAAATATGACTATATATCATGTATGAACCCCATTATATATATAATCTTATAACATGAATAAACCTAGTTGCAACAAGTCATCTACAACATTTATAAGCCTAGCTATATAGCATAAAAATCTAACTAGAACATGAAAAACTTGGTTACAAATGTGTTTACATAATGCACTGATCGAGTCCTTTTTATCGACCTTACGACTCTAATCAATATAGTAGGAAACGATCCACCAAAAATTAAAGTGAACCCAAATTAAATGCCTCTTTTAGGTATTTTGTCTGATGATCGTAGGTTCGCATTCGTATTTTTTATGTATTTCGTCTAACGATCGTTTGGTTGGCGTTAATAATTTTTATGTGTTTCGTCTGTTTGGCCGACGTAAGTAGTTTTATGTGTTTTGTCTAGCGATCGTTCAGTCGGCGGTGGTCATTTTTATGTGTTTTGTCTAGAGATCATTTGGTCGGCATTAGTCATTCTTATGTGTTTTGTCTAGCGTTCGTAAGTCATTTTTATGTGTTCGTTGGGTCTTTAGCGATTAGGAGTTAACGTCCGAGTTAGTTACTAATTTGGTGCCACTCTCTTGCACACACACATCTATACAACTTACGCATCTACACACAACCTACACATACATCTACACATTCACAACCTATACATACATCTACACATTCACAATCTATACATACATCTATGTAGCCTACACATACATCTACACATTCACAACCTATACATACGTCTACACATTTACAATATATACATACATCTATACATTCACAACCTATAAATACATCTATAAATACATAATACACAACAATCGCCCATATTACAAAGGCTGGCCAAGCGTCTCTGTACACAGCAGTCCCAAGTCTTTGTTTCCTTCACTCTCTGCAAAATTAATCAAATTAATCAATCTCCATTACATTTGTTTTTTTCCGTTATTAAATTCAAACGGTCGAATATGTTACCGTTTTCACAACGTTCTCATGTCAAATCAAAAATTTGAAATCGTAAACGCACTCAATACTCTCAAAGAAAAAAATTATTTGATTCATTTTTGTAATTTTTTTATCATTCAAGTATTTTATATCTTTATTCGTAAGAATGTTTGAAATGGATAAAGGATTATGTTGCCTTCCACTGCTTTATCACTCTTCTATAAATGTCAATCTTGATGATTTACGTTGTTTAAGATATAAATAAAAACGATTTGTATCATCTTCATCATTACTCATTCATCAGAAAAGCATTGTACACTAATAATAATAATAATAATAAGTATCATCACACAACTGTTTAATTTGATAATATTTTTTACATGATCTAATAATTGCAAAACACCCATAAATAAAAGACCCCAATATTATGTTTTATTTATTTATTCCCATTCGATCGTTGAAGGAGGCTTTGATGTAATGTCTTGAACCACACGGTTTACTCCTTGAACGCTATTACAGATTTTCCGGGAAACATCGTCCAGAAACTTATGCTCAAAATTGAACCTGCCGTTTTTTTTAAGAATCACCAATCTCAGTAAAAAGTCATCATATAAAATTGCGTTCAAGAAACTAGAAAACAAAATTTGACACCAATAAAATAAAGATTGGATACAAATACTTATTACCCCTAAGAATTAAGGCACCTTTATTTTTGTTCAGATCAGATAACAATCTTTAAATACTTGAACACCTAAACTAATCTGTCCTTAAATCCTCAAAACCCCATATACTCAGACCCATAACTATTAACCAACTTTGAGATATTTGGTAGATCAAAACCTCAAATATTCATATCAACACGGTAACAAGATAAAGATCAAAAGGGTTATATTCATTGCATCGGTATAAGAAATGTAAGAGAAGCTTACCAATCTGTAGTCATTCCATCTTGGCTTGTAACTGCGCGAAGAGCAACGACATGAGAATGTGTTCTCTTGCTCCTTGGACTCCAACTGATCTTACAGGCAAGAACACTGTGAAAGCTTGCCAGATCGAATCATAGAGACCAGCATCTCTGATTGATTGGATGAATATCTCATCAACCTAAGGAGATGAAAAAAAACAAAAGAAAATATGAGTTTGGTACTTGGGCAAGTGCAAAACCAAAGAATTTAGACACAGTTTGAGGTTTTAGAGAACTTGCCTGACGAAGTACCTCAAGGGCATTTCCTTGGGTGACATCGCCCAAGACTCTAACTGCGAGTCCTGGACCGGGGAATGGGTGACGCTTCAAGAACCCTTCGGGAACCTTTAAAATTTTTCCAAGCTCACGAACCTTTATTGCACAAAAAACAACAGAGAAAGATCATACAAAACACTAGACAATTGCAGACAAGAAAGATAGGCAAAGAAAATAGTAACACACCTCGTCTTTGAAGAGAAGCTTGAGTGGTTCGATGAGCTTCAGTTTCATGTCTTTAGGGAGTCCTCCAACGTTGTGATGACTTTTGATGGTGTGAGAATGAGTTCTATCAGTACCCGGGGGAGGGCATGACTCAATCACATCAGGGTACAGTGTCCCTTGAACTAGAAAAACAGGTTTCTTCCCATGCTTTTTCTCTAGCTCTTGGGCAAATTGATCAAAAATGTTGATAAACTCCTTCCCGATTATCTTTCTCTTTGTCTCGGGATCCACAACGCCTTTGAGTTCACTCAAAAACCGCTCGGATGCGTCTACAGATGTAACAGGTAGATGCAAGTCTCTCTCAAAGGTATCCATCACACGTTCTTGCTCCTTATACCTACAAAGCGGACCATTCTCAATTAATTAAAATACACACTAAAAGTGCATTATCACAATGATAAGTCTTCTTCTCTGACCTTAATAGCCCATTATCAACGACGATGCAATGAAGCCTATTTCCAATTGCCTTGTGAACAAGAGTTGCGGCAACAGTAGAGTCCACACCTCCTGATAAGGCGCAAATGACATGCTCATCAGATGCAACGGTTTTGTTAATGACTTTGATCTCTTCTTCCATCAGGTCCTCCATCTTCCAGTCTGCAGATACTCCACACACATCAAAGAGGAAGTGCCGAAGTGTCTCCATCCCTTTTGGTGAATGTGTTACCAGCAAAACCCAACAAAAAGCCATTTCATTATAAGCTAGAAATTCACATTTAACCAGCACATCTATTTCCAGACGTTGCCGAGTAATTCTCTAATCAATAGACTAACCCAACATTACGAATTGCTATGTCAATTAAATAGAAGTACCGATTTAAGATAAACAAAAGTCTCACCTTCGTCACTAAATCAGAGAGTCGCAGAACATGAACTAAATTCTCTCAAGTCTCATCAGATTCATTAAGATACGAATAGCGAACACGCAAAAAATACAGACTTTTATCATCCAAAAACACTAAATCCACTAAAATCCAATCCAAACTATGATACTAAATCGGATTCTTCAGTATCTAGAATCAAACTACTCAACAACAATCATGCTAAAGATCCAGACTTTATCATTCATAAACCATAAAATCAACTAAAACCCAATCCAAAACAATGATACTAAATCAGATTCTTCAGTATCTAGAATCATGCTAAAGATCCAGACTCTATCATCCATAACCATAAAATCAACTAAAAACACAATCCAAAACAATAATATCATATCAGATTCTTCAAGTTTCAATACCTCAGGATGATATTGCAATCCATAAATCTTCCTCTTCCGATTCTCCAGAGCAGCAACAGCTCCTTGAGCGCTCTGAGCCACAACCCTTCAGGAAGCTTAACAGCTTCATCACCATGGCTCATCCAAACCATTTGCTTCTCTCCAGCACTCTATGATCCAAAAATCTCCGATTTACCTTTAACTTCAATCTCCATTTTCCCATACTCTTTACTCTCACCTTCCACAACAACACCTCCAAGCTTCTGCACAGTCAATTGCAAACCATAACAAATCCCCAAAACATGAACACCATTAGACTCTGCCCACTCGACAAACCCTTAAGGGAAACTCGGCGCGTCGAGCGCGTGAACAGAGTGAGGTCCACCGGATAGGATAACGACTCGTGGGTTATAGCTAGCGATTGATTTGAGCGATGAAGTTCCATTGACAAAAGTCACAATGTCTGAATCACAGAAAACGAGAAGACGATCTTTTGTCATAAATAATGAGATATGAAAAAAGTTCCCTAAACTGGAAAAGCTAAAACCTAAATCCCTAATCCAGTATATTTCTCATATTCTTAGATGTAACAACGTTGCCAAGAGTGCAAGAGCTAGATGTACTATTTTTTCCCATGAGAGTCCTATACGAAAATCCTCAATTGATCAAAAGTCAAAACCTTTTGATGGAGTTAGAAACTTTTACTTCAACCAGAACAACGATAAAATCAAAAGATTGATTTTTTTTTTTACTTTAGATAACTAATTATGAAGAGAAGATTCTCAAACTTGAAAATTTTTTATACAGAAATCTGTTGCCAAAAAAAATGTTGACTAAGTTCCGATGAAGATTAATCCACTATGCTCCTCTGCATTGTTCTTAGCTCATGAGAGATCTCAAGCACCAATTGTTTCAGAATCATTTCTGCAACATCAGACAGAACACCTTCAGATTCACCACCAAAATCAGAACAAAGACATGGCTTCATCAGATCAGTCTCAATGATCTGATCCAAAGTTGTTGGAGGAGAGTCAACGCAGAGTAAACTCCAGTCAAAACGTCTCATTGTCTCGTGAATCAGATCTTCTTCTCTAAGGGACAATTGTAGATTGACGACTCTGGAGCTGTCTGATGGCGTGAAAGGCCAAAACTTGATGTCTTGATGGTAAATCTCACGGAGAATCTCGTCTGCGTAATCAAGAACAAGAAGAAGCTGATCGTTGTTGTGATTACCACGTGAGAATTCGTCGAGTAGTGATGTTTCTTTGCTGCATCTCGCCATAAAATTAGTCCAATTCAATCTTGAAGCTTCGAGAACTTTCTTTAAAAACTCAAGAACAGAGTCTTTTTCAACAAGATCAATGTTTGGATCATCAAAGGATAATCCAATTTGCTCTTCTGCAAGAAAGTAACAGACTTTTCAGGTAAATCAAAAAGAGAACTAGTGATCTAAGGATGAAAATCATGAAACTATTGATCGAGAAGCTTTTACCGAGTTTAGAAATTTTCACATTTCCAGGGTTAACTATTTCATCTTCAAAATAAATCCTTTCAAGAACAGAGACAGGACTCGGTTGCTCCTGTTCCTGCTCCTGCTCCTGTTTCGAGTCATGACCATTGATGTCTCGTCTTTCTATACTCCAACTCGACTCCTGCTCCTGTTTCGAGTCATGACCATTGATGTCTCGTCTTTCTATACTCCAACTCGACTCCTATAACAATTTAAAGCATAGCTTAAACATCAAATGTGCGTAGAGACATAAGAGATGTCAACTCTTTATCTCTCTCAGTACTTACCCCTAATGAGCTCTCGAGACATCTCTCTTCCACCACTCGGTCTTCTACATGAGTTCTCAGACTTCTGTACTCAGAAGAATCTGGTTTGAATCTTAACAGTTTAGTCACATTGGCTCGAAGATGATTTGATAAAAGTTTTGTAATCTTTTTACCTGTACAATTGCTGTCGAGAGACCTTAGATTAGAATTGTATGGATTTGGGTCAAAAATCTCAAAGTTCTTGTCCAAAGAACACAAATTGAAGCTCTCTCTTTTCTTCTCCAGCTTCTGTCTTCTTTCTTTGAGCTTTGCCTGCAAGCTACTCAACGCATAAGGAACTTCGTAAACCGGTGAAGAAGTTGACCTCTCTTGTTGCCTTTCCACCATGAATCTCCTTGGCAAAACATCGTTCTCGACACTTAGCTTGAAAACATCGGATTCAACCCGTTTCTTGCGCCTAAACACAGGTGATTCCGGGATACTACGTCCAACTGTACTGGTTGAAACATCACTTGTTCTAAAACTAGCAGCCTCTGTTTCTCTAGCTTTACCTCTACCTTCGGGTTTGTTTTCCGCGTGATTGCTGTCTTTGTTAGATCCAACAACGAGCTTCAACTTCTTGGCTAGATGTTTGAATCTCAAGTACACTTTATCGTCAACCGAGCTTGCTAATCTAGGCTTCAAGAGAACAATTCTATCCAAATCATCAGCCATTGATGGAGATTTAGCCCGCAGTTCCTTTACCTTAGATCCCTCCAAGTCTAAGCCCTTTTTTTCCGAGAATGAATTAGGATCTTGTAAGAGTGTAATAAACAATTCTTTGTTTGAATTTAGAATATCTAATGCTTCCTTGAACTGTTTAGACCGATCTTTCCCCTTCCCCTCCGCCTTTGAACAAATCAATGATTCAGCAGCTTCATTCACACAGACTTGAAGGTTAATCTCTGCACTCTTCTTACAATCTCTCCCATTCTTCAGATCCATCAGCTTATCCTTACCACTTGTCTTCTCAATTTCACTCAAAGATGATTGCTTTTGCTTATCCGAGAAATCGTAAGTTTCCTCCTTTAGACTCTTGATCCTTCTTATCTCTCTCTCTAGTAATCCCTGGACAGGTTTTGATTCACACTTGTCATGTTCTCTATCAGAACTAAAAGATCTGCTCCTCGTTTTAGGCTTACATGAACTCTCTTCTTCCACAATCCGCTGAACAAATCAAGAGATTCAGTTTCTCTCACAAATCTCTCCTTTAAGCTAAACCAAAAACTAACAATTTAAAAACTTACATCATTACACTGACATTTCTCATGAAGCCTCTTGAGCAAATCAAGCTGGCTTTTAGTATAAACATTACCTACAAAAAAAGAAGAATTAAATTAACACTAATCTGATGGTCCAAGAAACATTGATTTAAACAGTACTAGTACTAACCAGCAGAATCTCTGATGACTTTCTTCTTCTCTGAACCAAGTCTCTTATTACTAGATTTGACATGTCCGAAATCGAATAAGTTTATCAGTTTCCAACCACAACCAGACTTATAACTCTCATAGACAAGAGGGCTTTTTGGGAAAATTGAAGGTCCAGACCTCTTGCTACTTCTTGGTGATCTCCTCTTCTCCATTGATTGAATTTGACAAATCATTCAACACTCTTGTCCTCCTCAGTGGTAGAACTGATTTTCAAAAACCTGAAAAACAAAAAGCCCTTTATCTTTTAACAAAAATCAAAAACCTTAAAAAACAAAAAAAAACAGAGAATTCTGCTAATTGAGTGTAAAAAATGCTTCTCTGAATACATAACTACCAATTTTACTTTTCTCCTTGCACTAAACCCTAAACTGAGATTTTCAGTAAAAAATTCATCTTACATGGAAAAAAAGAAAGTTCCTTTAGCCTAAAAATGCAATCTTTACATATAAATGTGTGGTGTGAATTTTACATAAATATGAGAGATTTGCTTACCTGAACTTTTAAGTTGAAATGGGTCAGAAAAAGTATGCAACGTTTTTTTTTCAGAGACTGTGGAGCCAATCAAGCGCTAAGCTTTTGTGATGTACTGATAAACATTAAAAGTTAAAACCATAGATTTTTGTTTCTACATACCCAAAAAAAAAAAGAGTGTCCAATATGATTGAGGTTGGGTTTTTGAAGATCTAAAGAGAAAATTATAGGGACCCTTGTCTCTTCAGCTACCCATGAAATAACAAAAAATGTTTATTTAATTTAAATTTGGGATTTTTTGGCCTTTAAGAAACTTTGTAGGGACAATAAATGAGGATTACTGTTTATTCTTGGAGATGGTTCCTCTCGCCATTAAAGTGGCTTTAGTTTCGCTGTGGAGAGATGAAGAAGGAAGAAGGAAGAAGGAAGAAGGAAGAAGGAAAGCTATAAAATTAGAGGAAATTAGAAGTGAAAGGAAAATAAATAAAAACAATAGAAATTTACACTTTTAGTTTCAGATTTTTTTTTTTTGTAGACGATCAGACATTTTTCTTCCCAGACGACCAGACATTTAATAAGGAAACTTTTGTTTTTTAATAATCATTTAATAAATTACTTTTATTTGTTTGCAAAATAATTAGGAAAAATGAGAAAGAAGGAGAGGGACGTGAGAATGAAAGAGACACTGAAATATGCAGATCGTTTCACATATAAGACAATGCTTTCAAATAAAGCTTTTATTTCTGTCCTCTTCTTTTTGTGTGGTAAATATATTTTTGTGTGAAATATAAATGTTACAATGGTTTTTATGTGATTTAAAACATTAATTTATCCCTGTCAATAAAAGGTACACTTTTATGTCCCAAGTTTATTTTATCGAAAATGTAACCGTTGGAATCGAACTCAAGTAATGAAAAAAGTATACATCTGCTTTTAATGATTATTATTTATTATGTATATATTATGCTATTATGGTCCTTGCCATTTACCAGTTGGTTCCGAGTGACAGGAATTAAATAATAACGTAAAGACTTTTATTTTTTCATCTATGTCATACATACTACGTATATGATGTACACACATGCACATTTAATATTTGTGTATATATTATATCATCAAATTAATTGTATATATTTGAATAAAATATATTTATAGAGTAGCCGATCCCAATACGGCATGTTCCTATTTCCTTTCTATTCTCATATTTGGTTTTTTTTTTTAATACCGCGTGGTTTTTGACCAAATCCGTAATTTTTCAAATCCAAAATTATAGTATATAATAATTGAAATAATTTCTAAATTTTATCTAAAATATTTTTCAATCAATTTAAAGATATTTGGTGACGTTTAGTATTTGCTACTAAGCTATGTGATTAATTACAAATTGATGATAAAAAGGAGAACAGAATTAGAATTATAACTCCTGCTTAGAAAAAATTGTATTACGACTTAAGTACTTGGTTCATATCGTAATGCACATTCATTGAAAAATCCGGCATGTGTTATTTATTTTAATGAGGTTTTGTGTTAATACATGACCGGTCCAAATTCATTTAACATCTAAAATTTATAATAAATTTATTTATTTTATTAACATACAAAATTAAAAAATAACAGAATTAGTGGTATATTGACTCTCAAACTCGGCATTTTATACCTGTAAAAAAAAGTATAACTATTATGGTACGAGATATTTTACAAAATTTGTTGTCTTTAAATTATTAATATATGTTAGCGCCTAAAATTTCTGTTCATGGGATTAGGTCAGGTCGGACGTGACCTGAGATTTAAACACGTAAGTACTTAGGTAGTGAAAATTTTTTTAAAAAACAATTGATTTTTGCATAAAATTTTGCTTTGGTATATGTAAGTTTTATTGTTAAAAGAAATCTATTGGGAGTAATATCTTACATAGGAAGTTGAATATGAATTTTAAGTTGTATATAAAAAAATATGGCCACTTTACTTACAGTTAAATAATTTTGAATTAAAAACCCATAAATTTAATATAATATAAGAAACTGATCATATGTTGTTTAACTCAATCCATAATCAGTCCAATAATCTATGTATGAATATACCAAAATTAATGGCTAGCTAAAAATGACATCATCTAGAAAAATATTTTGGAAATAATGTTCTACATAGAAAGTTGGATAAAAGTATTAATTGATATATAAAAGAGTATCAACCAATTCACTCGTTGTTTAAAATTTAATAAAATTATCCGAGGAAAAGGTCTATGTTACTTTAAATATTTAAAAGTTTTTAGTTATACACATTTAAGTTTATCAATCAATTCCTAATTATTTCGTTTGCTACACTTACTCATTCTATCCTAACCGGAGTTACTCTAGTTATTTTGTGCATCCCTGTACCACTTAAAAATTAACTCTTTAGTCAATAGGATTAGATTTAACACTTAAGTCAATATGACTTAACTATTAAATTTGAGATTGCATTTTAGTATAATCTATTCGTGTGGTTCTATCAAAATTGGTGGATCATTAATATGAATGTTTGACTTGTAACTGTATACGTGTGGTTGTCCACAATATAATGATCAAATCCATCTAACTTTTCACTAAAGTTTTCCTCTGCCGTTCAATATAATATTTATACTAAATTGTCAATACATATTATAATCATTTAATATCATATACGTAAATACGGTAGATGAAGTTTTGTAGACAGTGTACCGAGGAAAGGTATCACGACAGATGACAATTTATCAGGCTTAGGCAAAAAAACTCGAATTCAAACAACTAAACAACTAAACTCGATCTAAAAAAGAGATACCTAACTAAATGGACTCTAAACTTTTATATTTGAAAACTTGAACCCGAATATTCAAAATATTCGAAATACAATTACATACTAAACTCATTATATCGTTTGTAGTTTGTATCGTTTCTTTTTTCGTTTTGCTTTTTTCTACTTCTAAAAGTGTTTATCATTAGCCGGCAAAAAAGAAGAAGAAAAGTGTTTATCATTAGATTTGACATTATAAAGTATAGTTTACATGATGATATCCGACACAACGCGATGATTATAGTACTACGAAAAAATCGTTTTTCTTTTTTCCTTTCGCATGGATCTATCATCTCTATATGCGTACGCGTCTATGTAGGTGTAGTGTATCTACATTTAAGCACGTCAAAGCTACGTACGTCATATGATATTAAAGTTAATTTTATTTAATTATTTTCATATATATAATCCCACTAATTTTTTATTTAAACAAATTTTATTTAAAGGGGAAAATAAATTCATTTTATAACTTAAATTCACTTGTACGTACGAATACAAGTGTACAACTATACGCATTAACACTTTCATCTTCGATATCCTAAAGGTTAAAAAATGGTAAGTATTAGCCATATGAATCAAAGCTAGATATCGAATTCCATTATATATGAAAACTGTTTTGGTTTTAACTTTATTACTGTTAAAGTTTTTGATAAAAAAATAAACCCGATATGTTTTCAAATGTTAGTCCGAGTTTTGATTCGAAATCTATTCACTAAGAAAGAGTTAAGAAATTATCATAATTTTATACTTTGGACACAAATGTACGTTATACGTAAGTTTTGAAAAAATTGAATAATTTATTATGTTGCTTAACCAGATTATATACATATAATTTTCATGTATAATATGTATGTATATATATATGTAATTAGTCAAATAACTACATTCTTACACAAAAATCAAACTAAATAATTATATTTTGTATTACGTATTATTGTAAGAATCAAGACTATAACATAGCTGGGTGTTTCTTTTTAAGCACATAATTACGCTTTAAATTTCCTTTGGCAGTCGCAGGCAGATTTTGACGATACTCAAAAGCTTTGTATTTTTTATACAGGAAAAATCAGTAGTTACAATTATAGCATGTGCACGTCACGTGCTATTAAATGGGCCGAGGGAATGAGAAGTGAGGCCCAATGTGAAAAGGGACCACAAAGGGTGCATTAAACCAACTCAACCGAAAATGGCGGTGGTCCGTCCACGTTACACATTAAAGTGGCCATGTGAGTTTATTATGTTCTATCAGTGACCAAGATACGGATTGATGGCTCATGCTCATCGGATTACAAAACTAATGGTGTTAGTTGGAAACTACGGATTTACTCGGATTGAAGGGTTTAAGACGTGGTTTAGCGGTATTGCATCTAAAACTACCTGGCTTGGTTTAGTTTCAGTTTGATTTGGTTCGTTTCGGTTTTTGGTAAAATAATTCAAAATTTTAAGGAAATAATAATTTATTTTTATTATATTAGTATTATGAAAAATAAATTTTTTCTTTTTCCAGTTCGGTTTAGTTTGGAAACACTAAAACCATTTTGTTAATTATGTATAAATTTAATTTATTTGGTTAGAATTGGTTTAGCATTTTTTTTGCTTCGATTTTTTCCCCACCCTTAGCAGTGCAATTTTAAGCAATTTCTTTTGCATTCTCCCCCAATCAAAATATTTGTCAAATAATATGTGAATTAAACTATTAATTTTAATTATAGTGGGCTTCTAGAGTGGGCCATAATTCCAACCTTACAGGCCAATTCCAACATATCTACGACAAACCAATCCAGTAGCCACTTGAAACGCAGCGTTTTGCTGAGGTGATAGATTCCTCTATACGCACCGTTTCGCAACATAAACTCTTATCCCCTCGAAAAACCTTTCACTGCTTTCTCAGTCTCTCCAATGGCGTTCTTGTTTCTCTCCCCTCACCCAGTCTTTCTCTCTCTAACTGAAACCACCTCTTTCTTTTCCTACAAACCAGTTACCTTACCATTCTCCAGAAATTCCCGTAATCTCACGTTATCGGCGGGACCTGCTCACCGGAATTCGTACCCGAATCCTGCAGATGACGATCCACCTGAAGCTCCAGAGGATTCAATGCACGGAGTATCGAAGTTTCATCAGATTCAACGTCAAGCTGCTCGTGCACGGAAGCTAGAGGAAGAAGATTTCGAGAAGAATAGAAACACGTATCTCTCCGCCATTGCCGATGTTGAAGACGCGACGGAGACGGGAAGAGATGACGTAGAATCTGGTGGCGATCTGTTCTCAGATATCGATAGAGCAATTTCGATGAAACGAAGTGAGTTCGTTAAGCAAGGATTGCTCAAACCTAATCCTCCCAAAAAGACGTCGTTTAAGAAGACTGAGGAGGAAGAAGATGGGGAAGAAGGTGATGGTAGTGATGTTATTGATGAGCTTGATGAAAAAGAAGTTGTAGATTTGGATGAAATTGATAAACTAACAGGGTTAACGGAAGTTTCTGATGAAGAAGATTGGTTAGATGAAGAAGGTAACCCAAGGATCAACGAGAAGAAGGAGATTGGATCGGATCATCAATTCGAATTCGATTTGGATGATTTTGGTGGATCTAAAGTGAGAATCGTGGAACCTAAATTCAAAATGAGCTTAGCTGAGCTATTAGATGAGAGTAAAGTGGTACCGATCTCGGTTTACGGCGATTTAGACGTTGAAATCACCGGAATTCAACACGATTCTCGAGGTGTTAGCGCCGGAGATCTTTTCGTGTGCTGTGTAGAAAATGAATCTTTCTTGAGTGAAGCAGATAAGAGAGGAGCAGTGGCTGTTGTAGCTAGCAAAGAGATTGATATTGAAGATACTTTAGGTTGCAAAGCACTTGTCATTGTTGAAGACACTAATGCAGTTTTAGCAGCTTTAGCTTCTTCCTTTTATAGGCATCCGTCAAAGAACATGTCGGTGATTGGAGTTACTGGTACGAATGGGAAAACGACTACTACGTATCTGATTAAAAGCCTCTATGAAGCGATGGGTGTGCGAACAGGAATGTTTAGCTCAGTTTCTTGTTATATCCATGGTGATACGAAATTGGATTCGCCTAATGCTATGACGAATCCTGATACGGTTTTGGTTCAGAGTTTGATGGCTAAGATGTTGCATAATGGAACTGAAGCTCTGGTTATGGAAGCTTCTCCTCAAGAACTTGCTTTAGGGAAATGTGATGAAGTGGACTTCGACATTGCGGTTTTCACAAATTTGACAAGAGAGGATACAGATTTTCGTGGTACAGAAGAAGAGTATAGAGATGCTGAAGCCAAATTGTTTTCAAGAATGGTTGATCCGGAAAGGCATAGGAAAGTGGTTAATATAGATGATCCAAATGCAGCATTTTTCGTCCAGCAAGGGAATCCTAGTGTTCCTGTTGTGACATTTGCCATGGAGAATACGAAAGCTGATGTTCACCCGTTGAAGTTTGAGCTTTCCTTGTTTGAGACACAGGTTTTGGTTAATACTCCTCAAGGTATACTGGAGATCTCTTCGGGTTTGTTAGGACGGCATAACATTTATAACATTCTTGCGGCTGTGGCTGTTGGGATTGCTGTTGGAGCTCCTCTTGAGGATATTGTTAGAGGTGTTGAGGAAGTTGATGCAGTCCCGGGAAGGTGTGAACTGATTGATGAGGAACAAGCTTTTGGTGTTATTGTGGATCATGCTAATACACCTAATGGCTTGTCAAGGCTGCTAGATTCAATTCGAGAGCTTAAACCGAGAAGAATCATTACCGGTATAACAATTTCTTTAATCCATTTAATGCTCCTCTTAGTCTTTATACGTGTGGTCATCTGATTATTTTAGCTGGCTTTTGTTTGTTGTAGTTATTGGTTGTGAGGGCGAGAATGAGAGAGGAAAAAGACCGGTTATGACAAAAATCGCTACTGAAAAGAGCGATGTGACGATGTTGACATCTGATAATCCGAGGAATGAAGATACATGTAAGTAACTCTCAGATTAGTTTCGCGTATATAAACCTTGAGTGTGCCCTGAGGTATATTAACAGTTAGGGAAAATTCCAATGTGGTTCTAGTGGACATCTTGGATGACATGTTAGCTGGGATTGGATGGACGATGCAAGAGTATTTGAAACATGGCGAACACGATTACTATCCGCCTTTGGCAAATGGTCATAGACTCTTCCTTCACGATATTAGACGTGTAGCTGTGCGTTGTGCTGTTGCTATGGGTGAAGAAGGTGATATGGTTGTAAGTCTTCAAATAAACCATTCTCTGTACAGTACATTCCTCAGTGTGTTATCAAAGCTGCTGGATTTAAATCCTTTGCGATCAATCAAAGTAATATAATTGAATAGTGTTATTGGGTAAGCTTGACACTACTCTGTTTTTGCAGGTTGTAGCAGGGAAAGGCCACGAAGCGTATCAGCTTGAAGGTGATAAGAAAGAGTTCTATGATGACCGAGAGGAATGTCGAGAAGCATTACAATACGTTGATGAACTTCACCAAGCTGGAATAGACACAAGCGAGTTCCCATGGCGGTAAGTGGCACCGTAATAGTTTCATTTTCTAGATGATAAAACAACAGAGGATAACCCGAGATTCTGATGTGTGAGAGTTTCTGAAACTTCACAAGATGCTTCCTGATCACTAATCTGTTATTTTCACCTATTTACTCTGCTTCTGCAGGTTACCAGAGAGTCACTGATATCTATGTGGTGAAATCATTAGAAGAGAAGTTAGCTTAGCTAATCCATGAAATCAGATTTACTTCCACCGCGGCTCAATGCTCTTGCGAAGATCGATTTGCAGGGAGCTAATGAATTCTACACAATATACATAAAACATGCTCAAGGAAAGAGATTAGAAACTTGGAGGTATCTAACCTTGTGAGTCACCATTACCTTGAAGTTCTTCCCATTTTTTTAGTTCACCGTTGAGATATCAGAATGTCGAATTCAACTAAACAATAGTCTTTCAAACTGATTAGTATAGAATTGAATTTTATTTTCTGGTTACAAATTAAAAGATTCCTAATATCCATTCGTGTTTTTGGGTCCACTCTGAAACCAATAAAGTAATATACATCAGTAATCAATATATAAAACCAAATTAATGATGATTTGGTTAGACATTCTCGTAAATGTCGCAACAAAGGCCAATTCATTAAAATATAAACTATTCCAAATCGTATAATTTCACAAGACTGAGACAGACAACCATTTTAGCAAACCGGTCCAATCAGAAGAGTCAAAACCGGTCCAATGAATCGACCTAAAATGTTCCTCACTTTTCTTCCTTCGCGCTTACGTCACTTTCCACATATCCAACGATGATATCTGATAAATATAATATTCCTATTTTATTTTCTGAGGATATTTCCCAATTTGTTTTTAATTAATTAATTAATTAATTAGTTAGTTTACACTCTTCTGTCTCTAGCTCGCTCTTCATTGTTTCTGTGTGATAAAATTGTGATTTATAACTAGAGAGAATCCTTTGGGCATTCCATGGATTCGCTGCAGTTCTCCGTGTTCTTGTTCTATTCACTTCAATTTTACTCGTCTGTCACCTTTCTACAGTCACCGCCGGTGGTATTGTTCATCAAGACAATTTAGCTCCGAAGAAACCAGGTTGCGATAACGACTTCGTTTTGGTACTAATCTCTACTCATTACTGCGAATCCAGCTTCTTCTTTACTAATTTTGCAAAAAGAATTTTGTTGTTTTCCCCCTTTCTGGGTTCTTACGGAGCTCATCAAGTAGTTCCAAAAAAAAAGAGAAAAAAATCGAAATTTGGAGATGAATTTAGTAACTTTCAAGTAAAAATTTCAAACTTTTGAAATTGTCTAATGGCTTTTGATTTTGTTACAGCAATCAGTTGTCATGAGTTAACTGGGGTATGCTTACTATCACGTTTGTAGAATCTAATGGTTTATATGTTTGTTTCTTTGACAAAACTTTACAAAATGGTTTGTGAACCGGATGAAACAGATTTGGATATACAGATTCCTGCCGTCATACTTCCACAGGATGCTGGTGTAACCTTGCAAAAGATGCTCACCAACAGTTCAAAAGGTACATCCTAATGATGATCTGTTTTTTCTCAATCACGTCATCACGATAAGGTTCAGATTAGTCATCTATGCTGAAATTTCTAATCGATATATGTATCGATTAACTTACTGATCTTCTGTACTTGATGCAGTGTCAGCGAAGCTTTACTCCCCAAGACGAGCAGCTGTTGATGTAGCCGAAGTCTTTTTGTGGTTAATGGTGATCGGTACCATTTTGTGTGCATCTTATTGGTCTGCATGGAGTGCCTGAGAAGCAGCTATTGAACATCATAAGCTACTGAAGGTCAGTTATTTCCTACTTATTTGGGAATACTAAGATTAGGCTAGGAACATTTAGTTGGATGGGTGAGGATAACGTTAACGGCCAATAAGTTAGTCCCTTTCCCTTCTTGTGCAATTACAATGATGCCGAAGGGACAGAGTAGTTGGTAACTTGGTTTGGCCGATAACTACAATCTATCTATTTCGGTCAGATGGTATTTGATATTGTTGTTCTATTGACTAGGGTATCGCGTTAATCATCACAGTACTACAGATTGTTCATGTCCCAAATCTTAATTTAATGTCTTACACATATTTATATTTCATCTTAGAGTTTACAAGACCTATTTGGAGGTAGGTGAAAAAGAACAATGCTAATGTCACATATCACTTGGAACAGGTCGGGACAGTTCTTCTGAGCTGTGCCTTCTTGTACGATAGCTTCTGGGTGTTTGTCTCCAAGAAGTTGTTCCACGAAAGTGTAATGATTGTCGTAGGTAACCAACCAATCAGCCATCTATCACTTTCATAGCATCAATGCCCAAACTCAAATGTCGACAAGAAATCTTCATCTCGTCTCATATGTTCAAGAAAATGCAATGTTGCTTCTTTCTTCTTTGCAGGTAGCTCGTGGTGATAAGAGCGGGGAAGATGGCATCCCCGATGCTACTGAAGATTCCACACATGTTTGATCCGTGGGGAGGCTACAGCATTATTGGATTCGATGATATTCTTTTACCCGGTTTGCTAATCGCATTTTCTCTCAGGTTCAACAACCAAACTCTCTCTCTCTCTTAAATCATCATCTATAGTTTCATTCACCAAGTTATAAGCTTTCCCAACATTTGTTCGTACAGATATGACTGGTTAGCTAACAAGACTCTTAGAACCGGATATTTTATATGGGCAATGGTTGCCTATGGATTAGGTAAAGCACAAACAAATCTGTTTAAACCCACATATCTTCTATTTCTCCATCATTGACAAACATCCAACCATTTGAAAACCATGTCTTTTGATTACTTACGTGGCTCTAAACCTAATGGATGGACACGGCCAACCGGCATTGCTCTACATTGTCCCTTTCACACTCGGTAAGCCGGAAAATCTTCTCCACATCTCTCTCCATAACGTGCATCGAATGAGTATTGAGAGAAATCTCGGGATGAAAATGCAGGAACAATGTTAACATTAGCCCGAAAACGAGACATCTATGGATGCTATGGACAAAAGGAGAGCCAGAAAGGGCTTGTCCTCACCATGTCCGGCATGAACAGTGTTCTGAGAAATGAGACGACCTGACCCAAAATGGAACGCAAGAGACTTTTAGAAAACAAACAAAAAGCCTTTGGGTTTGTAACCAATCTAACATATAAGTTGTAAGATTATTCTTCTCTTTAGTCCCTTTTTAATCTGTTTGTTTATGTTACTTACGTACATCACCATTATTGAAGAAGAATCCATGCTCGTTCTTTGTCTATATAGTTTGTTTCTTTTCTAAGAAAATAATGTTAAAATGTGTATAAACGTAGACAAGCTCTCATCATTATGTGAACGATTTTATAATCTAATTAATACTATATATTTTCTATTTTTTTTCTTTTCTTTTTGGTTTCATTAATATTCTCACTTACTCGATTTTCCACAACCTAAATACAGTATTTACAAATGAATACATTTTAATTATCTACAAGACTAACGGACGAGCAAATTTTCAAAAGACGAGAACATAGTACGTGACTCAATCCATAGCAGAACATAACATCCTCAAAAAAATATTGATTCCAAAAGTAGTGTTTGAACTTTGGGACCAAAGGCCATAACTAAACAATTCTTGCCATGCAACTGAAGAATTGAAGCGAGCATTAAATAAATAGATTAACAATAAAATAATAAGAAAGTGGGTTTATAATCTAATTTGGGATTCTCTTACAATAAAGATAGATTACATCGAAGAGTTTAGGTTTTAAAAAGATTTAAGATATTTCCCTCGTTTGTTTTTCTACTTCCAATCAGCAACAAATCAGTGCCAAACAAAGAAGGAAATAGACAAATTAGGTGAGCGATTTGACGAACTGTTCTACCACCACACCTTCCTATACACAATCAATTTTTGTTGTTAATCTCCCTCGCTCACTCCCATATATCATCCGAGATAGAGAGACAAGATAAAGAATTCAGATTTTCCAAAGACAAGAAAAAACGAATCTTCATTTCTTGATATTAGCCAATGGTTGAGACGTGGCTCAGTAACCCTAACCCCGACCTTAGACCTCGAGATCCTGACCCTTCATGCTGTGTGTTGCAATTCCGAGATCCGGGAGGAGTTTCTTCAGCTATTTGTTTTGATGTTTCTTTTTTCTCCATTGGGTTTTATGGTTCTGTCATTGGTGTCGAATCATTTGACTCAACGGGTTAGGGTCCTCTGTTTGTCGAACCGGGAGTTGAAAAACCGGGTCGCAGGTCGAGAGACTTCAGTTTCAGATGCTCACTTAAGAGCTGTTGGGACACATGATCAGAGAGGACAGGCTGGTTGTCCTTGTTCCAACCATAGCCTGGCTGGATCGAACCATTGTTGTCCCAAAATATATGAGGAGGCGTCCTTGGACTACCCCGTGACCGATCTTGCTGCCTACTAGGCTCCTGAAAGAAACCGTTGGTGTAGAAGTTTCCGCCACTTCCTGGGCTTCTGCTTGATCCTATGCCTTCATGCAAGAAGTTAACTGCAGTTTGTCTTTGGTGATGGAATGGGATGGCTCCACCGCACCCGGTTAAAGGTGTTGATGAACCAGAAAGAGCATGGGGACTAGATATTGGGGATGGAGATCTTCTTCCGTTAATGTGTGGTGAATGCGAGTGAAAGATTGGACTACCGACTGGTGAAATCGGGCATGACATGTTCCTAGGAGACTGGGATAAACTGTGACCAAAAGGATGAAATTTTAGCCACGAAGAACTTTTGATGCTTGGAAAATGAAAGGAGAAACGAAATAAGGGTAATGGGTACCTGAATCCCGAACCAGGTTTTAATCCTTTCTGCTGGTAATTGGTTGCATCATCCGAGTCTAAGCATGGAAGACTCCTTGCATGTCCAATTTCCTGAAACAGACAGATCTGTCAGTCACAAAGAAGCACAGAGAGAATTTAGACTCGAGGAACACGAGCTTTCATACCAGTGATCTCATGGTGCTCGAAGCTACATTCATGGTTTCTGCAGGCTCGCCACTCCAAATAGGCCTTTCCATCGGCATCGCATTTCTTACAAAAGCATGATCTAAAAGCTGAGCAGCTGTAGGACGATTTGTGGGGTTTCTTTGTAGGCATTTTCTCACAAAATCCTTCCCTTCTTCAGATAAATGATCAGGGATATCTGGAAGCTCCTTGCTGTTTCCAATCTTGAACATAGCAGGAACCTATAAAGATGTCAAATGAATCAGAATGGAAAGAGTCACATCACTAAATCTCATCTTTGTTTGATGATTTACTAACCCCTCCATACTGGCTCCATGGAGGTTTCGTTGTAGCCATTTCTAAAACAGTACATCCAAGACTCCATATGTCGACCGCAAGGTTACTGCCATTTGAATTCTTTATCACCTGAAATCCAAGCAAGATATGAAGCATCAACATAAAGCCTCTCAACATGAAATCGATGTTTGTAGCAGCATACTGACCTCAGGTGCCATCCAATATGGGCTCCCTTTGAATGACAAAGGACCAGATTGAGCAGTAATCTGCATTTTGTTCATGAATTTGTATTAGATTAAGAAAAATCTTCTAGCTGGGCTTAGTGTTCCTACTTGAAGCAAAATGTCAAACAGGACTAAAACAAAACAAAGGGCACAAGAATGCAGAGAACATATCCATACATGTTTAGCCATCCCAAAATCAGCCAGTTTTACTCGTCCATGGGGATCCACCAATATATTTGCTCCTTTGATGTCCCTGAAAAAGTTAAAATCAATATTCACTTAGTTCACCAGTCAAGGAAGGATGAAAGAAAAGGAGGAATCAGGAGAATGGATAGGACTAACTGCTTCACCTATGAACAGTATTTTTGGCATGCAAATACGCGAGCCCTGATAAAATTTGTTGCGTGTAGTTACGGATGGCATTCTCACCAAATTGTCCATACTCTTGAAGAAGTTTATAGATCGAACCGCCGGAGACATACTCCAGATATATATACAGCTTGTCATCCACCTGTATTGGGACGGAAAAGTAAAGAGTGTAGTCATATGTATGAATTAGTTGAGCTGAAACAGTTGATACTATAAGAGATAGAAATATCCAAGACATATCTTGAAAACTTACGGTTTCAGAGCCATAATACTGCACAATATTTTGGTGTCGTAAACGGCTTAGAACTGAAACCTCCTGCAAGATTCAATCATTGAAAAGGTTAGAAAGTTCAAAGACAAAAGTACCAAAGAGCACAGCTTTCATTGTTCTGAACAGATGAGATGATGATTTGTAACTCACTTGGCCCAATTGTTGTGAACTTTCCCTTGACTTGGGATCATCTGAGCATAAAGTAACCTCTTTCATGGCACACATCTCACCACTTTCACTGAGAAAGAAAACATAGCCGATCAAAACCAGGAGTGACATAGAAAAATGTAACATATAAGTTCTCCTACTCAATATTGTTGTGAAGAGTACAAATCACTTTATTATAACGATGAAAACTGAGAGTTGCACCAAGAAACTTAACCATCATATGGAGCAATAGTTTCTACCAAAATGAAATGATTTTAACAGCAAGATTCTTCCCATAGCCAAGATAAAACGTGAGACAAAGAGTATCTTTCGAACTGAAATAAGACTTGTTTATTTACCAACCTGTTAAAGCCAAGATACACATGTCCAAAACTGCCCATCCCCAGCAATCTCCCTTTTTTCCATCGCGATCCAGGGCTTACCGTAGCCTCTGCCCTTGCTGGACTTCGGGGGACAGACGGTGATGTTGCTGCTGAATATGAGGGCGAAAACGGACAAGTATTCGAGATTAACAACGGCGGGAGAGGCAGACGGTGGCTTTGCTGTCTGTTATCATCAAGTCTTCTAGTAGGAGACCCAGTAGTTGACCCTCCAGCTCGAGGATGAAGAGGTGTGACAGCACCACTCTGTATTCTGGAGCTAGGACCAGGGCTCGTCATTCTTGGACTAGGCACAGGTGAACATTCAGGGCTACACCTGCTCTGAGGCCAAAAGAGCTGAGCAGCCATATCTCCACCAATGGAATTGTTACCCGAATTGTAACCTGAACCTGGGCTTGAGCACTGCCCAGATCCAAGCAAGGAAACATCTGTAAATGGTTTACTAATCAACAATCCATGGTTTGAAACTTGATCTGGGACAAAGGATCTCATTGGACTCCTAGAAGGACTAGACAGCAAACTATCTGGAGCACTGCAAAGCACTAAATCTCGTTGCGGGATTTGTAGATTCTTCACATGAGTGCCCAGAGGTCTCCGCCTAGGAGATGTTGATAGAATCCTATTTTTATTAGACACATATGGGACTGGCTTGAACATCTCAGCTGAGTTTTTGTTACTATGCATGTGCTGATCCCTATACATAAGAGTAGGATATAACATGTTTAGAAATAAGGAGCAAACTAAAGAGAGCAAAATCCACAACAATAACAATCACAGTTCAAACTCACCTCGAAGAAATGTTTACTGTTGTTCGGTTCCCATTTTCACATTCAGAAGCCAGTGGACTGAGAAGAGAATCAGACGGATTATCACCCACAGAACTTCCACTAGACACAGAAGCAGTAGCAAAATCAGCCTCAACAACGTTATTATCAGGCATACTTGTAGCACAATGAGGCTTTGGAAGTGGCAAACATGAAGGCTTCAAACTTGCATCTAAACCTGATCTCTGTGATCCATTCATTCCCGAATCAGTACTCGTAACAGGAGAACGAACAATAGGGCGAGGAAGAGGTACAGCAGGAGATCTCTCTGCAAAACTCTGACACCGCGAAACACGAGTAGAAGGAGAGGGTGATCTAGAAGGTAACCGAGATATCGCTCCTCTTTCAGAAACAATCTCATCTCGTCGTCTTCTTGACTTCCTAGAACGACCACTAGACCTATCTTCAGAAGCAAATCCTAATTTCCTATTAAACGCATCAATGATGCTTTCCTTATTTGTCTTCTTCTTCTCATCTTTCGATTTACTCCACCAAGGCATGATCTTCTTCCCCACAAACCACACTATCACTCTTTAAGCTTACTCAAAGATCCATTAACCTAAACAGTAAACTTAAAATCTCCACAGATCGACACAGATAAATTCCATCACTAACGAACCTAAATAGAAACCATTCAATCCCAAATTGCTCAAATCTACACACAAAAACAAACCAAAATCAAAGGATTAACAACACATAAAAAGCAAATTCAAAATTCTATAATCAAGACCTAATTCATAATAAAAATGACCAGATTCAGCAGCTTGAAATGGAAACAATCGAAAGCGGAGAGTCGAAAGCAATCGAGAATCTAAAGAGAACAGTGAAGAGACTTGTTCAGATCCCTAAATCGTTGGTTACAGTAAGTAAAAAGAGACTTGTGTGTGTTGTTAGCTTCTTCTTCTTCCAGTAACAGTGAACTGAGTTAGTGACAGAGGAAGAGATAACGAAGACGAAGAGGAAGAGGCAAGAAATTTGGTAAAGAGAGAGAGAAAGAGAGAAAGAGAGAAGGAGAGAAAGCGCGTTCGAAGAAAGCATTCACTCTTGAGATTTCTTCTTGGTGCGTTAATCTTCTACTAGTTACCACCATAACCCATACTTAATTATTTTATATTTTATTTCTTTTTCAAGTTTTTTTGTATTTTTTTTTATAAAGACAGACTTGAAAAAAATAATAAATATTGAAAAGACAGAGCTCCAATTTCATTCTGATTTTACCGTTTGATGGGTTCAAATATAAAGAAAACTGCATGATTGAAATTTTTATACGTTAATGAGTATTATTATTTTGTTTCTTAGTTGTCTGATTGATGATCAAAAAAAGATTTTATCAAAACGAGAAAAACTTAATTAGTAATACTCAAAATTTTGAGGATTATTTTCTTGATCTATGCTAAGTTTGGTGAATTGGTACTTTATGTAATTATCCACAAATATGAGAAAAATATGAAAATATTTCCAAACCATTGGGTTCCTTGGTGAAAAAACAAAAAAAAGTATGTGACAAGAGGACGCATGATGTGTTCTAACACGTCAGCTAATCGATCTTAACGGTCCGATTTGAGATAATGATGTCACATAAGGCTTTCGTGAGACGCGTTGTTATGATTTATGAATGTAAAGCACAGACCAAAATGTATAAATAAATCATCCATTATTTTTTTATTAAAAAAATAAGGTACGTATATACAAATATTAGTTTATGCATATGAAGATTATATTAAGTTGATACAATATCGATGTATTTGAAGATATGATTCTGTTCGAATAATATAGTTTCAAAAGTATTTAATCCAAACCCAAATTTTAAATATATCTGATCTTCTTTTTTTTTTATATGCATAATATTTTCTACTAAATTTTGTCTATTAAGAACTTATAAAAGACATGATTTAGTTGACCAAAATAATAAAACATGATTTATCACGTAAGAGATATGAAACGGTTTGTGTCCTTTATATAATATATTCATAAAACGAATAAACGGTTAATGTACGAGAATATGAATGATGTGATACTACTTAAAGAGTTAGAATATCCATCAAGTTATTTTGTTTTGTTTGTTAATTATGTACATGTATAAAAGTATGCATGTCAATGTCATCTTCACGTGTTTGGACGAGCATGTTAAATTAGAGAGCCTTCAAATTCGGTGGTTCATTGCTTTCCACCGTTGACCTTTGCCTCAGTTTGACCTCGAGCCTCGGGACAAAACTAACATTATACTATAAGAACTCACAAGTATATATAATGACATTGACAAAGATAAATAATAATGATAATGACAAGGCAGATACTTATATATAGTAGTGTATTCATTAAATTATTAATATGAAGTTATGAACTCGTCGAGTATTATATTACTATTTTCTTATCGGAAGTCTTTTTCTTAAGCAAGTGTGTGAACTCATGCAACTCTTTGAGTATGTTGAACCACACAATTATATAAGTAAATAAACATTATAAAGTAAAGTTACATAGAGATTGCCATTAACAACTGTTTAAATATCCGACCTAAGGTACGTAGCTAACCGTGACCCTTGATTTATTTAGTATTTCCTCAAGTCAATTCTTTCAAGTGTTGGGAGTAAGAGTTCTATCCGGTGTTTAGTTTTTTTTTTCCCTTTTTAATAACAAATTGGAATTTTAAACAGTCTCGGTTGGTATAGGCTATAAAAAAAACTCCAATCGGTTTGTTTTGTAGAGTTAATTAGGTAAATATATATAAAAAAGAAGAGATTTGGCTGGGAAAATAAGAAATAGGAGGAGCATGTGCAACAATAAGAAATTAGAAAATTAAAAAGAAAAAAAACAATAGGAAATTAGGTCTCATGAACGATTTTACTTTTGGACATTCATGTGTAACGAGATAGTGGGAGAAAATCACACGAATAAAAGTGTTTTATTTAATTGTGTGAACATATATTTCATTGATGGCATGGTATGTTAAAATGTGCCAAAATTATACATCCCAATTTGAAAAATTGATGTCATTATTTGCAAATGAAATTTTTATTAACCTCCTTTAAAAAAAATTTCGAATAAATTGAGTTGAATTTAACTGAAAAAAAGAGAGTTGCAAGACAATTTTATTTGCAATATATAATATAAGCAAGAATTACAACTATATTGTTGTTTCCAAAAATATACAAATTAACTTAAATATATTTTTGCTCACAACAATATAATTAATTACTCAATCACTATCGCCCACATTACTCAGGCCAAACCAGCAACCAATTTAGCTTCACCGTAATTACTATCATTAGTCCCAATAATCTCACTTTTTCCACAATTCTCATATTTCTTCATCTCACTCACCACTTTCTCAACCGTCAATGTCAAATCCCTTTTATGCACATCCATTTTAAGACCAAACTTCATGAACAATGTCAACGACATTTTCTGCTCCACTCAATGTCCCGGAGCCACCGTAAGCCCATGCCGGAGCAAAATCGATGCCGTAATCGATTTCATTTGCAAATAAGCTAAGTCTTTACCTAGACAAATCCGTGGACCGGCATTGAACGCTACAAATTTGTATTGGTTACGTATTTCGTCCCGGTTCTCGTCTAACCATCTTTCCGGTTGAAACTGGAGACAGTCTTCACCCCAAATAAATTTAATCCGTTCGATTGAATATATCGAATACGTAACGCTTGATCCAGACGGGACAAATGTTCCGTCCGGTAAAACATCGTTGGAGATGACGAATTTTGAATCTTCCGGTACCGATGGATATAGCCCAAGTGTTTCGGACAATGCTGCTTTTAAGTATATCAATTAGTCAATTTCTTCGAAAGTGAACGGCTCGTCGGTCCATGTTGACACGTTGGTGCCACGTGTCTCGATCAGAACGGTGCAGATCTCAGTTACGATCTTTTCTTCTACTCTTGGCCTCTTGGGTTATGACTGACCAACCAGAAGAACCAGCTCATTGCAACCGATGACGTGTCGTCCAGCTAGGATGAAATTTAACGCCACATATTTAAGAAATTTATCCGAGTAGGATTCTTTTTTCTTCATGAACCGTGACAATAGATCGTCGTGGTAGGACCGATCTCGTTGATGACTCAACAATTCCAACTTACGTGTATTAATAATTTCTGATAAGTAATTATCCACGTGGCTGATACTTCGGCTCAGATCTTCCTCCAAGCCGAGCTGAAACCATTTTCTGATCTTCCAAATAAACTCTGGCATGATAAACCGTTGAAGAGTGGCTTCGGTGGCTCCATCAAAAGCCACCGCGAATCCGTTCTCGGGAAAATCCGGCGAAAGAGTTCGTGGATCTTTACCAAAGGTTAAGCCGCAAATGTTATCAAAAGTGAGCCGTAAAAGGATCTCTTGAAGATCAATCGGCTCGGCTCGATTCATAGCCGATTCAAGAATGGGCTCGAGAAGATTCTTTTTTTTTTTTTCTTTTTTCACGAGACGATTCTTGATGGCTCGATCAACCCAACGAGCCATGGCTTGGCGAAGCGTACGGGTGGTGAATTCTAGTGCCGCAGGCTTACGTGACCGCCACATGTCACCATCTGAATTAAAAATCCCATCTCCTAACAGATCGTGGAAGACTGATTGCCAGCTAGGACCCTTCAGGTAATTATCGAACCGGGTCTTCAATATATGCTCCAGATTTTTCGGGTCACACGTGACCTTGTTTACGAGCCAGGAACGGGATCGGGAATATACATGTTTGGTACGTGCCGCCTCACATGCGGAGGTTATCGGCTATGAAGTCGTGCATACGGTGAGCGTTTGTGATGAGTGCTGGAAGACTGCCAAATAGGGGCCAGACACGTGGACCTTTATATGAACGGCGTAAAGAAACGAACCATATAAGGTAGATTACGATGACGGTGAGGATGATCACAGCCGTTGATCCGTCCATTTTCTATATTTTTAATGTGAAGGTGAGATCTGAGAATCTATAAGAGAAGCGGTGTGTGTGAGGAATGAAAGATAATTGTATTAATGTTTTATGGATAAAAAGAAACAAAATGAAATAATGTTGAAAAAGAAATCTAAAAAGAGATATGTATGAGACACACAATCAATAAGGCAACTAAATTGGTTGTTGAATTATTTTCACATCTAAAAAATCTGAGACATATAGTTGCATTGCATGAGTTTCTTTGTGGATAGTGTTTTATGTTTGCCATTAATTACGTTTATCGTAACCTAACATTGTATACATTAATTTACCTACATTCTATTATTATATCCTTTTGTTTGGGTATGGTATTTGATAAAGTTAAAATCAATCTAATGTTTTTTTTTGTCAACTAACTTAAGACTACTAAAGGGACGGTGACCTAGTGGTGGTACAATGTTATTGGTTGTGTTCCTGATTCAACCTCTTTGGATATGAATGTTTATTCTTTTAATCAAAATATCTAAAATCTGATTTTGGAAATTGGAGAAATTAAATATCAAAGGCCCAAAACTTTCATGGTTTATATAAAAAAAATACTAATTTAAGACAATTATGTATATAACATTATTAGTTAATTCATAAAATAAAAAATGAAGTAACAAGTGGTTTATTTTATCTCACTATTAATGTGTGATTCTTCATGTGTTTCAGATTATAGTTCTTTGGACTCATTCATTTAAATGCTAGCTAATAACATTTTTTTATCAACAATAGACATTAAGCGGATTTGAATGTAGATGTTGATGCAACAGATATACTAAAAATATATCACTAAGGTTTATGTTTTGGCCTTTGACTAATTTTTTTTTTTGATAAATTGAATAATTTTAAATTTCATTTAAATTATATATCGATCCATGCGGATGTTCATATATTTTTGACTAAGACTAAACAACTAAGTTCACTTTTAAGTAAATATAATACTTATAGCTTGTTTTCAATTTAAACTAAACTTTTAATAATATTCTGTTTAATACGTTTGCAACCGCCTATTTGTAAGATAAATTTTGTTTTTGTAAGCTACTAGATGAACAATTTCACAGTGCTTATGTTATCATGTCAGATTTTTTGAATGAGATGTCGATGGAACAAGTTGATCTGTTATAATCATATGTGTGTGTGATAAAAAAAAAATATGCACAAAAATACATTACCGACAGTTATAATATGGCTACATCAAATAAAAGTAGCTTACATCTTCAGGAGCCAATGCCATTGGTGCCATTTAAGTTAGTGAGCCAAAAACATAATTAATAATATTAGTATCAAATAAAAATAGCAATAATATGATACATGGTCATATAATTCCTAAGTTGTTGGTAATATATAATTCCCACGCGTGATCCCAATAAATTCTGTCGACCTATAGTATTTGCTCCACAAGAACACAATAATTCAGAAAAAGGCTATTAAAAAAAAATTTCGTGTTTTGATATTTGACAATAATTAAAGTTCAATTTTTGATGCTAAAAAAATTAAGTTGAATTTAAAGGCTTTTTCGGAGACTTCACTTCATTATGTAAATAATTTTAGTTTAAAATGTCATTGTATCATTATGCTATACAGTTTAATTATATTTAAAAAAACCCCAAAACATTGAGATTTTAACATGTTTAAAATGGAATACATTTTTAAAATACATCAATTTTAACATGTTTTAAATGGAATACTTGGAAAATACAGTCATTTTTTCAGACAAGTTAATAATTTGTTAAGAAAGATATACACATCCAAATTCAAAAGATTTTTTTGAATTTTAATTTATAAAACTTTAATTTATATCAGTATAGAATATTCACAATTTTTTTGAAAAGTCATGACCTGATTAGATCTAGTACCTTATATATATGATTGACATAAAAAAAGTTCAATAGTATAAAAGTAATAAATGCTCTAAATAATTTTTTTTCTTTTTTGTAAGATCCAAATATATAATATTTTTTCCTGGGCTATGAATGATTGAGACAATATGGAGGGAGGAATAAAGCGGCACTTCAACTTAAAATACGGCATTAATTGGGTTTTAAAATGGGGTGGTTGTTTCTTTTTCAATCTTTGTATTTTCACATTAAGAGACACGACATGTATAACCTTGTGCTTTTTGTTGATTAACATTTACTAATCAAAAGCCTATATAAGTATACATCCTTGTTATATAAAGCATGCTCAAGAAATTAAGATATTCAACATGTTGTTTGTCTTTATGACTCTTACTGATCTAATTAGTCTTAGGTGTGTTTCATAAATTTTAATAACATATACAGTTTTGGCAAAAAAAACGCAAATTCAAAATTTTGGTGACAACATATATTTCCACTATTTTTGCGGGGTTTTCACAAAAATCACAAAATCTCAAATTTTGTTTTTAGTTTTGATATTTTTAGTTTTAACGAGAAAACGTAATTTTGAGATTTTGATGAAGATTTTTTTTAAATATATAATTTCGTGATTTTTAGAGTTTTGGCGAAAATGTATTGTTACGATTTTATGGTTTTAGGAGAACACAATACTACATAATTTTGAGGTTTTGGTAAGAAAATTTATTATGCAATTGTAGTAGAAATTTCTAGTTGATTTTAATTAAAACAATAAATATACAGAAAACTATGATAAGAAAATTATAATTATAAATGAGGGCATTTTAGATATTTGAAATTTTTACACGCGAATGTTTCATATGAACTCACCACCATTACACTTATCCACAACGTCTGAAATCCATTTAAACTATCCAAAATTTATGGTTTTTTAGATGAGATTTACAAATGCATTTACATGCTACATTTGGATGATAGATTTGATTGTAAAGAAACAAATAACATCTGGCATATGTATCGTTGTGTAGATGCACAAACGAACATTACCATGGTGATAAAATAATATTGGTATTAAATCTCACTTATTGATTCTAAGCCTCTAACAATAACTTAACTCTAGAATCGTCACAAGACACTAGAGATCAAATATCTTACGATTTCAAAGCTACCAATATCTAAACCAAAAGCAATTAGAAATTCTTCATTCTCATCTTCAATAAGAATGAAGTAGATTTTTCAAAAAGACTTAGAAATAGAGAGATAGATCAGTTAGTTCAATAAGAAACGTATCAAATATATTAAGCTTTGTGTATTTTAAAGAGTAACTCTCATGTTTAAGTTTTTTTTGTTGTAGATTTAAAATATATGTTAGTTTGACTAAAGTAATTACGAGACGGAAAAAGTAATCATAAATAGCAAGATACATTATATTATTACCACTTTGGTTTGGTGTCTAAAACTAAAAACTTATTAGAAAAAAAAATTTGCCATATGCTCTTGTACAGAGGATGAACAAGAAAAAAATAAAAAAAGGTAATATCTTCAAAGTATTCTGATGAGATAGAACCAAACCAAACACCATTGTTTCTGATTCCATAATGACGGATGAACTCTTCATCATTTAAAATTTCTTCAATTCATAATAGAAAATGTAGAAAGGTTCAAGGTTACGTGGCAACAATTTTGGAGCCAAAATTATCTCGCCGGTTATGTTGATGCCTATGTAAGAATATGAACGTATCATAGTAGAACTCGACCAAGACTGTGGAAACTTATATGTTTTCCTTGACCATTCATGTTTTTCAACATTCTCTAGTATACATAATAGAAACCCATGGCCATAGGAAACACTATAGGTTATACGAATAACGGCTAGCTTCCCTTTGTAGTTTATTAAGTTTGTACCAAGTTCCGAATATTTGATCTTAAAAGGTGAATTCATCAAATAGATCTTCTCAAACCTAACATCAAAACAAACTATAACTCTTTTCCTATATGATCTTGAAGCACCATAATACACATTTCCGTTGATGCATAATCCTTTAGTGAAAGGAGTATAAGGGCTCGGTATTGTCTATGATTTTTCGCCATGAAAGGTTATTGTTATCACCTCTTCCTAGTGTTAAAACCTTGTGCGCTACATCACCATGCTTACTCCGAGAAACCATCATGCACAACGTGTTGTATTGATCATCAATCGGATTGTATCCCAAGTAGTTATAAGTGAACTTATTATCTCCAATTTCGGGCAAGGTTACAATTTTTCTTGTGGTAGGATTACATATCAAGAACCAACCATGATATGAGTAACATATAAAGCCATGAACTAAAGTACCTGGTGTGTGGTAATAATAAGCAACGGAAGGTATTACCATGTCGAGATTGGCTACCAAAGAAGAAGAAGATTTGTTTGATCCCTCATTTGAAGCCGAGAAGAAGAACAAACGCTTCTTGACATTTTCGTTGGTGTTATCGAAAGTGATTAGCAGGCATGAAACTGCGATTCAAAGACCTAGAGAAGAATGAATCAATGAATCTTTGACTTCGGATTATCAAAAACCAATATTTGGATAAGTAGTAGAACTTAACACAAGAGACGTTCCGGGCAATCTACTGAGAATCTCCATAGTTAGATCATTAGGGACCGGCTCTAAGTGATCACTTGTACTGTTACATTCTCGTTCCTTGTGTTTCATGACAACAAAGGAGTTTGTTTTGTAATTGTTACCGATCGTGTATGCTTCAAGTATGGTATTTAAACTATTTTACATATATAAAAAAGGAAAATCTAATATTGCTATCGGAATTAGGAAACTAATTAAATCTTTCCAAAACGAAAAAAGAATGTGACTTAAGACGGTGCAACCGGATAAGTACAGTAAATTAAAATTAGTTCACATTGACACCTTCTAAAAAAAATCATATTTGAAGTTTTTGTGAAAAAAACATACTTGAAGATTATATTGTTCTTTGTTCGATTTTCTTTTTAAACAACCGAGAGATCATTCTATACTGAAATATAAATCAACTTCTGGTGCATTAAAATCCATATATCTTGTAAACATTATTTGAAAAGTTGGTTTATGATGTATCGCGCTCACAATCAACTTTTGCAATTAAAACTTCTACATATAAAATCGCAATAGAAATATGAACCATGGTCTCCTCTTATCTAAAAAGTTTAAACATAAATAACCTTTTTTGACAACATTTTTTTTGTTTCTTACGGAAATCAAATTAAGTCCAAACCGAATCGGACTGGTTCGATTTCATTTTTTATGAGAAGACCAAATAAACAGAATTAAAAACTGAAATATTATTACTGGGAATATCTCTGAAGAATAAAGCTGAAATTATATTTACAAATGCGATCAAATGTATGCACATATACAAAACTACATCAATGACAAAGCCATATACAACAACTAACAATGTCAAATATTTATTACATAACCAAAAGAGAGACAAGAAATTATCCCTAAATCCTGAATCTAAAAATGCTACATAAGAACATCATACTTGTGCAAGATAAAAAAAACAAATAAGATCCCTAATTGATTCTCGTTCTTGAATCTTGAACAAGATCTTTGTGTCCAAATCGAGTTTTAAATTCAGATTCTGTATAACTATAGATCTTGTGATGAAGGTTAGCTAAGTGTACCTGACTGCATCACAGGGAAGAAAGACCAATTGTTGCTGTTCTTAGTCGAAGCTCTATGTTCATCAATGGTCAAATGTTTCTCATCTGTACCGAAATTGAATTCCTTATTCGAGGACTGATCCATTGCTTCTGGATTTGACGATGTAGATGATGCTTCAGGGAACGTTGTTCTTAGCTTCTGATCAACACATCTAATAACATGATCCGCATCAAGATCGAATGAAACCGGTTTATGTGGTGGTCTCACAATCTTCTGCTCTTTAGAAGGAGTTGTAACACGCAATTTACCAGGGCTCAATAACTTTGGAGGATCAGCAGAGACTTGAAAATGAGGAAACCGCACGGTTTCTCCATCGGGAAAAGGCGAAGTTGGACCAGAACCGGATACAACCGAGCTCGGAGATATAAGCTGACCAAGTGGACTACCAGGAGGAAGTTGATAAAACTGAAACTCATAACTAGACATTGGAAACTTATGACCATTGTTCTGAAGATTCGAGTTAAAGAGCTGAGCAAAAGGAACTTCTGGTGAAGATGGTGTTGTGGTGGTTAAGTAAATAGATTCATCAAGAGGAGGTGTGATTGGAGCTGAAGATGGTTCAGTAGTGTAAGTAGAGAAAACAGGAGGAGAAACTAATTGAGTTTCATAAGCGTAAGGTCCAATGGCGAAGATCGAAGGACGGTTATTACAAGGTAATGGACTAAAAGAGAGGATTCCTACAGGTGATTGTGTAGCAGAAGGAGGTTCTGATTGGAAAAATGAAGCTGGTGATGAAGGTGGAGCTATAAATGGTAGTGTTGTCATAACCGAACGATAACCGGAATTACATGTTGAATTTGTAGATATTTGATCCGGTTCAGGAACAAGAACCGCGTTTCCTATTCGTTTTGTTTTTCTAGAAGATCTGAAACATATCCATCGATTCCACCATTTTTGCTTCTTCTGTTTTCAAAAAATTTATAAAATCAGATCGGAGAAGAAAACACTGTTTGATTCCATAGAAATCGCCATTAATCGGAGAAATCAGTTTCTATAGTAATCGGAAATCGATTCGCCTATGAAGTGCTTCGATCATACAGTTTCCGATCATGAATCTCGAGAAAATTAGCTAATTCAGATGAAATTGAAACGGAGAAGACTCACCTGAACCGGAGAAGCTTGATGAATACGATCATCAGAGTAAGCAATAGCAGAAGCAGCTGCGTTTATAGTTTCCAAAACGTTGTTTCCATTAGCGCCGTTTCTCATCTTTGTTCTTTTTCTTCCCTCTGTTTTTTTTACTCACTCTGATAATTTTCCCGAGAAAATAAAACAGAGCATTCGAATTTTCTCAAGTGATCAATACAAACAAACTTCAACCAACAATCAAAATCTCTCCTGAGAAGAAAGAAACCATTTAACAAAATAGCGACACGCAACCCGAAATTTCTGGGAATATATGAATATATGTGTGCTCTTGTGGTTTGAGGTCAAAACACGGCAAAGACAAAGGCGTACCTCTATTTACTAGTTGTTTGTAAATTAATACGACGTTTAGGGGTAATTATGTCCATTAAACTTGCGAAGAATTTGACTACATTTCTTTCCTTAAATTTTTTTTTTTTAAGATATTTTTTTTTGTTTGAAAATATATATTAATTTCTCTACTTTTTACATTATCCAAATTTAAGATTTGTTTTTCATTTTTATGGCGAATATTTCGCTAATTCTTTTGTCAAATTATTTCATTATTTAAAGATGAGTACAGTATTAGCTCATATGAGATGAGTATAAGCAAAAAAAATTAAGATATTTTAAGCAAAAAAAATTAAGATATTTTAAGCAAAAAAAATTAAGATATTTGTTTTCCTTCAAAGAGAAAGGTGACAGTGACACAGAAGCGCACGTGTGGGAGAATCGAATCTATCTCTTTTTAGTTTTAGGTTTCTCGTGTGCACATTAAGTGTGGGGCTAAACTAAGTAATAAAATACTTAGAAATTATTTAAAAATCTATAAATTTTTAATTTTAATACGTCACAACTCAATTTCAATTTGTTTTGCACGGTGGCTTGACTTTACATTTGGGTCTTATTTACCTTTCTCTATCCCATACCCAATAATAAAGCGACCTTTTCAGTTTTGGTGAAAAATTTGTGAAAGTAATAATTACAGTAGTTTCGGCACCTTATAATTTAATCGTATAATAATACGATCTGGTAAGCTACTTTGTTAAAAAATAATCAATATGGTATTTGTCCAATTGACTGATTCTTTGTTCCAAAAAGGGCAAATTATTATTGAAGCATTTACACTGAAAAGGAAGACAGGCATAGTTATTGTAATTTAAGTGCAATAATGTTTAGCTGTCACCCATTAAAATCAATAAAATCCAATAAATATTTAGATTTTTCCAGGATTCTTTATTTTTACATGTTACTATATAGACATAATTCTTCTGGAGAAAATTAGATTTTTAATATTCCAAGAAAACTAGAACTTTAAAGGAGAAAAATCTGGCAAGGAAATTGTTGGAAGTTAGAAAAAATAAATTCAAAGGGTTAAAAATGAGAAAAATAAAAAGTAGTTTGTGAAAAATGATGAGGTTTATGGCCAAGTTTAAGGATACATTTGTCATGTTGTTTTTGATAGAGATTGATAAGCATTTCACCTACTTTTTCGAAAATACTTTTTCTTTGAAAATATCTAAGTCAGCATAATTAACATGTTTAATAGTCTAATCATGTTGATATAACCCAAAATCAATTCTTACTGTACTTATAGTTAGCTGAAAATAGTTCACACCTTAAATTTTTTTCAAATATTAATATAGCACTATCTAGTTCTTAGTATAAGAGAATCATAGATTTGGTCTAAGACACCAATTCATACTATACATATATATATATATCAATATATCATCTTTGTATTCAAATTTATAAAATGTAATTCTTCTAAGGAAATCCAGACCTTAGACTTTATAAAAAAATAATCTAGACCTTAGAAAGAAGTCTACTTTAACTAAAATACAATCTTTTTATAAACAAAACACAAGTTATGTAGTTCGTAGTTATATTAGGAAAGTGAAGTTGAATTTTGGGAATTAGATTTAAGTCGTTTTCTGAAATGAAAACAAAAGTCTCGTCGTTAAAGCTAAAGTCACATTATTGTCCGTTTCAAAAATATATAAATTATGAATTCATCACTTGGATTATTAGGACCTGTCGGAAGTTCAATGAGTTAGGTCATCAACCCCACTTCCGGACTCATGCTTTGACACGTGTCACCAACCCCACTTTGCACTCAAAGATTTTTAGTCAATTTTCACGAAATGGGGAATTTCTGTTAGAAAAGTAAACCATTTAATAGCATTGTAATCCACTAATTGAAAATTTACATCGCATATAATTATTTATTCAAGGAGATAATAACATGACACCAGATTTCACGTGCATCAAAGCTGGATGAAAAAGAACAAGAAGTTTACGTTAGTTTTCTTCCAAAGTAAAAGGCATACCACAAGATATATAGAATAATAAAAGTCATATTATATAAATCGACTTTAAGATTCGAACTTATCAGAAAAAATCCATTACTACCAGCTTTATAACCCTTGAGTTATAATTATAAATTGAATATTTGAATTTCTATACTATTATTTGAACAATATTAAAAAAATAATTAACTTTGTTATATTACATAAAATACTATTACTTTAAAGCTTTTTTAAATGAAATCATCAAAGATACATAATAATTACAAAATTAAAATATTTAAATATAAATTATAATTAATATTTCAAATAATTATTAAATAATTATGGACGAAAATTATTTTTCTCTAACTAAATATGGACGAAAATTTAAAATATTTTTTAAAATAATTAGTAATTTCCAAAAAATTAAACTCACATTATCTCTCTTTTTAATTATGGACACAAATTAAAATTATTTTTGAAAATAGTTAATCAATCAAAATTAAAATTTTATGATTTTATATTTAAGTATACCATATTATTTATTTTAACTTATTATATTTGAAAGATTTTGTTAAGATATAAAATTATAATTCAACTATCATCTTTTTTCTGCATATGTTGTTAATAGATTTTTTAGAAACGAAAATATATTACTCAATCGATAAAGAAAAAATGTGTGTTCAATGTTCTACATCAATTAAAAATGAACAAAAATTCTGAGTTATATTATAAAAATGAACAAAATAATTTCAAATCTGAATGAGAAATAAACTTGAATTATTAGGCGTCTACATTTATAAAAAGGTATCCGATGAAAAATTAGAACAGATAAAAAACAGGTCATAATAGATCTCGAATTGTACTGATAATAATTAATAGTGGATTAAATAAAATTGTATATTAGTAATTTTAATTAGCGCAACACAAACTATATATAATAAAAATAAATAAAATAATAAAAACATAAAATAAATATAATTTATAGTTATATAAACTAACGAAATATAAGTTAGATATTTTTCCGCGCTGCAAATCATAAATTACTTATCTAATATATAAATAAATGTGGTTAAGCCTTAAAAAAGACATTTAACTTGCCTTGTTCATGTGACACAGATCAAAGACTGGGATGGTTAAAAAGCTTCTTTTGACATACTGTAAGTCTGTAACTATAACTTGAAGAAGGAAACATAAAAGATTAGGTTATTCTGAATCCAACAGAGTTTCACGGGAAGAAGATCTCAAGAGACCAAAATGTGAAACACAAAAGTGTAGTTTTGAAGATAGATTCACGAAATTAGCACAAACCAAGAACATTGTTGCGGTTTTGTACCGCGGGTTTCCCATCTATCTGCAAAACAGTAACAAATATATGTAACATTAATTGTTCTCTGAGATCTCTGTATCAGATTTATGTTGAGAAAATCTGTGGAGCAATGCAGTAATGTTATTATATATTGAGTCCTAATCTGCATCTATTTACTCCAATCTATATGTTTGCAAAGAGTTTAAAAGACAAACGAAAAAGTGAGGACATTGTGAATCTTCCATTCTTTCATTCATCCTCCAATTGATGATCCTGCAAAGCAAACACACCAAACCAATCAGAGAATTGATTTCGAGTCTGTATCATAAATTTGAGTTCGACATTCAGTAGCTATCTTCCCCAGATGCTACAACAGCAGCCGTAGCCAAAGGCCTGTATAATAAGTATGTATATATTCTTCTCCAAAACCCCAAAAGAAAGTAAATAAACTGGACAAAAATGAGTCGAGGACATACCTCACTCTTTTGCAGATCCTCCAACATTGCCACTGCCTTTTGTAGTTCCTCCTTACTACATAAATTGACCAGCATATCGTGGAAAGTTATGCTATCAGGACACACCATTAGAAATCATCTTCTTGAAAATATCTAGTGCGCCATTAAAATCACCCACTTGACAAAACCCGTGAATCAAAGTGTTGTAAGACATCGTATCAGCACTATTCCCTTTCGGTACATCTCGCAGAAAAGCTCCAATCCATCATCAACCCTTCTTGCCTTACAGTAGCCATTAATGAGTATATTATAAGTCATTACGTCTAGAGAGCAGCCCTTGCCACACATCGAATCAAACATCTGTTTCGCCTCATCAAGACGACTCTGCTTGCAAAATCCGTCGATCATTGAATTGTAGGTGATAGTATCAGGGACTATACCTTTTTGGAGCATCTCCATGTAAAAATCTTCAGCCCTTAAAAAGTTTCCTTCTTTGAAAAATGTGCTGATCAATATATTGTAAGTTTGGACATTAGGTTCCACACCATTGAGGGGGAGATCAGTGAATAAATTCCATGCTTTATCCACCTTACTAGCCTTGCACATTCCATGGATGATGATGTTATCAGTAGCAGTATCAAGATCCATCTTATTCTTCTGGAAAACCTTAAACATTTCCAATGCCTTTTCTAGTTTCCCATTCTTGCAGAGAGCGCCCAGCAGAGTGTTACAAGTTACAATATCAGGGCATACACCGTGAGGAATCATCTCTTGGAACAGGTCTTGAGCAGCATTAAGATCGATCGCCCACTTGACAGAACCGTGAATAAGAGTGTTGTAAGTAATTGTATTAGCAACTAACCATCTTCTAGACATCTCAAGGAGAAGTTCCATTCCATTGTCTACCCTTTTAGCTCTACAGTATCCGTCAATGAGAGCATTAAAAGTAACTACGTTTGGAGAACAGCCTTTGCTAGCCATCGAATCAAACATGCATTTCGCATCATCTAGACGATTATGCTTGCAAAATCCATCGACCATTGAGTTATAAGTGATCGTATTAGGAAACATTAGGCTGGAAACATGGTTTTGTAATCTTTCCATAAGTAGACAACTTTTGACAGCTGCAGAAACACTTTATCAGAATAGTGAAGCTGCATATATTACATGGAATCCTAAGCATTTCCATCTTCTGTCAGAGAGAAATCACAACATCAGGACGTTTCATTCTCACGATGACACCCATTAATTTACAGAAATCAATCACAGAAGGGAGGGGGCGAGATCGAACCACATTATCGAACAAATCAATCGCATAACCTAAGCTTTTGATATAATGAGGTCCACTTTCCAATTTCAGATCTTCTCCTTGAAAAGTCTCTTCTCTCAAACAAGCTATACTCTTTACAACCTTACTTTTATTGGCGACACGACCATGAATCAATCTCGTACTGATCAATGTAGCTTGGTTCAATTTTACTGGATTGGTACAATGATCGGTTCAATTTTACTGGTTCACTATGGTTTCTCAAGCCGGCCCAATTTTACAAGGAAAAGCGTAGTCCATTTTCTGATTTCACAAAGCAAGAATGGAATTAAAGAGTTTGAGTATTGTGACCTCAACACTAAATCCCTTCTTATTGGTACTAAACCGATTTTACAAGACAGATAAAAAAACCTTAGTCCATTTTTCTGATTTCAAGATCCATGAATAAAGAGTGAAGATACATGAAAATTCAATTTCAAAGCCAGAGCATTCTAACTTTATGAATGATCTTTTACGACCAATAAAAATTGCATGATTTTGTTGAACCCTCAGCTTCCCAGTGATTGATGTTTGTCACTTTGCATGATCTCAACCTCATCATTCAGCCTTGTGATCTCTTGGAAAGCAACCTTTCGGAACCCCTGACTTCCTAGTAGAGTTTTGTACATCCTGACGACCTCAGCTCCCTAGCAAAACATTCTAAAGTCAACTAGGGTTTCTTGTTTACTGCATATAACAGAAACACGATTGGTAAAAAGCCAAACCTTTTCATAAACCTGAAACAACATCAGAAAACAAATATTTCTGTTAGACATAATATGTAAGGGATTGAAGAGAAACGAAACTATAATTAAAAAAGAATTCTTAATTCCCTGAGAGAGTAGGCGATGGCCAGAGATGTAATGCAGGTTCGAACATGTTACAAAAGCACAAGCATGTTAGATTGGAACACAATGATGAGATTAACATAATAAAATGCTTTAACGGAATTCCTTCCATCTGCAAGAGAAAGAAAAATAGCCATACTTATCAACACTTAAAATAACATGTACATCATAAATTCCAATGGAAAATAAGAGAATTTCTTACCTTGATGTATGATTGGGGGCGAACAGGATGCGCCATAGGACCAGCATCGTAATAAATTAGAGGACAGAAAATTTGGCATGAAAAAATGAAACAATCCCATGATTAGACTTCAAAGGAGTACAAAATAAGAGTACCTGCCGGAATTGATAGATCCAAAGCTTTGAAACATCAGCAATGCGCTTTACAGTACGGCTTCCCATGTCAGATGAAAACTCCTGAATAGAATTTGCACATTTTTATCATTAGATAAAGAAAAATTCGTATAACCATCTTCGAATAGCAAAAGGATAAAACATACCTAGTCACGGAAGACGGTAAGTCCTTCCTTTAGACTGAGTTGGAACCAGTCACGGCATGTCACCCTGTTTTTACAAGTAGACTTTTAATCATATACCAGACCAAATACTAACAACGTTTCTTTATGAAATTTACTGTACAGATAAGAATATACAATATAGCAGATTCAATCAGCAAGAACTAATCACTTATAGCAAAGGGAAGGAGTGATGAGGATGACCTGTCCTCTGTCCAATTATGGAAATACTGCACAAAGACCACAATGAAAGATGTGTTTATTGAACAATAATTTAAACACCAGAAAATATTTTAATAAATAACATATGTTATGATTACATACTTCATGACCAATAACTCCCAAAATTGCAGCCTTGTGATCTCTTGGTTCAAATTTGCAGTTCCTATGAAAGCAAATACTCTCCTCCGCAGACTGCTTAAACTACACAAAACCAGCTAGAAGAGGATCATATCCGACAGAGAGCATTTCGATAGCAATCATTCTTTAGCTAAAGCTGCTTAGCGAGCAATGAGTCTCTTCTGCGATTCCATCTTTTTCCCGGAGATGTTTATCGCTGATAGATCTCTATCAATCCTCCTCAGAGACTTCTCGCTGTTCCTTTTTATTTTCTATCCCTTAAAAGTATTTGTTCTCGCTTACCCTACCTTAATACGGTGAGATGCTAAAGTCAAGTATTAACACCGGCAGCGGTCATCTCATACCATACCATTGTTTGACCTCACCATCTGTCTGCACTTTGATCTCAGACACCTGTACAAGAAAAGACAAAACAAATACATTTTGTCAGTGCCTGAGCAACAAAATGTCAAACAATTTTATATACAAGCAAGAAAACCAAATCCAAAATCCAAATCTTGTTTCATCAATTTTATCTGCCTCAAAAATCAACCATGTTTCTCCAAAAAAGTTTATCCAAACATATCTTTGTGAACTGTGATTTTGAACCATCAAGCTTCTTCATGAAGTTCAACAAGGATGGAGAAACCAGAAAACAATATCATACATTTACGATATCCCAGAAACGACATTAGAATATATCCAAAAGATGATATCATCTATTATTAGCAAAGTAAATATTTTAGTAAAATATATATGAAAGTCCCAAAACAGAATCAATATAGTTATATAAAGAATTTTTAATTATGTATTTTAAACAAAACGATGTAGTTGCATACTTGACATCTCCGTATCATGATTTAACGGGCTTTTAACATTGTGTTGATAAACGTATGATTTACCAGTTATTTTGGAAACGGTGAATTTTTTGACGAGGATGTAATATCAAGAAATTTTTTTTTGTCTGATAAGGTTTTACAACGGAAGAAAAGGTGGAGATTTAATATGAGAGTTTTGAAAAATCTATCGGAAGAGATTATTTTATATATATGTATGTATAGGTGTAAATATAAAAAACTTAATACAAAGTTTTAGAATTTTAAAAAATAGAGAAGATAAAAAAATGGGTTTCTTAATTTGGTGAAATAGTCTCTCTGTTATCATCCCACATCATTAGAAGTTTTGCGTTAATGCATAATGTCATCAAAAGTTAAAGGTTACTTAACAACTAATAGTTAATATATAATTTCTTATAATTTTTTAAAATAAGATATTAAATTCAAATGCTTGAGTTGTTAAGGTACATTTTTGCATAATACAATAATTCGTATATGAATCGAGCATATCATTTTTGAGATATAAGGTATGAAAAAACTGATTTCTCTTGATTTTAAAAAGTAAAATAAAAAGTGAAAATAACCTTTCACAATTTGGCTATTTAGTAAAATTATTCTAAACAAATACTGAAAAAGATAAAAATCTAATGTTGCAATGAAAAAGAAAAAGAAAAAAAAGAATTTTAATTTCATAGAGCGTTTGGCAATAGTAATAAACTTGACACCACTTTTTTGTTCGATACAGCTAAACATTAATGTGAAGCTCGGACTCAATTTTTTCTTCTTTATTATTCTTCTTATTACTCTTATTTGAAATTTCGTTTACTTTTCAAAGATGAAGGAATGAAAAAGCGAGTTGACTAAAAGGAGGAAAGAAAGATAAGGAAAAACGAAAAAGTGAAGAAACTTTATATTTCTTCCTCACCAATATTAAGCTACAAAAATCAACAACGGTAAGTGAGTATCACTCGCTACCCCATTTTCAAACACATCTTTGTGAACTAGTCATGATCGTCTCTCATGGCTTTTTCTCCTTTTTCTTCTTCGCCAATAGTAATAAACTTGGGATAACATATAGATAGCTGTGTGGCTGTGTGCCATTGTTCTAGCTGCATGAATTTTTTTTTCTTTTTGTTTTTTTTGATAAACAAATAAATTAGTAATGGCCTGCATAATTTGCATGTTATATTATATTAATCCGTGGAAGAACAATACTAATCCAAACCATTTAACAAAAAAACAAAAAGTATATTTTCGCAACCCGTGGAAAAAGTCATATATGACATCTTCATATTTCTTAAAATAAGAATGATTCGATATTAAATATATTAAGAACCATAGTCATGACTCATGAGATGTCAAAAAAAGAAGAAGAGTTCATAGTCATGAAATAAGATTAAATAGAAACAGAGATAATATATAGATAGCGTGTGGCTGTGTGCCATTGTTCTAGCTGCATGATTTTTTTTTGTTTTTTGATAAACAAATAAATTAGTAATGGCCTGCATAATTTCATGTTATATTATATTAATCCGTGGAAGAACTATACTAATCCAAACCATTTAACAAAAAAAAGTATATTTTCGCAATCCGTGGAAGAAGTCATATATGACATCTTCATATTTCTTAAAATAAGAATGACTCGATATTAAGAACCATAGTCATGACTCATGAGATGTTAAAAAAAGAAGATTCATAGTCATGAAATAAGATTAAATGGAAACAGAGATAAACAAATTATTTTTATCAAAAAACAAAATAAAAAAATGTTAATAAATAATTTCAAGTTAAAAATTAGATAAACATGGACACAATCATAAATATGATCAAAAATTGTTTAAGGAAAATATTCCAAAGTATTCACATGGAGAAAATTGATTTTTAATGTATCGTTCATATATAACTGTTTTAAAAAGGTTTAATTTTACATCTAATCGGTATATAAAAATATACATTTATAATTATTTATAAAAAATGGGCCTAAATATTTTTGCAATTGCCTTTTTTAATGTTATTAACTTATTATATTTTTTTTGTGAAAAACGGTCGATTTCATCAAAAACTAAAAATCAAATAATTATTTATAAATGAATTTAAGTATTACACCAATAAATACATAAATATTTTTATATTTTGAATTTAATACATAAAATATCAAAAGTTGGTCAAAACAAACAAATATATAAATACAGTTAGTAAACCGTTAACAAATACTTCATATAATAAATTTATTAAAATATAAAAAAAAACTATGTAGTTATGGATACTAAAATTCGTATATAAATAATTATTTGAGCCTTAGTTGTCGGTGGAATGAACTGTTTTCCACAGTTTCGATACTAACGGAACCGATCGGTTCTCTCTACTAACAAGTTCGCATGTTGGTCCACATGAACAAACCACGGTTCATTCATCTTTGGGAGGGAATTAAAATCTGCTTTTATCCCCGGTTTATCCCCGGTCCAGAGAATTACGAACTTTAATTAAGAACCTCCGGTTTATCAAAGGAAGAAAAAAAAAACAAATTCGCGTGTTGAATTTTCTTTGCCAAAAAGTGAATATATGGCTCATCCTGTCCAGAGGCATTTTTGTATAACTCACCTTGAACTTTTCTCACAACTGTATCTCATGGCTTCTTCTTCTTTGCGTAGCATCTGGAAATACCGTGTCTTTGCAAGCTTCCACGGACCAGACGTCCGTGAAACGTTTCTGACTCATTTACGAAAACAGTTTAACGACAATGGAATTACGATGTTCGATGATCAAAAGATCGTGAAAGGCGATTCCATTGGCCCTGCACTCACGCAAGCGATTGGAGAATCGAGGATCTCTATTGTGATGCTCTCGAAGAACTATGCTTCTTCTAGCTGGTGTTTGGATGAGCTGTTGGAGATTTTTAAGTGCAAGGAAGATATCGGACAAATAGTGATGACAGTTTTCTATGGAGTAGATCCATCTGATGTCCGGAACAAGACCGGAGATTTTGGGATGGACTTCAATGAAACTTGTGCTCGTAAAAAGGATGAAGAGAAGAGGCAAAAATGGAGCAAAGCTTTGGAAGATGTGGGCAACATTGCTGGAGAACACTTCCAAAAGTGGTTAGTTTGCTTTCATTCAACTAATTTGGGATTTTACATTCTTAAACAGATTAGTGAAATTTTGATATAACAAAAAAAATTACAAAAGGATATATGCAGATCGTACCCAGAGATATATAAATCTCGTTGGTTGATGTCAAAGAAAAAAAATATATGTCTTCTTGGTTGGATTTCTATGACTAGAAAATATCTTTGACTGGAATCTACAAATCATTTTCACACGACTATTTGATCAGCAGGGTGATTTTTCTCTCTTGTTAGGGACAATGAGTCGAAGATGATTGAAAAAATTGCCACATATGTTTCAAACAAACTTAACGCTACAATCCCTAGGGATTTTGAAGAAATGGTGGGTATTGAAGCACACTTGCAGAAGATGAAGTCTTTTTTACATTTGCAACATGATGGGGCTATGATAGTTGGAATATGTGGCCCTGCAGGCATTGGTAAGACTACCATTGCTTGGGCTTTACATCACCGACTCTCTAGCAGTTTTCAGTTTACCTGTTTTATGGAGAATCTTAGAAGAAGCTCTAATATTGGTCTTGACGAGTATGCTTTGAAAAAAAGTCTACAACAACAAATTCTTTCAAAGATTCTAAACCAAGATGGTATGAGGGTAAACCATTTACTTGCGGTACCTGAATGGTTATGTGACAAAAAAGTTCTTATCATTCTCGATGATGTGGACGATTTGAAGCAACTAGAAGCTTTGGTTGATGAAACAAACTGGTTTGGTCCAGGAAGTAGGATTATCATAACCACAGAAAATCGAGAGCTTTTGGAGAAACATGATATCAACAATACATACCATGTGGCTTTTCCAACTGAAGAAGAGGCTCGAAAGATCTTTTGTAGATATGCTTTTAGAAAGAGCTCAAAACCAGATGGTTTTGAAAAGCTTATCGAAAGAATCATAAAGTTTTGCAGCAAACTTCCACTGGGTCTCCGTGTCATGGGTTCATATTTATGCAAAAAGACAAAAGATGACTGGGAAGATATATTGCAAGGCTTAGAAAGTAGCTTTGATCCAGTAGAACGGGATATCGAGAGAGTACTAAGAGTCGGATACGACAGTTTAAGTGAGAAAGATCAATATCTATTTCTCCTCATTGTAGTCTTCTTCAACTACAAAAAAGATGGTCATGTAAAAGAGATGCTAGCTGAAAATAACTTGAATGTCAGACTCGGTTTGAAAACCCTTGCAAATAAATCTCTCATACAAAGATCAAACGAAGGAAATATAGTGATGCACAAGTTACTACAACAAGTGGGTAGAGAAGTGATTCAAAGACAAGATCCCAGGCGACGCAAAATCCTAATTGATACTGATGATATTCTTAAATTCCTCGAAAATGAATATGTAAGTTCTATATATATATATATATATATATATATATATTAAGTGTTCCATTAAACTAGGTCATTTGGATCTTACCTATTTATTGTGCTAACAATTTTTGTTTAAAATTTTTTCTTAGGATCGTAAAAGTGTGATTGGTATATCTTTGGATATATCCACAATCCGGAACAGTGTGTGTATAAACGCAAGAACTTTTAAAAATATACCCAATCTTCAATTTATCAGCATCTACAAGTCAAGACTTGATACAAATGTTAGAGTAAATATACCCGAGGACATGGATTTTCCAAATCGTCTAAGGTTATTACATTGGGATGCATACCCTGGAAAATGGCTTCCTCCTACATTTAGGGCAGAATTTCTTGTGGAACTCAAATTGAGGAAAAACAACTTCGAAAAGCTGTGGGAAGGAATCCAGGTTCGTGTATAATATAAATATTGGATTTTGATTAAGAATTGGTCAGAAGAAAATATTGATTGATAAATATAATACTATTATTAGCAAAAAAGCAGAAAAATGATTAAAAACACACGCAAATCTTTTGAGAAAAAACTCAAAGAATATATATATGGTTTTTAGTTTTTGTTTAAAAATTGCTAAAAACTTTGAAAATCTAAATTCCCTACTTTTTAGGAAAACTTGTTTTGTGTGTTTATGTGATATGCTAAAATTCTATGATCAAAATCAACAGTATACTATTTTATCTATCACTCTCACAAAGTAAATTTAATATCTATAATTTAAGCATAACTAGTATATATTTTATAAATATATATATGAAAATATATGATTTTAATTTTTCATCTGAATAACTTATACAAATATTAACATTAGTTATGGAACTATTAATGCCAACAATCATTTTCTATATAGAAAAATAAAGCTAAGAAGTTATAATCGCCAATACATAGTCATCTTAGTAGTTTATTTTTTTAATACATAGTCATTTTAGTAGTGTAATTGTTATACAATTATATGAATCATATTAGTAGTTTCTTGACCAGAAAAATAAAAACATATAGTAGAGTATTTGTTGTCTGAGTTGATTGAGTTGTACTAATCATTGTGTCGTTTTACATTCAGCCCCTTCCAAATCTCAAGAAGGTGGATTTGTCTTGGTCCTCTAATCTGAAGGAACTCCCGGATCTTTCAAACGCTGAAAAGCTCGAAATGTTGACAGTGAGTGGTTGCGAGAGTTTGGTAGAGTTTCCACCATCAATTGCGAATCTTCATAAACTAGAGCGGTTGGAGATGGATTTTTGTATAAGCCTACAAGTTGTACCGACTCACTTCAACTTGGCATCTCTTCAACGTGTCAGCATGTGGGGATGCTGGCAATTGAGAAACATTCCAGATATTTCCAAGAATATCACACAACTCATAATCGCAGACACAATGTTAGAGGAAGTGCCTGATTCTATTCGGTTTTGTCACCTTAAGTTTTTTAGTATATTGGGCAGTATCGATGACGGCGCAGATATAGAGAAAATTCCAGATTGGATCAAAGATCTTCATCTGCTAGAAGAGCTTCATATAAGGTACTGTCCAAAACTTGCGTCACTGCCAGAGCTCCCTGCCTCGCTCGCAACACTAATAGTGAACACTTGTGAATCACTAGAGACACTAATGCCTTTTCCTGTTGACTCTCGAATTTGGGAACTCTATTTCCCCAACTGCTTCAAATTGGATCGAAAAGCACGGAAAGTCATTACCCAGGAATCATTGAGGGCATGCTTACCCGGAAGAACAATCCCTGCAGAGTTCAATCAACGAGCTTTTGGAAATTCTTTGACCATTTGTTCGGATTTCGACCGATTTCAGATTTGCGTCTTGGTTTCCCCTAATCAGCCCATGGATATATGGCCCAGTTTATTATGTTACATACATATAAACGGTTGCCCCATTGAGAAGGACACATATATATATGTCTCTTGGATCCAAAGGGAACATCTATATATGTCTTACGTTTTATTCTCAGATGAAGATGAGGGATGGCTTGAACAAGACAATGAGATATTGTTCCAATTCAGCACCACATCCCATGAAGTCGACATTATTCAATGTGGTGTCCTGGCCTTGATGCCATCTACAGACGATGATGAAAGTCTCTCTGATGGGAGCTATAAATCTTGTTCACAACAATTGTCTGAAGACGACGATGAAAGTCTCTCTCATGGTAGCAATGAGTAAAGCGTCTCAAGACCTGGAAAGGTATTTATCACTCTCGTCTTTTTAAGCAGTTATGGAAGTTATGAATGTATATATATATATGACCAAAATTCTGAAGACGAAACAGCCAAGGATGCTATGAGTCTGGATCAGAATAAGTGTCTGAAGACATTATGAATCTCTCCTTGATGGGAGAATTGAGTTTGATGACCTGACAATATATATTGTTTCTTTAATTTTTATTTTTGTGATTTCAGATGTTCTTTGGGTTGTACAGCTTTTTATATACACACTAAGACCTGAGTACGTGATCTTGTTGTATGGACTAATAAATAGTTCACTCCTTCGAAATTTCGTTTATTTCCTAAGATAAAAGGGCTCTACACTCAAAAACAGATCCAACATGAAAACGCTATATAAGGTTGCTCAATGAGTCGAGGACATGCCAGACTCTTCTGCAGATCCTCCAACATTGCCGCTGCCTTTTGTAGTTCCTCACTACATAAACTGACCAGCATACCGTGGAAAGTTATGCTCTTAGGCACACACCACTAGAAATCATCTCCCTGAAAATATTTAGGCCTCCACTAAATTAACCCACTTGACAAAACCCGTGAATCAAAGTGTTGTAAGTTATTGTATCAGTAACCATTCCCCTTTTATACATCTCGCAGAAAAGCGCCAATCCATCATCAACCCTTCTTGCCTTACAATAGCCATTAATGAGTGTAGTAAAAGTCACTACGTCAGCAGAGCAGTCCTTGCTAGTCATCGAATCAAACATCTGTTCCCCTCATTTAGCCGATTCTGCTTGCAAGATCCATCGATCACTAAACAATAGGTGATAGTATCAGGGATTATACCTTTTCCGAGCATCTCCATGAAAAAATCTTCAGCCCTTAAAAATTTTCCTTCTTTGACAAATGCGCTGATCAATATATTGTAAGTTTGGCCATCAGGTTCCACACCATTGAGGAGGAGATTAGTGAATCAATTCCATGCTTCGTCCACCTGATTAGCCTTGCACATTCCATGGATGATGATGTTATCAGTAGCAGTATCAAGATCCATCTTACTCTTCTGGAAAACCTTAAACATTTCCAATGGTTTGTCTAGTTTCCCATTCTCGCAGAGACCATCCAGAAACGTGTTATAAGTAACGATATTTAAGGGTACACACCATGAGAAATAATCTCTCAGGAAAGGTCTTGAGCAGCATCAAGATCCCCCCCACTTGACAGAACCTGCGAATAAGAGTGTTGTAAGTAATTCCATTAGGAACTAATCCTCTTTTAGACATCTCATGGAGAAATTCCATTCCATCATCTACCTTTTTAGCTCTGCAGTATCCGTCAATGAGCATTGCTATGATGTCCGTCTTTGCAAAGACAATCAATGATGGAATTATAGATCACAACATCGGCTTTAATGTGGCTTTCCTCCATCTTCTGAAGCAGATTCAGGGCCAACACAGTGTCACCCATCTTACACATGCCATTTACAATAGTTCCGTAAGTAACTTCGTTAGGTTCAAGACCGGTTTCTACCATCCGATCGACCAGAGCTACTGCATCGAGAACTCGACCCTCGCGGCAAAGACCGTTCATCAGTTTGGTAAACGTCACGACATCGGGAGTTAATCGCGTTTCAACCATCTGATCGAACGAAGTTACGGCTTCAGAGATCCTATCTTCGAGACATAACCCATGGAGTAGCGTGTAAAACATAACAACATCGGGCTGGAAACCAAGTTTTGTGATCTTTCCATATGTAGACAAGGCAAAGGACAACTTATTAGAGCTGCAGAAACATTTAATCAGAATATTGAAGCTGTATATGTCAATTTTAATCAGAGAAATCAGAAAACGACAACCGGCTTAAATGGATTGGTACAATGACCGGTTTAATTGGACTGACACGTTGACCGGTTCAGATATAACTAAACGTGGAGAAACTATGCTCCGGAGTCGCAGATGAAGGAAAATAATTGTCGGTAATATATGATGCAACTTGCAAGCGTTTAATGTTAAAACTCATAAGCAGAGGCAAAACAGTAAATCATAATTTTAATATAACCCATTGCTTATTTCAGTAACTAAACATAGTTATGTCTTCAAAGGATTCTTAATGTCTCTCAAGCAGCTAAACAAGCTTCAGACTAGTTCTAACCCCGATCCATCACCAGAGTCAATTCGTACACTTCTATAGTTAGACTCTCTTGAAGGCAATCTCAAAGACATTCTCAGACAATCCATTTGCTGACATTATCATCTCCAGTTGTGCCTGCAAAAAAACACAAACAGGAGTTAAATGAGGTCAAAGAGCCAGTAAATCCTTAAGGGAAAAGTCAGGACTGGTTTGCATTTATCGCCTAGACGATTTACCTTGGCTAGAGCTTGTCGTGTTTCATCGTAACGCTTCCACCTTAAAGGCAGACACCATACGAGAAGCAACCTAGACTCAGACCAACGAAAGAGTTAGCCATTAAGGTTGCTTGTTGTCAGTATAGTTACAAAGACGCAAGTTGATTGGGGAGTTTAACTTGCGGGTTCAATTTGTCTAATTGGACAACAATGTCACCCAAGAATTTGTAACCCGATCCATCTTTGGCATGGAAATTCACTGGGGAACCGCAGAACCCTCCAATTAGCGAGTAAACCTGAATGATCAGAGCATTGTTGGTTTCATCGTAAGAATGGAACTGAGGAAAAGCTTTGTGGAATGAGAGTTTGAGAATTCACTTGCCTTGTTTGGATTGCGAAGATCGAAAGCTTGGTGATCTAAAAGCTTCTTGACATTCTCTACATTGCCAGGAATGTCGGATGTTGATTGAAGGAGGAACCATTTATTAACAACCTCAGATCAGAAGCCAATAAATCTTAGTATGGCATATTAAACCTGAAGACAGAGAGAAAAACTTGTGATATTAAGATCCCATACCAAGTAATCGCCATGGCCATCAAGTCCATTATCTCTCCCTCCCCAGGTAGTGTTATTGCTTTGGCTATAAATTCCTACACAATAGAAAACAGATTACAAAGTCACATCATACATTTACTTGTATGATTAAGTGGTCGATAAGGGAATGTAGCGCCATACCTTGTCCAAGCTTGAGTCAGAAAGCACACTGCCGAGACCTTGCACAACTTTTGGGTTTAGAACCAACGGTTTATTTTGCTGGAAATCAGAAACTAAATCCAGCATCAGTTTCCTTGCCAGAACTTGACCGGCCTCCCACCTAAAATACAGAAAAATGAATTATCAAAATGAGGAAAGAGCATCGAGTAGAACTAATATGTTGTAGAAAGGTAAATACCGATTGAATTCATCTGAATCGTGTGCTAGGAGGAAGAACAGGTCATCATTAGAAAGATCAGTTTCAACACGAACTGGGCACTGAATCCCCTAAACAGGGACGGAACCAGTCTCTCGGATATATCAGAAAACACAAACTCTTCTTCTCTCTGTGCATTAACAAGACATAAAGTCAGGAAAAATAGATAAGAAAGATCAGGACAAAAGGTATAAGAAACTAAAAACACTGGATTTGAAAAAATGTGGAGGGTTTTCAAAAGATATTGGTTAGAAGAAGGAATTCTCAACTAACCTTAGTCCCTCGCAGTATTGTGCTTGAAATGGTCTGCACTGTACCATCATGGTGGACAGAGTAAAGTGAGTTAAGTGTAATGTCTTTCCCAGATAAGTTCAGGAAACCAACAACAACTGGAATAAATGTAGGTTCCTTTGTTGGCTGGCCTGAAGTCGGGGTTATCTCCTGACTGGGAAAGTGATCAATTACAAAGCAAGCCAATGTGTCAACAACAGATTTAATGGAGCTAAGATCCATAAAGGTCCAATTTCAAAGGAATTGCATTAAGTTTGGTGTAAAACAGTCAATCGAATTTGGAAAAATAGATAAGACATGGGAAGAACAGAACCTGAATTTCAAAGAGAAAGTACGAGCTTCAGCATCATAAGAGGAGGCAACTTTGACAACTGGCGTTCCAGCTTGAGAGTACCTAAAATATTGTATATGGTACATCCTTTAAAGTATGAAAACAAGAATCTTCACAAGAAATTCTACGATAAAAATCTGACCAACCATTGCAAGAAATTAGCAAAATCAGCATTGTTAGCATCACGCATAGCAGCAAAGAAGTCTTCACATGTCACTGCTTGCTCATCATGTCTTTGAAAATAAAGATCAATCCCCTGAAACATGTGTACAAATAGAGATGATTAGAACACGTTAGGAAAAACATATCACCATTGGATCCACACACAAAAAAATAGCATTGGAAAGCAACCTTTCGGAACCCTTGACTTCCTAGTAGAGTTTTGTACATCCTGACGACCTCAGCTCCCTAGCAAAACATTGTAAAGTCAATGAAGGTTTCTTGTTTACTGCATATAACAGAAACACTATTGTTAAAGAGCCAGACCGTTTCATAAACCTGAAACAACAGAAAAAAAATCATTCTGTTAGAAATAATATGACAAGGAATGGATTGGATGTGATACTATGAATAAAAAAGAACTCTCAAGTCCCTACCGTCACTGAGAGAGTAGGTGATGGCCAGAGACGTAATGCAGGTTCGCAGGTTCGAACAGGTTACAAAAGCACAAGCATTTTAGATTGGAACACAATGCTGAGATTAACATAATAAAATGCTTTGACGGAATTCCTTCTAGTGAACAGAAACTTGCCCGTGTAGAAGTTGTCCATCTGCCATAGAAAGAAAAAGACCGATATTTATCAACACTTCTAACATGTACATCAAAAATTTCAGAGGAAAATAAGAGAATTTCTGACCTTGATGTATGAATGGGAGCGAACAGGATGCGCCATCGGACCAGCATCCTGATAAATTAGAGGACAGATAATTTGGTATGAGAAACTGAAACAATCCCATGATGAGGCCTCAAAGGAGTACAAAATAAGAGTACATGTGGGAATTGATAGATCCGAAGCTTTGAAACATCAGCAATGCGCTTTACAGTACGGCTTCCCATGTCAGATGAAAATTCCTGAATAGAATTTGCAAAAGGATAAAGAAAAAATCATATAACCATCTTCGAATAGCAAAAGGATAAAACATACCTGGTCACGGAAGACGATAAGTCCTTCCTTTAGACTGAGTTGGAACCAGTCACGGCATGTCACCCTGTTGTTACAAGTAGACTTTTAGTCATTCATCAGGCCAAATACTAACAACGTTATTGTATGAAATTTAACGTACAGATAAGAATCTATAATATAACAGGTCATACTCAAGGCCGAACACCTAGTGAAAAAAGGGTACACAAAAAGAAAATCAGATTCAGTAACCTAAGAATTACAACTAAAAAAATGCAGGTACTTACATCCTCGTCCCATTTCATGGCCGCCTTTAGGGAATACATGGCGTGAGCAGTCTTTGGTAGATCTTCTGAAGGAGTCCAGATCTTCAGAGATACCTGCCTACCAGATCGTGTGGTAAATGTATCATCTCTGCTCACTAGCTGTCCAGCCACCAGAGCAAATAGATAGCACGGTCCTCCCATAGGGCATAGTGCCGGCCACCCTTCATTTCAATGAACAATTTGCTTTCAGCAAAGGCTAATAAGCTGAAAAGACAATTAGAAAATAAACAAAACAAGGCATTAAATTTGCTAACCTCTATATCTCCTTGAGAAGTGAGGTTTCCATTGAACAATAATAATACAGGATAAAGTGTCTTGTCAGCTTCCACACGACATGTGTACTTTGCCATAATATCAGGACGATCCAGTCATTGCATAACAAAAACAAAATGTAAGAACATCGGTTGTACTATCTCAACAACAGTCCTCTTATCAACAAGTCGCAATCAACCTGGTAAAATGTAATTTTGCAAAAATTCCCAGAAGACTTGTAAAGCTCCTAAAAGAAGAAATTTTTTAAAAATTAGAATAGATCATTTAAATAATTGAGAGTTTAACAAGAAAGGAAAGGATAAAAGTAATTTCACATCAAGTGAAGTATTCTTGTGGGGGTATATCTCAGTATTTATTTCCAAAACAAAAGACTCCTCAGCTGGAAGTGAAGGAAGAATGAGATGACGAGAGTCCAGTTGGTAATCCCCTTCCTAATCAAAGTGAACAAGATATGAAAAGACTGACGAAGTCAATAGAGGACACTATACATAAAGCTAGAGTGTTGTACCTTTAACCCGAGGAGAAACCTTGATTTTATAGCTAACAATTGTTTTCTCTTCACCTAGAGAGAAGCTCAGATCCACCTAAACAATAATGATTCTACTCATACACTCAATTAGGAGTTTAAAGAAAGCTAGCATACAGTTTCAAAGTAGTAATCAGGCTTTGTGTAATCCTTACGAAATATTTCTTTCGGTGCAACCATTTTGGATTCTTCAGCTTTATCCGGAACTGATTCTGTGGCAACAGAACAAATCAGCCTCCTGCTGTTTTGCTTATGTCTCTGCCATAAAAACATAAAATAAATTCATTCTGGTACACAAATCCAGCATTAATTAATACACTTTGGGATATATATTATCATAAGGAAAGGATAGAGGATGTTACATCAACAGAATGAGATAGAAACCGATTCTTCCTGAAAAAAGTAGCCTGAGACAAAGAACCACAGTAAACATCATTCTCCGTTTAAATAGTGTTGCATTTCATAGAAGAAACAAAGCAACACAAACCTCGGAAGTAAGAAATGGTTTGTATTGAGTAAGTCTCTTTGCCGAATTACGAAATGGAAGACAACCGCTTCTAACAGGTACCTACAAAAGAGAGTTAAACCAAATTACAAAAGTGAAACTCAGCAGAAACCAATACAAACTAAGCAAAAGAGCCAGCCTAATACAAAACAATGATTGGAATCGAATTGCTTATACTTCAAAATATCCAAGAAAAAAGAAAGTAAACTTCCTATAATCATACAAAATGAGTGATGGGATTATAAAATCAAACTTCCAACTTTTCATGCAATTCATCATTTCTATTTCCATTTGTTCAGAATCGATTCAAATTACTAGAATTTACTATGAAACGAATTAAATTTAAAAAAAAATCAAAACAAAGAGAGCGTTTAGAGTAATCACAGGAGCATGAGAGAGCAAACCAAGAAGGTTGGCTATCGCCAGAGACGAACTTCAACAAGGAATTATCAACCCAGCCATTTAAAAATAAACACCAAATATTCAAAATCCCTTAGCCGCTGATTTAAAGCTACAAGTTGTACCGACTCACCTCAACTTGGCATCTCTTGAATTTGTCGACATGATACGATGCTGGCAATTGAGAAAAAATCAAGACATTTTCAGGAACATTACAGAACTCACAATCGCAGACACAAATTTTAGAAGAAATGCCTGACTCAATTAGGCTTTGTTCTCGTCTTGAAGATCTCAGTATATATCGCAGTGTTGATACAATAGAAAATTAAATATTTGATATCCCTCCCAAATGCAGGAACAAGACCATGCCAAATCTCATGCATTAGTGTTTTCAATTTGTTTTAACCAAATTGTTACCATTCTATTTGATATTTTTCTTATCCTAACCAAAACCCCTCCAGTAAAACTAGCTGAACTAAGTGTGAATGATCATCTTATTTTTGTGTGCCATATAAAACTGAAATTCAAACATTTTTTCTTAAAATCCAGGTAAAAACGTGATATTATGTAAAATAGATAAAATAATAATATGTTAAAACGACATGCCATCACACAAACGAGGTTTTTTAACAAATAAAAAAAAGTGAAAGTAACCATTCACAATTTGGCTATTAATATATATATATATTCAGTATTCTAAAACAAATTATGAAAACGATTAAAATGTGGTAAACAAAACATTAGTCTTTCTTTATATTTTGTCGTTAGAAAATATTAGTCTTTCTTACACCTTTTTCCAACTTTGGAACAATAATAACTCCAAATGTTGAAAAGAAAAAGAAAAAGAAAAAGAAAAGAATAGAAATATATTTCATATGACGTGTTAGCGATAAGACATCCGGAGACCACTTTCCAAACTAAACAATGATGTGATCCACTTTGTTAGTCTCTATTATTGTTTGTGATAATAATTCACTCGTTTGACATTTCGTTTACTTTTCAAAGATAACGGAAAGAAAAAGTGAGTTTACTAAAAGGAAGAGAGAATGAAAAAGCTAAGAAATTTCTATTTCTTCCTCTTTACTATTAAGCGACAAAAATCAACAATTACCACTTACCATCTTCTCCAAACAAATCTTTGTGAATCGTGATTTTGAATTACTCACTATCGTCTCTCATGGCTTCTTCTTCTTCTTCTTCTTCTTCACCTCGCACATGGAGATACCGCGTCTTCACGAGCTTCCATGGACCTGACGTACGTAAAACATTTCTCACTCATTTACGCAAACAGTTTGGCTACAATGGGATTACGATGTTCGATGATCAAGAGATCGAGAGAAGCCAAATAATTTGCTCCTGCTCTCACACAAGCAATTAGGGAATCGAGGATCTCTATCGTGGTGCTCTCAAAGAACTATGCTTCTTCCAGCTGGTGTTTGGATGAGATTTTGGAGATTTTTAAGTGCAAGGAAGAGATTGGGCAGATTGTGATGACGATCTTCTACGAAGTAGATCCATCTGATGTCCGGAACAAGACCGGAGAGTTTGGGATCGCCTTCAATAAAACTTGTGCTCAAAAAAAGGATGAAGAGAAGAGGGAAAAATGGAGCAAAGCTTTGGAAGATGTCGGCAACATTGCTGGAGAACACTTCCTTAAGTGGTTAGTTTGCTTTCATTCAACTAATTTCGGATTTTTCTTTCTTAAACAGAATAAGTAAAATTTCTTTGTGAATCTGAAAGATCTGATCACTTTCTGAATATTCATATGTTACTTTATTAGCATAACACTCATGTCATTATTTTATTAACACGAAACAGTATTTTAGCTAACTAATTAGTCACAAATAGATATATACAGATCTTGCTCTTCTTGATGATTTTCACATAATGACTATATGATTAAAACGGTGATTTTTTTCTATTAGGGATAATGAATCAAAGATGATTGAAAAGATTGCAATCGATGTTTCAAACAAACTAAACGCTACAATCTCTTGGGATTTTGAAGACATGGTGGGTATTGAAGCACATTTGCAGAAAATGCAGTCCTTCTTACATTTAGATTATGAGGATCAAGCTATGATTGTTGGAATCTGTGGCCCTGTAGGCATTGGTAAAACTACTATTGCCAGAGCTTTACATTGCCGCTTCTCTAGCAATTTTCAGTTCAACTGTTTTATGGAGAATATTAGGGGAAACAGTAATATTGGTCTTGACGAGTATGGCTTGAAGCTGCTATTACAAGAGAAACTTCTTTGCAGAATTTTAAACCAAAATGGTTTAAGGATATACCATTTAAGTGCTCTACCGAAAAGGCTATGTGACCAAAAAGTTCTCATCATTTTTGATGATGTGGATGATCTGCAGCAACTCGAGGCTTTGGCTAATGAAATTAACTGGTTTGGTCCTGGAAGTAGGATCATCGTAACGACAGAAGATCAAGAGCTTTTGGAGAAACATGATATCAACAATATATATCATGTGAATTTTCCAACTAAAGAAGAAGCTTTTAAGATTTTTTATAAATATGCTTTTAGACGAAGCTTAGCTCCATATGGTTTTGAAAAGCTTGCCGAAAGAGTAATAGAGCTTTGTAGCAACCTTCCTTTGGGTCTCCGTGTCATGGGCTCAAATTTACGAGGAAAGAAAGAAGATGATTGGGAAGATATATTGCTTAGGCTAGAAAATAGCCTTGATCGAAAGATCAATGGAGTACTTAGAGTCGGATACGACCAATTGCATAAGGATGATCAATTGCTATTTCTTTTCATTGCGTTCTTCTTCAACTACAAAAATGATGATCATGTAAAAGATACGCTCACTGAAACTAAGATGAATGTCAAACTGGGGTTGAAAGCCCTAGCCTATAAATCTCTCATACAAATATCAACCGAAGGAAATATAGTGATGCACAAGTTACTACAACAAGTGGGTAGAGTAGCGGTTCAAAGACAAGATCCTAGAAAGCGCCAAATCCTAATTGATAGTGATGAGATTTGTGATGTCCTCGAAAATGAATGTGTAAGTTTTTTTGTTTGTTTAAGGTATCCGCTAAACCAGGTCATTTGGCAAAGACTCATATATCTTACTTGTTGTATTAACAATTTTTGTTTATGAAAACTTCTCAGGATTGTACAAGTGTGATGGGTATATCTTTTGATATATCCACAATCTCAAACGGTGTGCGTACTATAAACGCAGAAGTTTTAAAAAGAATGAAAAATCTTCGATTTCTCAGTATCTACAAGTCAAGCGTTGATACAAATGTTAGAGTAAATGTACCCGAGGACATGGATTTCCCACATCGTCTAAGGTTATTACATTGGGACGTGTATCCTGGAAAGTGGCTTCCTCTTACATTTAGGCCAGAATTTCTTGTGGAACTCAATTTGAGGAAAAATAACCTTGAGAAATTTTGGGAAGGAATCCAGGTTCGTGTATGATATTTGTTGGATTTTGATTAAGAATTGGTCAAAAGATATATTTTCTTAGCATGTTTTGATGTTTTTTATGTCGTTTTATTCAGCCCCTTCCAAATCTCAAGAAGATGGATTTGGATGCATCCATTGATTTGAAGGAACTCCCAGATCTTTCAAAAGCTGAAAAGCTCGAAATGTTGAAAGTGACTAATTGCGTTAGGTTGGTAGAGCTTCCACCATCAATTGTGAATCTTCATAAACTAGAGCGGTTGCAGATGGAAAACTGTATAAGACAAGTTGTATCGACTCACATCAACTTGGCATCTCTTCATTATGTCGAAATGTGGGGATGCAGTCAATTCAGCAACATTCCAGATATTTCCATGAATATCACAGAACTCGCAATCACAGACACAATGTTAGAGGAAGTGCCTGATTCTATTCGGTTTTGTCGCCTTGAGACATTGAATATAATAGGCAGTACCGATGGCGGCGCAGATATAGAGAAAATTCCAGATTGGATCAAAGATCTTCATCAGCTAAAAGAGCTTTATATAGATAATTGTCCAAAACTTGCATCACTGCCAGAGCTCCCTGCTTCGCTCAGAGAATTAACAGTATTCACTTGTGAATCACTGGAGACACTAACACCTTTTTCTGTTGACTCTCAATTTTGGGATCTCTGTTTCACAAATTGCTTCAAATTGGATGGAGAAGCACGGAGATTAATTACCCAAAAACCATTGAGGTCATGCTTACCCGGAAGAACAATCCCTGCAGAGTTCAATCAACGAGCATCAGGAAATTCTTTGACCATTCGTTCAGATTTCGACGGATTTCAGATTTGCGTCTTGGTTTCCCCTAATCAACCCATGGGTAGAGTGACCAGTTTATTTTGTGACATACACATAAACGGTTGCCCCATTGAGAAGGGCATAATTCATTGTGTCCATAAGATCCAAAGGGAACATCTATATATGTCTTACCTTTTATTCTCACATGAAGCTGAGGGATGGCTTGAACAAGACAATGAGCTATTGTTCCGATTCAGCACCACATCACATGAACTCGATATTATTCAATGTGGTGTCCTGACCTTGCCGATGAAAGTCTCTAGGTTTGAAGAGGACAATGAAAGTCTCTCTGATGGGAGCTATAAATCTTGTTCCCAACAATTGTCTGAAGACGATGATGGAAGCAATGAGTACAGCGTCGGAAGACCTGAAAAGGTATATCACTAAACTGTAGGTGATAGTATCAGGGATTATACCTACATGTAAAAATTTTCAGCCCTTAAAAATTTGTCCTTCTTTGACAAATGCGCTGATCAATATGTTGTAAGTTTGGACATATAAGTAACGATACTAGGGTACAGACCATGAGAAATCATCTCTCGGGAAAGGTCTTGAGCAGCATAAAGATCCCCCACTTGACAGAACCCGCGAATAAGAGTGTTGTAAGTAATTGCATTAGGAACTAATCCTCTTGTAGACATCTTATAGAGAAGTTCCATTCCATCATCTACCTTTTTAGCTCTACAGTATCCGTCAATGAGAGTATTAAAAGTAAATACGGTTGGAGAACAGCCTTTGCTAGCCATCAAATCAAACATGTCTTTCGCATCATCTAGACAAACATGCTTGCAAAATCCATGAATCATCTCAACTAACCTTAGTCACTCGAAGTATTGTGCTGCTGCTTGAGATGGTCTGCACTGTACCATCATGATGGACAGAGGAAAGTGTAATGTCTTTCCCAGATGAGTTCAGAAAACCAACAACAACTGGAATAAATGTAGGTTCTTTTGTTGGCTGGCCCGGAGTCGGGGGTATCTCCTGACTGGGAAAGTGATCAATTACAAAACAAGCCAATGTGCCAACAACAAATTCAATGGAGCTAAGATCCATAAAGGTCCAATTGAATTTGGAAAAATAGATAAGACATGGGAAGAACAGAACCTGAATTTCAAAGAGAACGTACGAGCTTCAGCATCATAAGAGGATGCCACTTTGACAACTGGCGTTCCAGCTTGGTATTACCTGAAATGTTGTATATTGTGAATCCAGTATGAAAACAAGAATCTACACAAGAAATGCTACAAAAAAAAAATCTGACTAACCATTGCAAGAAATTAGCAAAATCAGCATTATTTGCATCACACATAGCAGCAAAGAAGTCTTCACAATTCACTGCTTGCTCATCATGTCTTTGAAAATAGAGATCAAGTCCCTGAAAGATATGTACAAATAGAGATGATTAAAACACGTTAGAAAAAACATATCGCCATGGGATCCACCAAAAAAAAAAAAAAAAAGTAGAATAGGAAAGCAACCTTTCTGAAACGAAACTATTAATTAAAAAAGAATTCTTAATTCCCTACCGTCACTGAGAGAGTAGGCGATGGCCAAAGACGTAATGCAGGTTCGAACATGTTTACAAAAGCACAAGCACGTTAGATTGGAACACAATCATGAGATTAACATAATAAAATGCTTTAACGGAACTCAATATTGCTAAACCTTAAAATTAAATATTTAGGCGGAATTCTCCGGCCTATAAACCCTAGAAAACTCTCTCTACTCACTCACTACACAGAATCAAGAGAGAAACATAGCGGTAAATTTAGGGCTATGGCCTTTATATGTATAAGGATAGAATTTAACTAAAAAAAAATTATGGCCGAGATAATTCGATATAAAAAATACAAAAATGGAGGAAGCAAATGATGAAACTAAAATTAAAATTCGATTTGTGGATTTGTAGACTGAGATCAAATCTGGAGAAATCGATGGGAGGAAGACTGAGAAGTAATTACCGAGATCCGATGATCAGATGAAAAAGGCAGAACTAAAACCATGAGGAACCTGGTACTGATATATATATATATAACGAAGAAGATATTTATTCGGAGAAAAAAATAAAAATAACAGAATGACATATGGTTTGTTCATTTTGTTTTATCCATTTTTTTCTATCGCTGTCGCACTTCGATGCTGCTCAGATATTTTTGTTTGGGCATCCGAATATTAATGGATAAGAGATTGATAAAACACTAATTCTTTTTTTGGTGTAAAAAACATCTAAAAATAGTGATAAATTGTTTTTGAAGATATTATTATTTTAAGACAAGAAGCGAAACGTGTTATGAAAAGCAATACTAAAGGCGTTTGTTTTTGAATACTAATGTGTTTTGTTTAAATAACGGTTGGTTCATAGTGGTGCAGTTTAGCATCATTCACCGATAAATTGGCGTTTTTTAGCAGTGTTCATGTATGGTCTAATAACCCATTCGAACTCGGCTTCATTTTGCTCCACAGTTCCTAATTTCACCTGCAACATAATTAACCAAACATTATAAAAAATTATAACCCGATTGGTTTTATTCTCATACCGAACACAAATCAAATGAAACCAAATTTGGAGTAATCAAACAGCAAATAATTAAAAATATTAAAATCATTCTGAACTGGAAAAAATCAGTTTTAATACGTTTAAGAAGACTCAAAACAGAATAAACCGAATACATACCTGGTAGAGCCGCAACTCAAACCGAGGACCAATTTCTTTAAGCTCAATCGATCTGGGGCCTCCTTCTCCTTTATCATAGATATGATTCCTATATATGCCCACAAGATTTTCTAAGAAGAATCGACGAAATAAATCAAACATAATCTCAATCTGTTCGATTTACAAATGTGTTATTGCATGGTGTTGATATGTGCTTCACCAAGAGAAACGGAATAGGATGACCAAATACCAACATAAGCCTTAGACTTAGGCTTTGGAAAATTACGAATGATATCCCAATAAAATTTCGTAAAATCTGATCACTCTGAAGAAAACTTTACCTGAATGAAATATAATCAGATTGATTAGCAAAAGTAACAATACGTCTTGCATCCTGTTTTGGAACTGGGAAGATATGTTTTAAGATTTTTGATATTCTTTTACCCATCTGCAAAAAAAAAGAAGGAAATCAATTGGAAAGTCTTTTACATTTAAGCGAAAAAAGAACAGAACAAACAATTCTGAAATGCGGTGAAGCTTGTTGGTTTCAAATACCAAGTTGCATTAAAGAATGAAGTGAATCGGTTCGAATATACCTGAATTGTAAAGTTGTTAAAAATGAGATGAGGATATTGCTCAGGCATGTGCCCAATGGCTTTTTTGTCTTGAATATCATGTCTTGTCACCTAGATAGAGGGGACTTTGGATTAAGTAAAAAGACTAAACTAGGAGTTGGAAAGAAGAAAGATTTTGAAATAAAATTCAGATCTTCAGAGAGTTACTTACCACATTAAGTAATCCAAAGTATGCAGTTGGTCAAAATGGGAGATGAGAGACAATGAGACCATCAGGCACACCACGGTGCTCATGAACCAATATAACATCAGTAAAATCATGCGAACGAGCAGTTTCAATGATCTCAGAAATGACCTGCAGATAACAAAGTTGGAAAATTTAGCTACTAGTCAAGCTTTGATTTGAAATCTAGATTCTTCAAGATTGTACTACTACATTTTTACTTCTGAAACTGATATCTAGCATGCAGTTCATTGACCATAGATAGGACCGATGTTGCCGCAATTCAAACTATGCTGTGATTCAAGAAGCTGCACACGCAATAAACAAAATGGTCTGAAGGGAGCTACTACAATTAGCATTCAATATAACAACATCGATAAGAAACCACAAGCAGTGACCAATTGAAAAACAAAACCGGACTACAGAAAAAGAGGATTGGATACTTCCAAATGGATTAAAGTACAGAAGCCAGAACAACACACATACCTGACCACCACGATTTATCCTCTGAGAGTTAGGATCTATTCATGGACCAAAACTAAACTAACTATACCTTCACGAATCGCGTTAGCGGAGCACTCGGATTCCTAGACGTTGTCAACAAAATCTTCGGATCTTTGTCCGTAGCATTTGCATATTCATCATCAATATGACTCCGTGGAACTTATTCACAACATGATTAGATATATAACCATTAGCTGTTCCGCCACAAACCATTTATAGTTCCAATATTGACAGAGAGGTCAAACAAAGGAATGCATAGTAATTTCTAAAGGTGTCAAATGCGAATCGCAGGTTTGAACAGAATATATTGAAGAATGCTACTGATTGGCAATATTTATCTCTTTATATGTACCCTAAATATTCAATTTAATTCCACAAAATGCTACTGATTCTGTATCAATGTAACAAGTACAATTTACACAACTGTGCTTCACCAAAACATGAAATTTCTATTGAAAATGGATAAAACATATCAATTAATTCAACGAAATCGGAAAAAATCAGCTCCAAAATTATTACCGGCGGTAGTTTGATCTTCAAGATCAATTTCCTGACGAAGCTTCGCCTCTTCGTTTCGAAGCTCGGTAGGAATTGGCTTTCCTTCTGTTCAAACATAAAACCCAAACCACAACAGAGAAAAGCATCGAATCAATGAATTGTGAGAGAAATCAATTATAGAGTATTTGAACAGATATGAAAGAAAAAAAATCTCTAGACCTTGCAGAGCTTCTCTTATCTTCCGCTTCTTCTCATAGAGCCTACGCTCTTCACCTTCCAAGTTTTTTCCTGTAGAGATACTCTTTTCTTAACCTAACGTTTCTTCGCAACATCGTGATTCGTCTTCACTGATTGAGAGAGTGAGAGGCTATGAACGAAGCTGTTTAGTTGTGTCGTTTAAGGGTTTTAGAGAAAGGGTTTCAAGTGAAGAAGGAAGAGGAAGGAAAGTGAAAATAGCGGAGAGTTGAGAAGCTAAAAACGGCAAGGTGTTTGTCTTTCAATACGTGAAACGGAAAGCAAGCTTATTTGGGCCATTTATTATCTGGGCCTAAAGAAGCCCAGATAAAAGTAAAGAAATTGGTAAAAAGGTGCCCTCACGCAAGAGCGGACTACGGACCTTCAGTTTACAAGACTGACGCTCTACCACTAAGCTATAAATACATTTCTGTCTATTGTAATATTAATCATATTCTATTTATTATTAAAATCTGTTAAACCAAAATTAACAAATGAAACCTTGACATTGCATAAAGTTACAAACTCAAACAATCTAACCATAATATAGCAACAGAGGTGCACAATAACAAGAAGATTAAAGGAGCATCAATAATTTACATTAAAAACGACCATTAAAAAAAGCACAAAGTAAACAACATTACAACAAGAGAGAAACAAAGAGAGATTTACAGTTCAATTAAAGATGGAACCTTTAAAACATTCATTGATCATTCATATACATACATACATACAAAGTCACCAGCCTTTTTCCATGCCATCTATCACGACTAATGGATCTGACTGACCCGCGATTGCAACATCATCATCATCACCGTCTGAGGCATACTCATCTTCACTCATTTCATCATCACTCGACATCTCCTCAGCCTCCACCCCTGGCTTTGCGTATTTCTCACAATACTCTAAAACCGCGCAAGAAAATAAGAAAATGCAGGCTTTTTACTATCTGTGAATAAGTAGAAACAAGAATATTTCAGACTGTTATGTAAGTATAGTCTTACCTTTAACTCGTTGCTCATATACTGGACGATCACGCATCATCAATGCAGCTGCTTCTCCATTCAACGGATCAGATGGATTTGGATACAGAAGAAGTTGAGGAAGAAATGTCTCGAACACATTCACTAGGTCTGAATAACTAAATTCAAATCATAATAAACATAACAAACAAAACATACAGTATAACAAAAACTGTCATGTATATTGTTCATTAGTTATGATCATACCGAACATCGGGCTCCATGTCTGGTTAATAACATCTAAACAAACAGAACCCGACCTGCAACACCACAAACAAAAAAGAGGCATAGACAAACATCTCTTAAGCTAAAACCTCACTAAGATTTGGAGAAGGAACATAATCATAGTCCAAATTTGATTCTTGAACTTACATTTCATCGACATTCGGATGGTATATTTTGGTAATGAAACCAATAGATGGAGATTTGTAAGGATAAGCATCAGGAAGTTCCACTCTTATCTTCCACACACCTCCCTCATATATACCTGTCCATAGTCCGAACACACACACAAAAACAGATAAAAACATCAAATAAACAAATTCTCAATCTTTCCCAAAATATAAATGAAGCATTAAATCATCATTACTAGCAGAAAAAACAAATCTTTATGATTCATAAACAAAGTTAATACTAACAGGTTGAAATTGAAGATAAAAAAGAACCAAAAAACCCGATTTTCCCAAAATATAGATGATGCAAAACCTTATAATCATCATCAACAGCAGCAAGAACAAGAAAAACAGAATTTATAATCGAAGTTAACAATAACAAGTTTCAATGGATCGTGAAATTAAGAATCAGCTAAATTACACAGTATGATCTTTATCAGTGAAACCAGATAAAGAAAACAAAAAACAACAACAGGATCAATTAATCAAACAAGAATTGAGTTCAAATAAATTGATGATATATAAAATTTTCTTACTGTCTTTAGGTCCGTTGAATTCGACAAAGAACTCTTGCATGCCATCATTGATCATCTCCACTTTGTAGTCACTCATCATCCTAAACTCACATCAATCCAACCAAAAAAAACTCAAATCAAACCGCCAAACAAAAACAGAGCTCAAAATTAAGAATAAACCAATAAAGAGAAGAATAAATTTTACAGTTTCATCAAATCCATTTCTCTACGCTTGCTCGGCGAAGACATGGTTTCTCTCTTCTTCTTCTTCTTCTTCTTCTTCTTCTTCTAATTTTTTCTTTTTGTTTTCTGGGAAATTCAGTCAATTGAGAGAGAAAAAGAGAAAGTGAAAGAATATTTGGTTTTTAATATTATTTTATTACAGATATCGATCATGATGATGATGATGATGATGATGATGAATGAGTGAAGTGTAAGATGAAAAAGATCGAAGCACATCCGTAAATTCTGGGAACTGATCGTAGTAAAATAGTATATTGTATACAACAAAAATAATTGGAATTTTGACAAAAAATTTTGTCAAATAATAAAGTTGTCAATATCAAATTTCGACCGTAAATTGTAAACCGTGGGTAATTTCAATTCAATTAGGCTAAAGATTTATGTATAAAACGTTTATAGTTCAAATATATGCAGAATAATAATATGTGCATGAAGCATGAAGTGTATTTGCAAATAAAATAAAAACACCAAATTATTAAATATCGAAACATTTTAGATCATGTAACTGATATTATCTATACTCGATCCAAATTAAGCAATACTATTACATCAAACTCAATATTGTGTTACTATATAAAAATGTTTTTTTAGCTGGTTAAAATCTTATTTAATTTGTTTTCTGGTTTGAATAATTCATAGTTGAAATAAAAACTCGGGGATGTAGCTTCATGAAATTGAAAAGATGTAAAATGCCGTTAAAAAAAGAGAGAAATAAATAAAACAATTAGTTAGTAATCAGTGGAGCTTAAAAATGGGTTTGCGTGATAGATTCGTTGATACAACGGTAAGAAAATGGATCTTCGTTATATATAAAAAAAGATCACAGTAAAAATAAGAATCAACTTCAACTTCATCTAAAGCTGATCTAGCTTTCGCTGAGAATCACAACATTAGCTCTATAGGAGCACAACATTAGCAACACTATGGAAATGTAATTTGAAACTAAAATTCATAAACGTTAAGGGAAGAGAATGAATTGAGGCGAGATTAATCTCTTTCTTTAATTCCGTAATGCGACGAAAATCTGAAATTTAAGAATCTCATGATACTAATAACCGATTTCACAAGCACTTAATACTAGGTTCTGTACGAACTACATTCGAATAGACTTACTTTGACTAGGAGAGACTTGCTGGATTTTTTTGTTGTGTGTGTCGTCTCTGTTTTTCACGAGAGGAAGAACTCTTCTTTTTATAGAGTTTTCATATTGCTTTGATTTTATTCTGTTCAATAACAGATTGAACTCAGTAAAACGCAAATCTAGGAGATTCATCATAGAGTTTCTGTTTTATATTGTGTCTGTGATCCATCATAGAGTTTCTGTTTTATATTTCATGATAATTGTTTGTTAATGTCTTAAGGAAACTTTTCTTGTGATCATGTTTAACTTGTTTGATATTGAATGATTGGCTAGGACTTAGCAACATGTGTCTTTTGTCCTCTTCATCAGAGAAGAAAACAAAAGAGAAACACTAAGGAAGTTGACATGGAACAAGAACAGCCCAGTGAGTGAAAACTTAGTCAACCCTGAGATGATCCAATACCAAACACACGTCTCAGCTTCTGACCCCAAATGTGTTAACCTCACAGCACTCCCAAAATCAAACCCAAGGAGGGAACAAATACAGAACGTGTATGAACCAATGTACCATTAGATTATGATTTATTTATGGCTACGGTGATGAGTCTCTTTTTAACGTTTAAATGTCAAGCTAGTCTTCTGTTGATTGGTTATGTCTAATTTCAGACATTGGTATAAAGTTTTATTTGGATTGAAACTTGGACTTAAGTTCTTATAAACATTGCAGGGAGCAACCAAGAGAATGATAACGGGCTGAGTGGATGTACTTTGTATCTTCAAGACTTCAACCAAATAATTCCGATGATGAGCTTGTTACTTTCTCTATTCATTTTAGACTTTGAACTATATTTACATATATTATTAAAAAAAACAGATTTTACAAGTATATATTTAGTTTTCTATATATATTAAATGTTTTTAACTTCTGATTTTATAAGTTAGTTTTAATATATATAACTAAATTCTACATTTCTATATTTTGTTATATATATTTTATATTTATATTAATTTGTAGAGGTTTTACTATATATGGTATCCTAGCCATTTTTAGATCGTTAGAGGTTCCATAAGTACAATCTAAGATCGTTAGAGATTCCATAAGTACAATCTATTTTCACGTGATGTAAATTTAACACTTAGTTTCTGATTAATTTGGCAATAAAATGATTTTCACTTTTGATTTTCAAGTTAATAATTTTAAATATAGATACAAGCTAAAATCTACATTTATATAAAATATTTTTGGCAACAAAATGTTTTTAGCTAAAACTTTAAGAAACGTGTTAAATTGCAAATCTGTAGAAACAAACCGAACATGTGGTATTCAATCCAATATTTTGTTGTAATAATCATCTTTATTTTTGAAATTATCGTTGTAATCTTTTCAATTTTTTGTTGTAAACAAACCGAATAGGTCCCATTCCAACTAAGTTAGTTTTAGTTATACGAATTACAGATATAAAAATGATCAAGGATTTTCAAAGTTAATGATATTAAAAGCTGATAAGTTTTTTATCTAATGTAAATAGTTTTGATCAAATCATTCTCAAGCTTCCCCAAAAGGTCTTTTGAGAAATTCCAAGACCAAAATAGTCATTAAGCTTTTGAACACATTAAACTCAAAAGATAAAAACAATGGATGAAGCAAAACTGGTTATGTATTTATCTGGTTTGTTTAGATTCCTTGAGTTTCATGAGTAAACAAAATTGAGAAACACATTTTAAGGAAAATTGTACTTAATTCAAGAGAAGTTGAAACAAAACAAAATTTGATTTTCATTTCCCCAAAATGCTAAGGTTAACATTTTTCTTCTTTCTCGCCTGACCAGACCAAAAAACACAGATTTGAATCTCTTTTTTCTTAGTCGGAAAGAAAAGAAAGCTTTAGACCAAGCGTGGAGGCTTGAGCAAATAGATATCTCTCACCAACCCTTTACCCATTTCACCTACCGCCTTTAACATCTCTATTGGATTACTTTCTTCTTCCTCTTCATCTCGTTCTCGTTTCTGTAATCAAACATCACATTTGTTTCGATTTTTCATTTCTCTTTTGTTTGATGTTAAGACACCAGAAGATTTTTTAATGAATTTTTACCTTTGAGTTGTGTTTGTTCCAAGTTAAACCAATTGCGTCGCCTCCTACATGATCATACCATGGCTTCAACGTCCCAAACTCTTCCTGCAAACAACCGCACAAGATAAGGATCGAGAGAAAGCTACCTTTCTTTGACAAGAAATTGAAGAAATATGAATGTTTGTGTTTTTGTTACGGCACACTTGCCTGCAACCCACTCAGGAAGCACTTGGTCGGCTCAAAGTCCACCATTAGCTTCTTCTTAAGCTCTTCATGGCTTCTCTTCAAATCTCCAGGCAACAAAAATGGGTTAAAAAATCTACTCGCTTTTCCACGTGCTACATGCTTCCCTGTTCAATAATCCAAAGAGAAGATTAATTGATGGATTTAACTATAGAAACGAAAGAAAGAGAGACAAAGAGAGCCATCTGTAGGACCTTGGTTAAGTTCAGACGGAAACAGAAGACGACGTGGGTAAGGTAATTTGTCTCTATGGAGAAGAATAACTGCATCATAGTTGTGCAAGGGTGTCCTGAAAAGGCCCTGCAACATATATGTACATAACATTAATCGATATTATGTTCTCGCAATACCAGATCAATGTAATTTGCTTTCAATGCATCTCACTCACCTCCCATCGAACAGACTCATTATGTTCTTGCAATACCAGCTTACTTAACACGTTTGCACTACTTCGAGCATAAGCAACCAACCTTTTTTGTTCCTTTAACCAAAGTATAAGATAAAGAAAGTTAACACATAAAGAAAAAAACAGTGTGGCGGTAGATATGTTTTTTAAAAGCTTATTCTAATTACTAACCGATAGATTTGGTGAAGTTGTTGTCCATGCCTCTGATGCCTTGTCGTAAGGTGCAGCCAAGAACATAGCTGAACTTATTTTTTGTCTGTCTTCTTCATAGCCCTTTCTACTTGACATAAAGTTAGCCTAGAAAAAACCCAGAAAGCATTTACAATTACAATTGGTGTTTCTAACAAATCTAGCTCAACACTAAACCCACTATTAAACTTGGGACTCACATTGATCTCTTTCTCGTCATTTCTGCTGAAATCATTGTTTATGTCAACAATCAACGGGTAGAACATCCAGTCATAGTCCGCTAGTAATCGCAAGAACCTGTTACAAAGTCCAACGGTAAAAGATGGGATGTTTTCACTGTTGGCAACACCATTGCTTGGTTATTTAACGTAATATCAAAAGTATGGTAGCAGAAACAAACCTTAAGAATCCATTGATTCGGGAGCAAGGAACACCAAGTGGGAGAGGTGCAAGGAAGACATGTGCAACCAAAAGTTCAATGGCCTCTTCCGCCAGGCAACCAGAAAAGAGATGTGCAGAAACCCATCTTTTTGCAAGCCTTAAGGTAGTAGAACAGGTCTGGGTTATGAAACTTCAAAGTAAACAAAAGCAAATAGATGAAGTTAGCCTTCTACCTGGCAACTGGTGCGTATGTAGGAAATCAACCTTGCAATCCATTGATCATACTTGCATGTTGACTACGCATAAAAAGCATTTTATCGATAGAGGAAACCTGCTTCACTGGGTCAGCTCCAACTGCAACTCAGTAGCACTTTAGGAAGTTAGCATCACATAGGATTTATATTCAGAAATACAGAATATAATGTGTGTGTCAGTGAAAGAATCTCACTTTCTCTCTTCACCAAACTCAGGCCTCTTTCATGCAGTATTCTCAGGCGAAATGCATAACCACCCATGAAAATATCAACATTATCCTCCGTAGCTGTGCATGGTATTCCCTCGATGTTCTGAAGGCTGTAAGTATTTTCATTTGTAAGTATTCAGATAAGAAAACTGAGATTTAATAGTAGGAGGTGTCACCCACCTCTCAGCAATTTTAAGAAGGAAGGCAGATTTTGTTTTCTCAATTGCCAAATCATCCATAGGCCAATTACCAGAACCTTCTAGCTGAGATAGCAGAAGAGGAGAAACAACAGAGACTGTTAGATAATTAATTAAGACAAAGGATCTATGCCATTAACTATATGATGTATTGAACAGACCTGAATCATGACCTCCATTGCTGGAATGCAGGATGGCATAAGTTTGTGCGGTCTTTGCACATCAATTTTTTCGCAACCACTGGGTGAGATTCAGGAGGGAACACGGATGTGAACCTGAGAGCTGACAAGTCAGGAGGAAAATTATATATGGAAAACCACAAATACTGCAAACATCAGTACCAGTAGACTCTTGTAGTTTCTCAAAGCTCATCACAAAAGGAAAATACAGGAAAACAAACCTGAGTCTAAAGGCTGAACGCTAGAGACTTTTAGAGGTATGCCTTCAATCTCACGCAAACACTTCGAGAAAACTTCATAGGCTTGAAGCAAATTTCCAGATAAAGATATTGGGTCTGAGACATAACAGCAATGTTGCAGAATTAGATTTGAGACTATAAGTGGACAGCACGCAATGCATCAAGAAAAAAAGGAACATTTAAATATGAGTTTAGCAATACCTTTCTCCCCATAGATCAGAGAAAAGTCAAGTTGATCCACTAATTGTACAATGCCATCGGATGAGAGTGAAAGATGCCTCTTAAGGATATAGTCAACAATTTGTTTCATGATAAGATGCCTTGTCCACTGCTGAGTCTCCCAGACTAAGAAAATGAACGAGGCAATATTCAGCTAGGATTAACTCAAAAACTTCATTGTTAAACTCTACCAAAAGCATGTATTGATAACACACCTGTGCTTTCCGCTGTTCTTCCATCTTTAAACCTCCTTAGATCAGACTTCTCACCCCAAAACTTCCGGAACCTAAGTGCCTAGACAAATATATACTACTTAGTACGACCTAATGAAACAGCAATGATTCAGAAATTTTGATGTACCTCTATCTTGTTTTCAGCATCTGGCCCGATATCGACTGTTCTAAAAGCCTTTTCAATAGAGCTGACAGATATGCCAATGAAAAGGGGTTCTCTGTCAAAAACAGACAAGCCCTAGTTCAAAGACAGTGAAAAGTATAAGAAAAGAGCCACTTATCCGCAACGAAAAGTAGAATTCATAATCGGAAAAAACGTACACTCTCTACATGCCAATCTTGATTGGTATTTCTCCAAACAACGCGGATTGATTTTGCTCTGTCACCCAGTCCTTGTTGCAGAAGGCTATGCACTTTCTGCTCATAGATTCTCCAACACTCCTTGTCCGAACAGAATCCTGATATAGACACTGCTGTTTTCCCTTTTAGGTGTAACCTAAGAGAACGTATATGTTAGGATACCTAGCTGGAACACGAACAAAATAGCTCAGAAAAAGTACTAAAACTACTAAATTAAGTCGATTGAATAGTGAACTAGTGTTAAGATCATTCTAATATCCACCTATTTTGAGCTTGAAACCATGGAGGTGAGTATGAACATGTGAAAAAATGTCCTATCTAGAATTTTTAGTCTCATACTTTCACATGCACAAACGCTTTGACAAAAGCAAGAACATAACGAGCCACTTCCATCTTATCAATACAATAAATATCAATCAGGGGAACTAAGAAGTGAAGTTTACCTTATGCAATGGTCATACTTAATAGGATAGTCAATCTTAGTCATTAAAATCTCCTCGAATCCTCCATCTCTGAGTTTTTCCATACATTTAAGCATCAAAGAAGCCTCATCTTTGAGCTGTGCTGGCCAACAAAAAATTAAGTCACAAACATATAACCACAACCATGGATGAAATAACAGAAAAGCAAATACATTGTCTCAAGAGCCAGCTTAAGGTACCTCCTGGAATCCAACACTGGTCATCCGGAAAGCCAAATTCACAGATGTGGATGAATCAGATATAACAACAGGGAACAACTCTCTGAACTGCATCTTCTCCTGAATTGTAAACGTTGATAATCAGTAAATCACAATATGCAGAGAACAAGACACCCTATATGAGCACATGACACTATCTTCAACAGAAAATACTTGCAACACTATTTATCAAGAAAGTCAGGTTTTATAAGAAAACCTGACTGTCATACACGAACAAAACTAGTGCCCAGATATGTTTTATCCAACGGTACCAAAACTTCCATCTGTGGTCTTCGTATCATCAGAAGATGCCTTATAGTCTCATGCTATACCACAATGACACTATAGACCAGAAGATTTTCTCTCTGATTGTTTCAACAGCAAATGAGAGATTCTCTCAGTAGCACCAGTGCATACTGACATGCAAACATAAAAAGTAAACAGACAGGCAAGTAGACAACACACCTCCTTAGAGACAGGGTTTTCACTCTGTGGCGGAAAATATAAACCCCTCTCCCATAATTTAGAAGTGGCTGCCAAACAAGATGAACATATTTTGGTAATCCATATTGCAGAATCAAATACTTAAAAATGCATGTATAGACTTAAACTGCATAGGCATACCTATGAAATCCAGTGCCACCCTGAAAATATCAAACGCGTTTAGTGACTTGTTAAGTTTTCCATGGGTTGCAAGGTATGATAATATCACAGAGATTAGAAATCCATTCAAGCAATCATGTACATATATCGAGCTCCTTTGTCTAGCCCATATCTGCACACAACCATAGGCGTTTAAGAACCGCAATATACACAGGTTAACAACACCTGTTAACTATCCATACCTTCATTAAAATCAAAGCATCACCCAACTCAGAATTTTCTTCTAGAAACATATCCTCCAATATGCTTGAGTTGTAAGTCGGTGTGGGCTCTGGGACATCATCTATATCATCAAGACGAATCAGAATATCAATAAATTGATGCCTCAATCTATTTATCTAAGTAGAATTCAAAATTCTTGAAAGAAACATCATTTACCTGCACTTACAGAAGAACGAACATTGTTTCTGCTCATACTCAACTTTGCAACATTAAACAGTGATGTTGCTGAAGGGATTAATCTTATGGAAAATCCAGGAACTGATCATGTTTCTTAGCTGCAAACACATTCTCTACGTAAATACATTGTCAATCGTAAAAAAAGTACCATTTCTCTTAACGAAAAACTAGAACACACCTGGCAAAACAACTAGGACTGGCTTCCTGGCTTCGTTCTGTAAAGTCGACCACACAACCTTCTCAATAGACGATGACGACATCAAATGCTTTTTAATTACACAAAGATATAAACATCTTTTGGCATGGTATCGATGATTCATATAATCCTTCTCATAGAAACATTCCTGTAAGAACCATTCTAAAGTTACATATTTAGAGACCAACCAACCCATAACATTCCATTTGAAAATTATAAGAAAAGCAATAGAAGTACCTTAGGCAAGTGAACAAGAAGATCAACAGAAGCATCCGGCTTTGCCATGGAACGAATGGAGTAACTTCCACAGAGATTAAAACCATTTGGCTTCTTAAAATTGTACTCCACTTTATCTGCCCCAATGTCCTTAACGAAACTGGGAGCTAACTCCGAGGTAACCTAAGACAAAACATGATTTACAGTAAAAGCTGAAATTTTTCCAATTTCCGTAGAACATTGACATATATATCCACAAAGCCACCTTAAAATCTTCGGGGATTCCATCAATAGCTTCTTTAATCGACGAAACGACATCATCCACAAGATTGCTGAGAGAACCGTAATCTAGACGAACGTCTTTTAACAAGTCGTTCACTTTCAAAGTACGAGAGTCTGTCACAGTATCTACCTCCATGTTTACTGGATTCTCGATGACTAGGGTTTAAGAGAAGAGCAAGAAAAGTAAACTTAATAAATTTTTGAGAGAAAGGGTTCGTCTCAATTGCACAAGAACCTACTTTTCCTAAACAATCTTCTCTTAAACAGTAAATGTTAATTCCAAATTTTATATTACATCCCAACTATATTTCATTGGGCCATCGTAAGGTTGTAAAAAGCCCAAATGGTGGTGAAGTTCAAGAATAGGTCCAGAAACTTTCTGGTGAATTCAGAATTAGATGTAGATAAATTGTGAAGAATTTTTAATTGATTTTTATTGTTAAACTAATCATAAATGTTCCAACTCATTATAGCATGTCTTCTAAATTATAACGAGTAAACAAAAAAAAAAGCATCTTTTAAAATGTCTTATCAAATATACAGTTCAGTTCAGTTTTAAATTCTCGAAACTTTACTATTTTCTTGGATCTACTTGGTATGTTGATCGTACGGTGAGGATTCAGTTATTGGCTATTGGAATTCATTTATCACCGTTGTTTCTATGAGTTTTTCATAAATGAATAAAATTTGTAAGACTATCTCCAATGGTTTTGTTTCTATTTTTTCTCTACAAAATAAAGATCTTAAATATTTTAGGTTTATAATATGTGTCCCTTATAATAGAAGACGCTTCAAGTGGAACCCAAGAGCATAAACAAACAATTTGCAGTAAAGAACGACCAAATTCTCTTGAGATCACAATTTGCCACATAAGAATCTCTCCTTTATATATATAAATATAGCAATTTTCTGTGTAGGTATGCCTTAATAATTTGTATATATATACGTATACAGTGTGCAAGTATGCATGTGTAAAAAACAGAATATGTATATGTGTGAATGCATAAAATAACACATTCTTTAATACATTTTGCTACATGTATGTGACAAATATAATAGCATGGTAGTCGTTAAATATTAATATTTAAATATAATAGCTAACAGTGCATAGTTAGGAGTGTTTGTAATTGTAAAATTTTAAAATGATTTCTCTTGATACAGCGGGATAATAGAAACTGTACGAATACTACTATTGGTTTAAAATTAATTATCAAATACTCTAAAGTGATTCGTACTGATTGCAAATACACTGAAATTAACGAAAAGGGTACAGTTCAAGCTGTTTGGAATCAATATGGACTCGAAGAGATTCCCTCTAGGTCTGTTTTTTCTGTAGACCCTTGAACTTTATTGTTCTTCTATCTTATGCCTAGAAGTTTAGAAGTTTCGATTACTTCACATTTTACGAGGTTATATACATTTCACTTCTTTTGGCCCACCGACTCTGGGAAAGAAAGTAGGCGACAGTCATGAAAGTGTTTCTAACGTGTTTAATTAATTTTCTATACTTACAATAAACGTAAATTAGTCATGATCTGATTGGTAACCTTATGGTTTATAATTATACTACGTATATTATTTTATGTGTATCTATTCAATGAAGGGGTATAGAATTAAAAGAAATGGTACGTATATATATAATTTGATGTATTGTGGCAATACAAAATTTTGTATTGTCAACGTGTCAAGTCGTGGGTATAAGGTTAATCAACGGTCAACGCATTGAGCAATGAGCTTCATGTGCTTTAGGAACCATGTCTATATGCTTATATGTGAGACTTTAGAATGTTTGGACACTGAAAAATCCATGCAGGAAGGAAGACTGATCCTCGAGGAAGTCCAAGAACGGAGCTTCCAGGAAGTTCCAACGTGGAGAAATCCAAAAAGGAAGCCTTCCGGCCGACAAGGCCCCCTCACAATTCACATTATGTCTCGATTCATTGTTTCTAAAAGTAAAAATTCATCCTAAACACGTAACAGTTTTTTACAATTTATATTTTTGATTAATTTATTACTTGTTATGTTCTAATCTGTAAGAGTGAAAGTTTGATAAATAGTTAGTTAAACCCAAAAAACGTACATATATGACACGAGCCCCATTCTATATCGATTCTTTGTAAATAAACACTGTCATGATTGGTCACGAATATCGTATAGTTTATATCTTATAACCTTTACAGATTCATTTTTGTTTTGGTTTATAAATAAAATGTCCATTTGATAGAAATTGTCTCCAGATGTCTTTATTTTGGTATAACTTTTGTCCAGATGTCTGCCTGTGATGTTGTATTATTCTAGTTAGCTGACATGTATAGATTATAGAGAACCTTGCTTTGCCTCGGTTTGAATAACATGATTAATAGAGATATCAGCTTTTATGAGCATCAAATGAAGAAGATATAAGAAAACAAAAGTAAATGAGAATAGTTTTTTTAATAAAGATTTTGTTTTTTGAATATAAAAAAGTTTTAGGTCGAAATTTATAATTCTTGAGACTAAATATTAGTTTCTTCTTAACCAACACTCAGTTTTGTGATTTCTAAACTTTAAACATATTAAAAAAAACTTGTTTTTCTCGAGAGAACGATTCTTGTTTGGAAAGCTTTCAATATATCCATTAAAATCGGCTAAGCGAACAAGTCGATGAGTACACTTATGTAGGATCCTAGTCAAATCGGTTCGCACTAGATTATATTTCCTATAAAAAAACAATCAAATAAACATACATATTTGTCTTTGTGAAAAATGGAAAAAAACATGAAAAAGAAAAACTGAATATAATATGTATTACGGTTTAGGATAGTGACATTTATATAGGCTGAACATGCTGCCCAGCACTTGAGCCTTTTAGGAAACTTGAAGACTCTTTGTTTGGTACTCATTATTCTTTTTATTATTTTTTTCATTTGATTATTGTTATGATAATGCCTTATTGGATTTGGCATCACCCAGACACTCACGGTATTTGGGTTACGATTTTTGTATATGTAAAAATGATAGAATCCTCTGGCCTTGGAAGTGCTTGTTACCGATTTTTATATTTTCTTGCCTCCACCAAAAGAAAAAATAAATAAATATAACATAAGACTACGAACCTTCTATTTTTTCTAAAGACTATCAAGCTTCTCAATCTCTTCTTTTATTCCATTTCCCAATTTAGAAAAAGAAAATTATTCATCTGTATTGCATGCTATGCTAATAAAACTCCCACATACGAGCTAGCTAGGGATATGATATCATGTTTTTTTCGTTTTTGTTAATGGGTATTAGGGATATCATGTTAACTAGAAAAAAACTTTAATTGGAGATAGAGAATTAATGTAACTAAAGCTATTAAAGTAATATAATTTTATGAATTTTGATGATGATTGTGTTTTCACATTAAAGAGAGAACATGTAATATTTAGCTACTTGGCCTACTAGTTGTTGTATTGGAGTAAACAAAATAGTAGTTGTTACTTGACCTAGTAGTAGTTGTTTAATCACAGGTTGTCTGCGTCTTGTCATATTTAACGAACTAATTTTGGTGTGCGCTTAATTTTCTTCTTTTCTTGTACAAATATTCAATTTCTTTCAATGAAACAACTAATTCTATTGACCAGTATAATTAGATATCGACGAGGTCAATCTCAAAAACATTCTCTAGGCAGTAGAGAGTATGGCCACCACCTAAACAGAGCCGTTTTTGCATCAGAAGATGCAGATTTGATTAAGGCAATAAATCGGGCCGAAACCTGACTCTCTTTTGGTTGTCAAATCTTTGAATAACTTCTTTTGGAGAAAATAAAAGATTGGAGAATAGAGCTTGCGATTCGTGCAACAAGTAGAGGAGTTTCTCTCATTGTTCAAAGTGTTTGATTCAATCGTATGTGGGATATAAGTTATCTCTCATGGCTTCATTACATCCCTTGATGATGAGCGATTTTCATCCTATGTGTAATGTTTTGTCTGATTTTTTTCTTTTACCTTTTCTATATCATTATTTGGAAAGGTTGGTGTTAGTTTTTGTATACATTAATAATCTATGCAGCCTTTGCCAAAAAGTAAAGTAGTTTGTGAAAGTGTGCATTATCTAAAAATTTGCTCGCTTAAATTTTAGTTAAATCTATACTATTTCAAATCATCATTCAACTATATATATTCTACTACGTTTATTTTGCATGCATCCTAGTAACCTAACCACATTTATTCGTTTTACCTAGTTTAGTAATGTTTGTTCCGAATCGATGTAATTAGAACATTACGATACTTCAAATTAGGGGCTTTTCCTAAAAATATATTTGTTTGTTCATTTTGTTAGGCAACAATTTTTTATTATGGTAATCCATGTGATTCGACTAAATTTACAGGTATGTAAGTTCGTGGAACAGCTGCATATCATGTTAAACATCCGGATTTGAAAAGACCGGAATTTCTGATATTATACTAATTCAAAGCCAACTAATCCAAAAATAGCATTCTAAATTTAGAACGAACTTTGAATCTAAATCTCTACAAATTTCCGTTCTAAAATCTAAATTATAAAAATAGGAAACTAAATATTTTTTCTACCGAGAGGACTAGCTTAAAGGCTTATCGGCTTGGGCAACATTTTTGTTATGTTAAGACGTTTCACACTGCCACTAAGAATATTACCAAAATTTACCACGTGATTATTGTAAAAGGTCAACGCATAACATAATTAGCATGGATGAGCTACAGACTGCACTATGCACTGTATTTTTATTTTATTTTTTGTTTGGCGGCCGATTTCTCATTTCTGTGTTCTAATTACCTTTTCTATTTTCATCGTTGTTGACTTTAATGCACGACACTTGGAGAGTGGAGGACAATACCAAATGCAATTTTACTACCGATGATGTAAGTTATTTATATTTTAATATGAGATTATAAACTTATACAAAAGGGAAAAAGAAAAAAGAAAAAAAGAGAGTACGTGATAGTATTCTATCGTTGATAAGCAACTTGAGATTCCATTCCTCATTTTCTTGTAAATAAGTGTAATTTCTTAAAAGAAGTTATGTTTGAAACTTTAAATGTATATATCCCTACTTTATAAAAGACATTTAAAAATATAATTTTTGAACAATTTTTAAATATATATATGAATTGAAGAATAAGTATATATTCAAGTTGATTACAATGATTTGGTTGGTAGTTTATCCGGCTTATTCCGGATACAAAAATACACGACGAAAAATATTAAAAATTAAATAATTACGATAGAGTACTACTCAACTTAAATCATTTAGATGTGTTCTCTCTGATTCATTTTATAAGAGGTTTTAGCCATTTTTTCTTATTTCATTTTATTAGATGTTCTGCAAGTTTTATATAAGTAATTAATTATATTTATCTTTTGTGGTTATTAATATTATAGAGTAATATTTATTATTGGTTGGATTATTTAAATTGAATATTCATTTGTGTTTTCAAAATATAAAAATAGAAAACAAAAATTATTTAATATAATTTTTTAAACTTTATACTTTTAGCTAAAATCTCTTATAAAACGAAATGAAAATGAAGGGAGTACTTATAGTCAATAACGAAATGAAGGAAGTACTTATAGTCAATAACGAAATACGCAGAACTTAATGTAATGAACAACCAACCACTCAAACTAATCTTAGTTAAATATTTAGAGCGTTATGCATAGCACTGGCGATAATATTCGGATTCGTTTACCCAAAATAAAATCAATAAAAAATAAATTTAGATCAGATCCGATTATGTTTAGTTTATTTATATAATCTTAAACTTATATATTTGTGGGTATCAATTCGATTTCAGATATTATCTGATACTTGATTGGATATCCGATTACCCAAATATAATACATTAACACACATAGATGTTTTGATATTTTGAACGTATTTTGGGTATTTGGGTATAAATCTCTTTTACAAATTCAAATATTTTTAAGTATTTTTTTTATTTTAGATATTTTGGATAAAATTTATCATATTTGAATACAATATATTCGAACTGGATTATATCCGCAAATTTTCAGATTTATATGAATATTATATTTTTTACCGGAACTCAATCCAAAACTCTATAAATATCTCTATGGATCCAAAAATTTTATATCCAAAAGACTAGTTTCCAATCAATTTTCTACCTAAATCCAATCCGAACATATGAGTGTCCAGACTTAGTTATGCATTTATGTAAACTCTTCTTTTTTCTTTTTCTGTGTTCAAATCTTAATTTCATTAAGACCTTAATAATTTAATACAAGATTTCTGGAAGTATATTTTGTAAGGGTATTGGCCGAGTTATTGGTTTCTCTCGAGACAAAAGAGAAAGAGACTGAAACAAATTCTGAAGATAATAATAGGATATCGTGGAGAATTTCATGAAACTCCTTTGATGGAGGCTCCATGTATTTTGGGTGCAACAAAGCGTTATGTATTTGTGTAAACTCTATGATAACCAAACATATAAATTTAACCAATATCTATCCGAATTTGACCACTTTATATATAATATAAGGTTTTATCCATTAATGCGTCTTCTTCATATATAGAATAATGCTGGTGTATTCTGTCTTTCATCATCAAACATAAATATAATTTCAAAAGTAAAAATATCTCATGGATGTTCGTGAGAACATATTCCATGAAAGCAAAGCATCATCTTTCCTTTTTAGGTAACCAATTATTTCGAAAGCAGAAACTATAAAGCTAGAATTTGCTAGTTGATAATCTTGCAACTTGTTTGATAATTTTATGATGTGTAATAGTATTTCAGAAATCAGAATAACGGGAGAAAAAAATCTCCCAGTATATTAGAATGTACTATATATTTAACGGGATTAACTACTAGAATATCACCTCAAATTAATTGGTCTTTGAGAGTTCCAAAATAAAACCTTCAGTAATAATTTGGTCGCTACATCAAACATAACCTCTTGAAATAGCATATTCATTTGAAAAACATAACTTACATGAGTAATAAAAAAACTGTAAAATTTTAGCCACTCAGTACATAATATATATAATCTTAGGTCATCATTAAAATTTAATTATAGCTTTATAAGCTGATTCGCAAACCGTAACTAATATACATATTAGTCCAACTCAGAATTAAAAATTTTGTAGGCCTCTCCACTTGAAGATCATCAACTTCAACAAAGTAACTAGCTATCAATGCTACTTATGAGTTATATATACTCCATTGTTTCTTTACATAACAGGTTTCATCAGGTTATATGTACTATCAAATAAATTTCTATTATTGTCTGTATAATCAACAGATGATTAGACTTGAGCAAATTAACATACTACGAGAAAGTTATTGTACATATATATTATGCTATATTTGAAATGTGATTCTCTAAAGCGATATCAACATATATATACTATAGCAGTTTGTTTGACCAAACAAAAAAAATACTATAACAGTCTAACATGACAAGAGAGGATATTGGTCCTCCATGATATAAAAAAGAAAATTGATGTTTTGAATACTGTCAATGATTCGGATGATTAAAATATTAATCTAAGATCATTTAACCAATGTTTGGTATAATTCATATTAATTTAACATCAGACCAAAGAATCTTGCTTCGAGGGTCAAGGATGTTTCATCTGTGATTTAAAAAAAAAAAACAATTTGTCATCCGTGATAATTATTTATTGCACGAATTATTTACATATTTCACATGTACAAGGTACAATACCATCATAACACTGCCACTAGGGGACTTATATATTAATCATTATTTTACTCTCATAAAAATAAACATCCCTATTTTTTTAGGTTAATTGTTTATTCTGGTGCAGTACTATATATAATCTCTTTGACCCTGAAATCGATGAAGAGCCGGATATTTTACCATTTGATATGTTTACAATGCGGAAACTCGATCATAGATACTCATTTCATGGTAAATTCACCATTACACCATCATAAATTGCTTAATATATATATGATTTGATTCTTCATATAAAATGGGGTAAGAAAAATTTCAGCTCTTGTTCTCAGACAGAGGCTTTCACCAGAAGGAATCCGTCGGGTATTGCATTTGCAACTGAGGCTGAGACTCAGACTGACATTCCACTAAGCTCACAAAAGCTTCTTCCTCATGCAACCCATCCAAATTCTGCCACAATTTAAAGAAACAAATTATAAATAAATTTACATAATTATCAATATACTGTCTCATATAATCCTTTTTTATTTGTATACAGAATAAAATAAGAAGAGGAAAAAGTAAGTTTTGTAATTTAGTAATTAATTACCCAAAGCTCGTCGTCATCTTGTCTAGTGAAGGAAGAAGCAATCTTGGGGTTCTCAAAAACTTCGCCGTTTCGTGCAAATCTGCCACGTACTCTTGGTCTGTTGTCCGCCAACGTTTTCCGGCATGCATACTTCAATTGTTTTCATTTAAAATAAATAAATATACTATAACGGTGCAAATAGAAAAATCAAATTTGAAAATGTGTAAATTTTAATTAATAAAACTGGAGCTTATTTAAATTTGAGTTTATTATAGAAAATATTAATTTCAGTACTGTTTTTTAGATTAATTTTTATTTGACATTTTAAATATTAATGTTGAATTCTGGTATAGAAAATTAAACTATCTTAACTGAAATTCAATTCAGTTATATTTTAAGTGTATTTACTGTTCACTTAGTCAAAACAAAGACATGCTATTAAATGTTATGAATTACTAAATATTACCTTAATGGTTTTGGTGAAGTTTCTCTGTGTTCGTTTAGCTCTATACTTAGAAATCTTCTCTTTACGCTCTTCGGCACTGTAACGACCCACTCTCAAATTCTGCTCTTCGCTGGAAAACACCATCGTCGATGAACTCTCCCCCGTTAAAGGACTCGAGTATGATCTCTGTCCCGTAAAATCCCTTCTCAGATTCTAAAAAAAATTAACAACTTATATCAAAAAAACAATTAACAAAATTTTCAATGGAAAAACAGAGGATGAAAAATAATAAACAATACCTGCAAATCTCCGGTACTATAAACACGTCGCATGTGACCGGAAAATAATGAATTTTCCGGCGAGTTTAATAAATTCTGATTCTGGAAAGTCGAGGAGTCTTCCATAATTGTAATATCAAACGGAGAATTAAACAAGAGCTGCTCTGTTTTGACGGCGTCGAAGCTTTCGAAACCAGAGAAATTGGGGAAACTGTTTGTATGAGACAGAGTTAAGGTTTGGAGCTGAGAGATTGGAGGAGAAGAAGAGAGGAGATGATGATGAGTCGAAAGAGTGAAATTTTCAAAGAAATTAAGAGATTGATCATCCATTGATGGATTGAGATAGGGATTATTACAGAACAGATCTGTTGTTGTCTCGGAAGAAAACATATCTGGATCAATACTATGGCAAATTGAGGAAGAAGATGAAGACCCATCAAAGATATAAAGATCAGAATCCATTTTTTGTAGCACAAACTTCAGATTATCAATGAAGAAGAAGAAGAGAGCAAAAACAATTGAATCTTTTTGGGTTATGTTCTGTCTTTTTGTATTTTGTCTCTGTAATTGAATTGAAGCAAATGAAACGGTTACAGAGAACACAAGTGACACTCGTGATCTTTGTTTTTTTGAAAACCACCAGAATCCAAAAATGGTAAAAAGAAACAACTTTTTTTCATAAAAAGTGTGTTTTTTTCTCTTTTTATTTTCTTCTTAGTTTCTGGTTTCGGAACCAAGACATGACAGGTCCAGTTTATTTGGTCTAGTGGGCGATGTTTAAATAGCGGACAAAAAGTGAGAATTTAACAGATGTGCCCTCGTATTTTATTTATGTTGTGAATTGCTCCCTGTACGTTTTATCTATTAATTTGTCCTGATGCTTACACCTAACTGATAGTTTTCCTCTCCTGTTTTTTATATCTAAATCCACTTAAAGAGTATTTTGCATGCCATAAGCAAAAGTACGAACTAGTTTACCTTTCGAAGTCGTATTGAAGTAAATTCGAGACAATCCGAACATAGAGGATGTATATAAAAACTGTTGAAGAAATTGGGTTTTAAAATAACGGACGTGGCTTTGAAAAGATTTAAAGTCATAAGAAGTGATTGGTGACTGTAAAAAATGTATAATATTTTACGGTCTTAACCTAGATAGCACGAAAATTTCGATTTAGAAGTGTCACTACAATTTCTAAAAGTGCGATTCCTAAAAAATCAAATTGAAATCGTTTTAGAAGTGTCATTTCGATTTAGGAACACTACAATTTTTGCGATTCTAATTCTTGAAGCATGTTAAAGTAAGGAGGTGTATTGAATTAGAGATTTGAAATGATTTGAGTTTAATTTTAGTGAATTAGGAAATTTTTATTAAATTTTATGAATTCTCACCAAAATATAAGATTTTGGTTTTTGTATTTTTAACAAAGAAATCTCATGAAATCTCACCTAAGACTTTCAAATTCAATTCTTAAAATGTTTTCATTAACAATAGATTTGATTGTACATTTTAAAATCATCAATCCAATAACATTAAATTTTTAAAAATATTTAAAAATTCATTAACATATGATTTATCATTTTAACTCAAATCCTTCCAAATATTCAATTTACTACACCCTCTAAATACTTTGGAAGTTTATGAATAATTTTGCTAAATATAGTCTTCTAGATCATAACTAAACTTTTCGAAGAATTTTGAATAGAATTTAAAAGTCATTAAACCAATAATACTAGATTTCACTAAAAGAGTAAGAGTTCGTGAATCTATAAAATTTTAAAATTTTAAAATTCTATAAATCCATATACCAATAACTCTCCTAAAATTAACGAGGTGACCAATCGAATCCATAGATTATTGGCTTTAAATTTATTTTTGAGCTGTGTGAAATTTTAGAAATAAGGTTTAAAGCTTTTAAACACGCAAAAAGCTTATTGGAAAACATGGACTTAAAAAAAAGGACTATAAAAATATCCCTACAAGTCTACAACCTTTAATGTCATGCAATCTAATCACCCTCTTTAATTCTACCACCGTTACTGAAAAACTGTGTTAGATAAAAGTAACTGAGCTAAAGTATATCTTGGAATATTCTTGAAATAAACTGTAAATTAAGGTAGCAACATTTCATCTTTGCAATTAATATCTCAAATTTGAGGACTACAAATCATTTAACACAGAATATCATCCATTTAGAAAAAATATCATTTTTTTATTTGAATATCGTTTTACATTTATAGTGTAACTTTTTAAACTAAGTTCTTAACTTATCCCTTACTCAAAGCTATTAAACTTTAAATTTAAGTAATTCTTATTCAGCTAGTGGACACATTTATATGTTTTTAAAAATTTTATCATGTGTAAAATGTATAAAAATGATATTTTTGTGAGTTAGAAGATTATATATACTAAAATTTTAATTTTCTTAATTTTAAATATTTTAACATGTGTAAAATGTATCAAAATGATATGATTGTGTGAGTTAGAAAATTATATATACTAAAATTTAAATTTTCTTAATTTTATTTATAAATAAAAATATTTATTTTAGTTTAGCTGATATATAATAGAATAGTCGAATTTAAAATATTTATTCGTGTTAAATTGTTAGTTCCGACAATTAAAAAAAAGATTAGTCAAACTGGTCCTAAATAAAATCATAGTCCAAGTTGTCAATTTTTCTAATAAACTCAATTGATATAAATCTCTTCGTTGAAAAGACACTTTAAAGAGAGTGACGAAGACGAAGACGATTACAAGTTTCAGTTTCTGTTCTTTTTTCCAATTGAAGGTATGCGCGTGAAGTAGATCAGATTCTCTAATTGATTTCGTTATCTTTTTTATTTATTGCTTTGTTTTATAGTCACTGATTTATTCTATCGCGAATCTGAATCGTTTTTTTTTGGGGGATTTCAAGCAATGGCGGGATCGCAAGATAAGCTAGAGAAGATGAAACTCCGGCAAGATTACCGGAATTTATGGCATTCCGATCTAATCGGCACCGTCACCGCTGATACTCCCTGTAAATCTCAGTACTCTCTCATTTTGATATCTCTATCTTCATTGTTTCTTCAATTAGAGAACTAAATTTTGTGTTCTGGATTTGTTTGTTTTACTTATTTGTAGATTGCTGCATCGCTTGTCTGTGGTAAGTTGTTGTTGTTGATCTTTGCTTTTAGGGTTTTTGTATCTGAGAATTTTTTAGAAGTATTGCATCAAGTAATTTGAGTCTGTTTTTGTAATTCTTATATTGGATGATTCACTGAATGTAATCTTTGTAGAGTTGTTGTTGTTTCTTTTGTATGTTTTGGTACACATTTGATATGTTCTTCAATTTGAGTGTAGTGGACCTTGTGTTTCATATATGCTTCGGAGAAGAGCACTTTACAATGACATGTCAAGGTATGAAATTTCTTAAGTATGTAGATATTGGTCACAAGTTTTTGTTTCGTTTGCTATAAGATATTTGTGTAGGTATACTTGTTGTGCTGGATATATGCCTTGTAGTGGGAGATGTGGAGAAAGCAAATGTCCTCAACTTTGCCTTGCCACTGAGGTGAGATTTTGATCATATTTGGAGATTTAAGTTGTACATCACTGAATTACACATGACTTGTTTGCGTCTACAAAATGAAATGGGAATGGGAACACGAATCAGCTTATGATTTTTGGATATTTTCTTGATCTTTCTTTTTCCCTTATCTGTTTGTTGCTTGAACATTTATTCTAATCTGATATAAGTTGAGTCCGTCATAGTCCTTTACTAGAAATATTTCCTGGCTTCATGTGCTCTATATGATATATATTTAAATTCCGTTACTCAACTTATTTGACTTAGGAGATTACATTATCTTTGTGAACTTTACCAATGAACGGTATGTACTTGATATTTTGGCTTGTAAAACTTGGTTGTATGATACATGTGCAATAGCTCAATAGAGAACTCTTTATGGTTCTATGAATTGGCATTTGTTTGAAGCTACTTGCTATTGGAAATTTCAGGTTTTTCTTTGCTTCGGAAACTCTGTGGCCTCTACCCGCTTTCTTCTGCAGGATGAATTCAACATCCAGACTACACAGTGCGATAATTGCATAATTGTACTCATACTCTCTTTTCTTTCTACTTTTCCCTACCGGGTTTACACCAAATGCACATTTGTGTAAAATAATAAACAAATCCCATCTTGTGCGTTTGCAGGGATTTATGTTCTGCCTCAGCCAAGTTGCTTGCATATTCTCGATAGTCGCTTGCATTGTTGGTAGCAGTGAACTTTCCGAGGCTTCTCAGATACTCTCTTGCTGTGCTGATATGGTCTACTGCACGTATGCATTTACTTCATCTGATTTTTCGGTTTTCCCCTTTAAACTATTAATGTTCACGCATCGCTAATACTTTAATGCACATTCTTGATTTTCTTGCAGGGTCTGTGCGTGTATGCAGGTACTAGAAAGCGAATACTAGAAACTAATCTGGGCTTCTGAAACTATCTTCTCTTATGCTATATATAACAAAAACCTAATCTTCTGCTGGCAGACGCAACATAAGCTTGAGATGGACAAAAGAGATGGAGTGTTTGGATCTCAACCAATGGGTGTGCCACCGGCTCAGCAGATGTCTCGCTTTGATCAACCTGTCCCTCCTCCAGTGGGATACCCTCAGTCCTACCCACCGCCCGTTCAAGGCTATCCTCCTGCATCTTACCCGCCTCCTGGCTATCCCCAGCATTAAGAACCTTAACTGATATCTTCATTTCCTGTGTCAAATTGTTGTTGTTACTTGGTTTAGGTGTGCAGTACTTTTATATTCTTCAGCTATCTCCCTTCGTATGCGATTCCTTTGCAAGAATTGGTACTCGGTTTACGCCCAAAGAGCTTCGGTACTATCTGGTTTGTTGGTATCTTCTCCTATTTATCTGATGAACCAAGAGTGTATGTGTGGGTTTTGTATTTTTAAAAATTGGCACTTTGCTTTTTTAAGATCCCGTTTTTTCCGTAGTCTTGTCTCATCGTCTCATCGCCTCATCGGTTTTCTTGTGCTATAAAAGTACACCAGAACGACCTAAAACTACGACGAAGAATACGACTCGAAGTAGTAAACTAGGCAGTGTTTCCTTGTAAGAAGAATACTAATGATATAATATGTACATTCTAATGAACACAAAATAAAATCTAATAAAAGACCGTTTAATTTACTATTGTACTTTGTGGAAAAAAACTAAATTTGTATCATTCAAACTTTAACCTTTTCTGAATAAATTGATGAATTGACATTATCACTTAAATTTGTTTGATTTAGGTCCTGTTCGTTTGATAGTTGTAAGCGGCTGTGGTTTACGACCTGCGGTCAAACGCTGCGATTTTTGTTCGTTTAACAGCCGCGCGTCTGGTCGCAGCGGCAACAGCAGGATCCTACGTCAGGCAAATGAATAGAAATTGACCGCAGCTGCAACAATAGCAGACGCACCACTAGATTTTTCAGTGGCTAAAATTTTTTGTCACAACGATCTGTGTCTGCAGCAGTGTTTGGTCGCAAGAAACTACGGCTACCTAACAAACATCGTTTGACCGTATACCATATCCGCAAGAACCTGAAATGCCAAACGAACAAAGTCTTAATTTATCAGAGTACATATTCCATCTGTTTCATAGTTTGAAAGTTTTCGACAAATAAAGAAAATTTTCACAAATCTACCATTATTTAATATACCACTAGCTAGATATTATTAACTTAAATTCAATGAGTTTTAGCTTTTGATAGTGGTAAATTATGATTTTTGTTTAAAAATCATACTAGAAATGTAAAATCACATTATTTTAAACAAAATTCTATTATATAATAACTCTATTTGTGAAACGGAGAGAGTAATAGAAGTAGAAAAATAATAAAATGACATAAAAATACGATTATATCAAAAAGGTATCTTAAAAAATACGATTAGATTAAATTTGGTAATATTTATTCTTACGAAAGACTGACGGTATTAAAGATATATGTAGTGTACATAAGCTTGTTATTGCAAACCGGAGTAGGTTGTCTTTTTTGTTGTTTCAGAACCTGACTGGTTTTGAATCTTTAACTAAATTTCTTAAGTTCACTTTAGTTTATTTATTGATTATTTTTAATCCAATTGGCACACGAGGGTGGACGTGGAACCATCGAGGATGGGCTACATTGCTTAGGAAGTTTATCTAGGCATAATTAAATTTCGAAATATATAAACTATAGAGCTAATGATTCATTCATACCAGCTTTTTATTGCCTTGAAGCTTTTTAGTCAAAGTGGGTCAACCACAACAAATGTTCGAAGAGTTATACGCCAATTAATTAAACCACATCTTTCACAATGATTTGAAAATTTAGTGTAGTCGCAAAACCTGCAAAATATATATAACACTGCCATTTTCATAATTTTAAAACAATGTAAGACTACACAAAGTTGTGGCATAGACGCATAGTCTGGAAAATGAATCAAAATATTAAAAGATAACTGGGATCAATGTTTCATATCATCTTATATGATAGCACATATTATGGTTGATTATAAGATTAAATAGGTTTATCTATATCATTTGGAACCACATTTTTACTTGTTTTACCAATTTTATGACAAAAAATAGTTTGTTAGTCTTTGAAACTGCACTTAAATTTATAATGAGTTTACTATTTCAAATTTTCAATGTAGGTTATTATTATAAGGAAATATATATTTGAAAAGGCTTATATATTTTATTTTTGTGGTAAACCGAAAGCAAAAAATGATTAGAAGCGTGTGGGCTCTATGTTATAAGTTTAGAAAAAAATAAGCACACGCACAGACAAGTCCACGTATGCCACGTGGCGACAGCATAACATACTCGAAAGTTTCCAACACATGGGAAGCTTCCCCGCATCACACCTTAGCTTAAACCAGTTACAACTCAATTTCTTCCTATTTTGAAACTCGTTGAAGTCTATTAATTCCAAATGATCTTTTATTTTTGCGTGGCTCTTATTTCCCAATGATTAAATGTTGATTTTTTTTAAAACGCAAAGGTCATGTGTCTCAACTCAGCATTTTCAAATTAAGTTTTGGTTATAACTTATTAACTCCAAAATTTAAACGCAAAAAACTTATTTTCAAATTTGTCCAAACGATATAATATATTATGGTGAGATATATAGTTCAGCATGTTATAAGGATGAACAAACGTACTATCTTATCTTCAATGACCTATGCATGTTGATCCAAATTCTATAAGCCTTGTATAAACTTTAAATAACATGTAATTTATTCGGTGAATTGAACTTTTTGGTACTATACGATTTTATAATTATAATTAAAAATGAAAAGAAAAATTATAAAACATACATATGATTATAAAATCGTATAATACCAAAATTTGACTATGTCACTACTAAAATAATGGAATGATCAAATATACACTCAAAAATACAAAAAAGTAGTGTAATGGTTTATGTATAGTATTTGTATAACCATCCAGATTCAAACCCGCATAATGCATATTGTTAAAAATAATCAAATATCATTGAAGTAGGGATAAACAAATCACAATTTATTTTAAAAAACATCAAAACAATGTTTATTAAAATAAAAATATATATGAAAACAACATGTACTCATTAATTTGTTAACAACCAAGAAAAAAGAGTCTACAACTTTATAGTAACTCAAAAATTTCATTTCATTTTTTGGGATGGATTATACAGCTCTTCTTCTTCTTCCTTTTCACTAACCAATAACCACTACCTATTTTTTATATTTACATCCATCTCCCACCAAACCCCAATGTTCAAAGAAAGTACAAAAAAAGAAAGAAATTTTAAATTAATTATATATATACCCATTTCAAGAAAAAACCCTATGTCCTAAGATGATTCATCAAGAAGTTGAGAAGCTCCACTAGATTCAGACCAAAGCCTTTGGTTCAACGCCACTTGAAGATGATCAGGTATAAACTGCGTACGACAAAGCGGACACGTCATCTGATTATAACCCATCATCCAACGGTCCAAACATCCCCGATGGAATATATGTCTGCAATTCGTCAGCCGTCGGATCTCGTCGTCGTTTTCGAAATCATAGAGACACACTGCACAACATTCGGATTCGGGTCGGTTTAGATTCGAGAATCGAACAACGGGAAAGATCTCTCCGGCTAGTATCGCTGCTGAGTCTGGATGGCTCTTGGTTGGTGGTGGGTCGGGCCATGAGATTGTAACCGGGTCAGGTTCTAAGAAATCGGGTACACCTATGATCCGGAACATTGTGGAGATTAGTTTCCGGATCAAACCTAAGAAAGAGAGCAAGTAAATGAAGATTTTGGGGAGAAGGAGCTCGGAATAGCCCACCGGAAAACCCATTGTCTCGCCGTTACATAGAGAGAGGGATATAAAAGAGAAAAGAGAGAGAATTTGGATTGTGATGATGAAAAGATGGAGAAGGGTGGGATTTATATAGTTGGGTGTGTGTGTGACCATATTAGATGTGATTATGTTACTTAATTAATGCATTATTAATTTAATATTAGCCAATAGGGTGTTTTTTAATAAAGTTTTATTTGCGTGTTTTGCGTTGGTATTTGATTGATTCATTATTTTTCTTGAGGAATGTGGCGATGATGTTTCTTTAGGTTATTAATTGACTTTTTTATTCCAATATAGTTCATATATATCTATACATATTTTTTGCTAAGGTCCAATATAGTATATTCTAAAATTTAATTGAATTTTTTTAAATATATTTTTTATTCCAATAGTGTACAATTTTTTTAAAATGTTGTCCATTTCACTTTGGATTTTTACATTGAGGTAACTGAATGTAAATTTCTTGTCATTTTAAGTTTCTTACGTTTCTATTTATGATGATATAGTATATATATATATATAATATTATTTTATTTTTTCAAAATTTTCGTTATGGTATCTATATTGACATCTATACTACGAAAAACGTTCCGGAAAAAGGTTATCATGAAACATATATGTTAAAATAAAATTTTAATTACATGAAATATATAACATAACAACGTTACGAACACAAAAGTCATATGTGCGTTGTGACAGAAGAGACATAAACTCATACAGTATGTAGCTAATTAGAGTTAAAAGTCTTTTAGTGAGACTATTATTATGGCCGGGTCATTGTTCGATATTTAAATGATGATATAAATATCGAAAACTGTAATTTCACATATAAAAGCAGTATAAATAAGATAGAATTTATAAACATCACTATTACACAATAATTCTTTGAAAATGAAATTAAGTTAAGACAATCTATAATATATTTTTTGGTTGTAATAAAACAAAATAATAATTTAAATAATGTAAATATCAATTAGAAGAGCTAGATTTAGAAAATAGATAATTACAATCTTAAAATTAAACATGAATGTATAACTAATTCACTGTATGGTATCAATCACTTTATCTAACAATATCTGATTTTAAAATATGTTTTGAACTTATAATTATAAACACATATTAAAGAACATGTTCAATTTGTACATAGATCATCTTAATATCACCTTTCGTTGGTTAATGATAATTCACTCATCTAATATATTTTTATGTTTTAAACACATATTTCATGCGTTAAACAACCTAAAATCAGAAATTAGATAAATAATCAAGTTTTAACAATGAGATCAACAATAAATAAAAATATAATAGAATAATTCACTATCTATCTCTAATTCAACAATTCATAAATTTTCTTGAAACTCTAAACCTAACTATGAAACTATTTAGACATAACAGATATTGAAATAATGAAAAATATCATTAAATAATCCAAGATGGTTCATAATTCTTCTCCAAATTTTTAATAAGGTTCATAGATCTTCTCTCTAAAATTCTTAATAAGTAAAAAATTAGAGAACACTAAATAGAAAAAAGATTAGTCCTCTAAAAGTCGAGTCTTAGAGTTTTAAAACAAAAAAAATATGTTAAGATCAGATTTAGATTGAAACATATTAATTTTGGGCTTTAAAAATCTCGTTTGAGGTGGATAGATCGATCCTAATGTGGATCAATCGATCCCAATTTCCTAGATACAATTTCTCCATCTGCTTCAGTTTCTTGCCAGATTGACATGTATTCAGTAAAACAGACATAACTCTTGAACCAACAACGATAATGACATGAGACCGGTTCCAAATGAAAGCTAACTTAAAGAGATACTTTGTGTCCAAAAATGTCTGTATCCAACAATGTGAAAAGTTTCAACAAATGTCAAACTTCTAACGCTTCTACATCTTGAAATCCGCGCTTTCATCCTAAATACCATATTTTCTTTCAAAACTACCTAAAATTTGTAAAAAATCGATATAAAAGTAAATATTCTCAATAAATACTTTAATTCAATAAAAAATTCAATAAGTTAGTAAAATTAAGAGTTAAATGTCGATAAAACCATGTTTCATCAAATGACAACGATATTAGACTACTTTTACGAATTTTGGAGGTAGTTTGAATTTTGATCTAAAATTTTCTGATTATCGAAAACAAACAAATAATAACTTCATTTTTAAATCTGCCACTCCGCTCTAAGAATTGATCTTTGCTTATAAGCCAAACTAGTTAGATTCGTATAAAGTAAATCTTTTGCAAATTATCATTCTCAATTTTAAAGCCTCCAAAAAGATGAAATGCTCTTTATCAAAAATAAAAATAAAAAAATGAAATGCTGAAGAAAAGAAGGAGAAAGATTAAATGATTCTTGATAAAGAAGATAAAAAATATTTCGGAAAAAAAATGTTTCGAAATGATCTACTCGTCTAGTTAGTGATTTTCTATGAAAATAACGTGTCACTGTATCTAAATTAAAAATCTAATTTTGTTTGAAACTTCTATCAGAGAATATATATATATATATATATATCATTAATGTATTAATGTGAATCCAAAAAACACAAGTAATCGAACTAAAGGCAGATCGTTAGGTTCATTTCATTTCATTTTGTCTGTATAACCTCTGTATGCTATATGTGTATATATGCATTTATATTTCTAATGTTTATGTTTTTTCACGAGATACTTTTGGTATATATAGATATCCTATTAACAAATCATAAAACAAACATCATAAAGAATCAAATCACAATGTATATAGGAGACATATGCAAATATTACTCTCCGTAAATATTAGTTCGCTGTTACATTTTGGTATAATTACAATGATTGATGGAATTTGAATTAAAACCCAAGTGAATGTTTCTATCTTCACATGACTGGTTGAACTATATCATGAATATTCATCATTTGCTATTAGCATTCTTGATCTTTACTAATATTATTATGACCTAAATTAACGAGGTAGAAAAGTACTTATAAAACTCTTCAATTTCGATTTTGATTCCGTTTTTCTAATACACTTCTAGAATACAATATTACGGGATCTATTTCTAGAGAGGGAGAATCATATATCTGACTAAAATGTATTAAAGAGCCAAAGCAGCACTGACCCACCTCACACCCTCGCCATCTTCGCCTCCAACATTTCACATTCCTATATTTAACACTTTTTGTTTGCAACATATGCATATACATAATATACATACACTTTTTGTTTGCAACATTTATATCTGTTAAGTATGAATATGTGCAAAAAATGTAAAATGTTGAATCCACCACATGGTAAAAGATGGGAGAGTACAAAAATCATTAGGCTATTCGTCTTTCACACATACGTTTAAGTAGATCAAGTTTACTATACACTCATGTATAGGGAAGAAGGTTATTGAATAATTAAATAGTCTAATATATTTCACTAACTGTCAGTTTTTGGCGTTACTAGAGAGTAGAGATATATTAACAGATAGGCCAGCAAAATCCAGCCAAGATTAATCCCTTCTGTCTGGAAAATTAATTTAACAACCAAATCAGTTTGAGAAAATTGAGAAAAAGTAACGATTAAAACATGACGAGATTTTTTTTTCAACTCATTTGCTTAGTGTATTTAAGAATTATGTTAAGAAATAGTTTAGGCGGTTTCTACCATGACAATTAAACCCAAGCAGGTTAGTTGAGGTATAAATAAAGTTATAAACGTTTTATCCGTCCATTACAAATTTTATCGTTTTAAGTTTTATCAGTTTTATTCTTCTAAAAACTTACTTCCAGTAATTTTCATGGACAAATTAAAAAATGATTTACTTACTTATTTTAGTACTCCTTCCTCAATTATAAGCTGTCCAGAGGGAGATTTTATTTTCCTTATTTTGAAATTAAAATTACTGTTTTATAATTTCAATATAATTTTGTATCATCTCTGGTTTGAGTAAGTGTTTTATAAAATGTTATGATATCATATGCATGCATTGTTGTGTAAGGTAACAATATAAGTAAATTTAATAGACATATAAAGAATTAATTGTGTCTATTGTATTGGTTCTGTACGTAGATTCCTCTAGTGGCAACATGTTTTGGTTGTGTTATTCTTTGCAGGATTTCAAATTTTATATGAAAGAGATGTAATAAAAAAAATATTACAGAAATTGTGCTTTAAGTTTGAAAAGTCGAGTTAAACATCTTTAACTTGAAACTTGTCTGCTAATTCAACGGAAAACTACAAAATTCATTCCAGTTTTGCATGTCAGACATTGTCGTATTTGTCAGTAAGCGACCAACTAATCACTCTCATTATCTTAAACAACCAGCTAAACCATAACTAGTATATATCGTGTCATTTCCTCTTTCAAACTCTGGTTTTTATTTGTTTCCATGTACTTTTCATTTAATTATTTCAAGAAAACCTTTTAATAAAAAAAGAGTAAAGAGAATATATTATACAATTTTTGCGTAGAAATATAAAATATCTATTTTTACAAAACAAATTCTTTTTTTCTTCTAAAGCATCTTGTATATGTAATGATGGAAATCACTATTTTTCTTACCATAACTCTGTCGTAAACAACATAAAACTATTAAACAATGATCAAATATTCAACTGTGTTTGTTGTAGATGTGTTTATCTAACCACGACAAACACAGTCACCATTAAAAATTTAAAGTCTAAAACACCGAATGTTAAGTATGTTTTAATCAAGTAAGATAGAAGATATATTTTAATAGAAAAAATGGTAGATATATAATAACAAACAGTAAAAGATCTCTGAGAAAAAAAGAGGAGTTGCTGAAATAGTAATCTATTGTCTCCTCCTTAACGTGCCTTCCATTCACGTAATTCTTTTGATACTTGTCCCATATTTATATTTAATCAATTCTTTTTGTTTTAATTTATCTTTTCTGGCATTCACAAACAATATTTATTGTTTTTATTTCCTTTTATCTCTCCTTTTTTTCTTTTCATAAACTTGAGGTTCTATACTGAAGCCTGTAAACTGTAATCCTTGGACTTGGGATAAGAACGGGTTTAGTCCCCTTGGTTTATCTTACAATTTATATACTCTTAAAGATTTTTTTGTTTCATGTCTATAAGCGACACTTATAAATTTAATCAGCTGTTTCTGACAAAACTTGATAAATTTATTTAGTTGATATAAAATTACATCCAGGGAAAAAATATAAATGAATATTACCAAATGCTTATTCTGGATGTGAGAAAATTATAAACGAAGAAATTAGAAATTTAGGTTATTATTGAAAAATTAATAAGATTTGTATCATTCATTAAATTTTATAAGGTACTTTGTTGTCAACTATTTAATATATATTGGTCTTAAAAAAGTTCCCTATAAATATTTTATCGAAAATATATGTATATAGTTGATATAGGTTTTAGTGGTATTGATTATCTTAATTGGCTATGTCTACGTAAAGTGAAAAATTACTTTTCCACTCTACCATATTCTTATCGCCCACCAAACATGTAATTTCTTTGATTGATCTGACGAAATCATTTTTAAAATCTGTTATGTTGGTTGTTAATTTCACCTGTGTCGTTTTAAAAAAATAAATAAAAAGTTTCCTTTCTTGTCTTTTTTTCACGTTATTATTGTTCTTTCTTCAAAATCAAATTCTTACTTTTCGAGATATAAAATTCACTTGTCGACAGGAAAAGAGATTTTTATACGGCCAAAAAACAGACGCATCTCACATGACTGAATTAGGCCAACGTTACAAGAACCCATTGGTGACACAAACAATATTGGGCCTTAGATATGGGCTCTAATGCTTCATTACATCGGCTCATAAGGCTAAGAGCCCAAGGTTCAAAGTTATAAATATCCACGTATCATTTTCATTTTAAATCGTTTGTTTCTTATGCCTTCTGAATTTTACACCACATACTACTTATTTTTAAGAATTTAAATCCTTAAATGAGTTTTTTTCATAAGTCACAAGATAACAACAAACTTGATTTGTAATTAGCTATCCTAGATATGTTACATCCCTTTCTTTTATTGATTGTTCATCGTCAAAAACTTTCTTAAGTCAAATTATATCCAATCATTATCAAACGCATAAGAAACATATGATATCACTTAATCTACAAAAAAATGATTATGAGATGGAATAAAACAAAATTTTACGATGTTGAAAGAATAATGGTCTCCACACATTATACAACCTCGAAAATAAAAGTCGTCATCAAAGTGTCGTGGGTGGTTCATTATGCATTTGGGCTTGGACCCACACTACAAACAAAATCGTTGAAAATTTTACTCAAGAAAAACAGTTTACTTTTTGCCTCGGCAAAAATATCTTCTTTTTAAAAGGATTTTTTTTTGTTTTTATAAATTACATTCTTATTTTTTTGTTAATTACATTTCTTTTCTAGCTAACAAAATTAATAAATTCAAAGCATACGCAGATATATTTACGAATAAATAACACTAAATATATAGAGGCAAAAAGTTTGAGAAAAAGTCACTAAATAGCACTAAATATATTTACGAATAAAAGGCTTTATAGAATTGCTCACACCTATTCAAATTGAGATTTTAATGGAACAATGATTAATTCGATAAAAACGAGCATCTTTGTTAGTATCAAAGTTTTTAGATTATTTTTAATTGTGAAATTCATAAGAGTTTTATCTAATAAAAAAAATAAAAAAAATAAAAATTATGAAATTTTCATGTAAAACAGTTTCAGTGAAAAGAAATTTTAGAGACGGTTTCATACCACGTGATACAATATTACTTATTTATTATTTATTTAATAATATAATATTTAAAAAATTAATAAAATTAAATAAAAACTATTAAAATTACGTAAAAGTTACGAAACTTTCATGTATAACAGTTTTAGTAAGAAGAAACTTTAGAGACGGTCTCATGCCACGTGACACAATATTACTGGTTCATTATTTATTTAATAATATAATATTTAAAAAATTAATAAAATTAAATAAAAACTATTAAAATATATATTTTAAGAGATTTACTATAACCGTATTTTTTTTAAGAGATTTACTATCACCGTTGCGGGTGTTCTTATGTCCACAGCGATAACGATAAACATCACAGAAAGTATTATAATATAAACATTTCCTCTATATAATAATACAATTTTTTTTTTAAATCTGCACTAAAATCTAAGCGTTGTGCATTTATCACTTCTGGCACTGTCGATGCCTCATGGCATCAATTACAATCACGAGACTCACAACAACCTTCAAAATCTCGGGTTTACGGGTCAGGTTAAAGTCCGTTAATTCCGGGTTTTGACCCGAAAACCCGATCCTGTTTCCATTTTCTCCTCCACGGTTATGCTTTCTTCTGCAGTGATATCACCAGTCTCTCTCGTCTGAACCCGAAATTTCGACCCGACCCGTTTCTAAGTTCGTTTTCGGATCCGAAAGGATCTCCGGTCATGGACTTCTCAACGGCTACGACGACGTCTACAGCTACGGCGGCGAACGGTTACAGCTCGCCGCGTGACTCTTCATTCCCTTCGAGCTTCTCAAAGTTCAACTCTGCTTTAACGGCAGGTCTTTTAAATCCGATGTCTCCTCCGCCGCCTCCGGCTATGCTCGACAAGACACGATCAAGTCCAACGCTATTTGAAATGATGGCTAGTGAAGCTGATACCGTAGGTAGAGTTCCAGTTCAGATCCTAAACGGCGTGCTTCCATCTCCGTCATCATCTTCTTCTTCGGCGGCGGCTACGGCCGCGAGGACGACGAATGTGAATCATCTCGTCATTTCAGCTCAGGATAAGCAAGCACTTGCGATGCAACGGATTTCGGATCTTCTGGTGATTCGGAGCCCCGGGAATCAGTTTAACGATCCGACGTCGAGTGATGTTAAGCTGACTTTGAGCTCTAAGGATGGGATTAGTATCACCATGTGTGTGCATAGGCAGATTCTTGTAGCTCACAGTAGATTCTTCGCTATGAAATTGTCGGATCGATGGTCTAAGCAGCAGTTGCCGCCGTCGTCTTCTCCGTATATTGTTGAGATCTCAGATTGTGAGGACGTTGAGGTTTATATCGAAACATTGATGCTGATGTATTGCAGAGATCTAAGGAAGAAGATGATGAGACAAGATGTTTCTAGGGTTCTTGGTATTTTAAAGGTATTGTGAAGAAATTACTCAATTCTGTGACAACTCTGTGTGCTATGATTGAATCATTGTTCAATATTTGCAATCACACTGTTCCATTGTTGTTTGTTCACTCAGGTTTCAGCAGCAATTGGGTTTGATGCTGGTGTACTTTCATGTTTGCAGTACTTGGAAGCAGCACCATGGTCAGAGGATGAAGAATACAGGATTGCTTCATTGTTGTCTGAGTTACACCTTGAAAACGTTGGGGCTACTGAAGTTTTGAGAAGAGTTTCTGTAGAAGCGAGCAATGGGAATAATGGGAGTAATGGTGGCGGCAAGGATGAGGTGCTTTTGAATCTTTTGCATATTGTTCTTGAGGGAAAAGATGAGAAAGCGAGGCGTGACATGAAAACCCTTGTTTCCAAGATGCTTAGAGAGAATTCGTCTGGAAATGATCTTAGGAAAGAGTCGTTGTATTTGGCTTGTGACGGGTGTTTGCATAAGCTTAAGCGGCAGTTTTTACAAGCAGCAGAGTCAGATTTGGAGAATGTAGATCAGCTAGCAAGACAATCGGATAATCTGCATTGGATTTTGGATATTTTGATAGATAGACAAATCGCAGAGGATTTTATTGTGATGTGGGCTTCTCTTTCTGAGCTATCCGAGGTACATGGTAAAGTCCCGGTTGTTCACAGGTTTGAGATTAGCAGAGTAACAGCAAGGATCTTTGTAGGAATTGGAAAGGGACAAATTCTGACACCGAAAGAAGTGAGGTGTTTGCTACTGAGGAATTGGTTGACACCTTTCTACGATGATTTTGGGTGGATGAGGCGAGCTTCAAAAGGGCTTGATCGGTATTTAATCGAGGATGGTTTAAGCAATACCATTCTCACTCTACCTCTTTCTTGGCAACAAGAGTTTTTCCTAGCTTGGTTTGATCGGTTCTTGAACTCAAATGAAGACTGTCCTAATATCCAGAGAGGATTCGAAGTTTGGTGGAGACGGGCATTTTGGAGACGGAAAGAACAGAGTCAAGAGCCTGCTCGGCTAAGAATCACAGCTTCAGCCACTGAAAACTCTTGAGAGATCTATCTCTCAGCTATATTTAACCCTGTGTTTGTTCCCTGGGTACCTTTGCGCTGTCTCTTGAGGATCACAATGATAAGTAAGAGTGTGAATCTAAATCCAAAAGAGAAGGCAATGATGAATGAAGATGTGTAAGATTTATCGGATTTTAATACCTCGACCGCAGTTAGAATTAGTTTGATATGGGTTTTGCATGAACTTGATCGTTTGTTAGTAGTTTTTGTTTTGATGAGTCGGAGCTCGTTTTTGTACATCTCTCTCTTGAGTTTTTCTTAATCTTCAATGTGTATGAAAAGAAGGAACTTTCTACTTTTGGTACGGTTTTGATTCTGATTCCAAATGCACCAAGATGTCTTGAAAATCCGGTTATGTGATGGTTTTGTATATTTGATGGCTTAAAAGTCCGGTTATGTGATAATTTTTTATATTTACATTATGTGATGCTTATTTTTGTTGGCAATATTCTAAATTTCTAATGGTCACTAATTATATCTTCACCGCAAACGAGAATCCTCGAAGATTTTATATTTAAAGGATCCAAAATATCGGCTCACTTATTATAAGTTTAGGGTTTCTTTGTCTTCAATAACAATCAATCGATAGCCTCTCCGGAAGAAAACAGCAACCTGTGCTACACTGATCTTTGTTTGAAACTTGAAACAGAACGATGATGATGTCCAACCTTCCACATGATTTGGTCGAGGAGATTCTCGCTAGGGTTCCGTTGTCATCTCTAAGAGCGGTGCGATTTACTTGCAAAAAGTGGAATGCTTTAACCAAAGATCGGAGCTTTACAGATAAGCACATCGTTAAAACAACTGCATCAGGGGAAAGAGAGTTTCTGATGGTTATGGATCATAGTATATATTTGATGGGCTTTAATCTCCATGGAGTTCACAACAACATTGATCTATCTATAAAGTGTAAAGCTAAACTTATTAGCCTGGACAATTCAGATAAACTATTCTTTAGATCTCAAGTCTTTCACTGCAACGGTTTATTGTTATGCCTATCAAAAATATACACGGGTACTAGTCTTGTGGTTTGGAATCCGTTTTGGGTGAAATCAAAATGGATCAAACCCAGAGACAAGTATGGGAGTTCAGACAGGTTTTTTCTGGGATACGACAAATCCTGTGGTAGCCACAAAATCTTGAGGTTTTTCGATTTCGATAAATTAGAAATCTACAGTTTGAGCTCTAATTCATGGATGGCTTCTAATGTCACTTTTGAACAGGATATTGTGTATATAACACCTAGCGTGTCTTTGAAGGGAAATAAGGAATCAGGAGACCATTACTTATTTTGTTTTGATTTTACAAGATAGAGATTCGGACAGCGTCCTTTGATGGAGGTTATGCATATCTATCTGTGGTTAAAGAAAAGCAGCTTGCTGTGTTATTGCAGTGCTGGGATACAATGAAGATAGAAATTTGGGTTACAAAGAAGATTGAGCCAGATGCTGTGTCATGGAGCAACTTCTTAAATGTTGATATGAGACCAAGTTGTCGATATGGGAATTTCTTTATAGACAAAGAGAAGAAAGTAGTAGTTTTTAATCAAGAAGAGATGAAGCTTTTCAACTCAATTGCAATGTAGCTTACATCATTGGAGATAAAGGTTATTTCAGAAGAGTGGACTTTGGAGAATCTCTATACTCACAATTTTCCCCAATTGTGTGCTCTTATGTTCCAAGTTCTGCGGAAATTAACTAAACCAGCTTTTGAATATGAAGAAAGGATAAAAAATATTAAAATCTTTTTTTTCTTTTTTTTTTGCATGTAAAGGATTTAGACATTTTAATTATGAATGTGAGGTATTTTTGCTAAACGATACCATTGTTGGCTTGTAGCTAACCTTCAACATCAATGATTTAAACCCAAAACGATGTCTTTCTTCTAGCTGTAAAAGTTCCAAAATTCGATGCTGTATCCGCCATTGATGTGTAGCCTTAAGGAATTAGGAATGCAAAGGTCAGTTCTTGCTTACACACCAAGGTTCTCAAGTCTTCTCTTGACGCTAATGTCTTCATCTTACTTTGCTTAATTAGAAAGTCCAGATCAGAGGTTACCTGAAAAAAATTAAAAGTTAAGAGATATTTGAATGTGCCAAGCTCTCTTGATTACCAAGTATATTAGTTTGGTTAACCTAAACTCCCTAGTTTATGGATTGTCTTCATCACTTTCAATAGTAGAGTAACGATGGATTATCTTACAATGAAGTAAATGTTATACCTCTTTGATCTCTCTCTGGTGATTATCCACTTAGATGATTGTTACAATCTAAAGCTGGTGATTTTTGGAACTCAATACCATCTCAACCAACTGACTGTTTCTGCCAAGTAGAGATGCCTTGTGAGATGGTAAGACAGAGAAGCTATCCAGAATTTTAACCCACTTTAGGCCCCATTTTACCATCAGGAACTCGATTAGATGATGTCCACTGTAAAATCAAATCCGAAAAAATGAAACCGCGAAGAAATCGTCATCCTAATCTGTTGCAGATAATATATTAGACTACCGGGAAGAACGAAAGGACAATAATTGTGTACCTTCTGTTATGATATGTAGTGATAAAAACTGCATCTGGAGAACTTTGGAGCAGAAATGAGACAGTCGCAAAGAAATCATCAAATGCTTAACAACACAAAGGTCCAAATTCACATTTCAGCTCATTCACAAGGGAAAAAGAAAAGGCCAAGACCAAGAAAAACAAATGAAACTTACCACTTGAATCATATAATACATCTGCCCCAAGTATGATGTTAGGCCGCAGTTCGAATATTGGTGCATCCCACACTCCCCAAGTGAGACCCATTACCTGCAATAGCCAACCACAAGAAACTTATAGAAGCAAACTCTCCAGAATTTCAAATGTAACCCAGAATTTATCTCGAAGACGCAAACATATACACAATGATTCATGTAATTAATCTTGTATAGCTTCTGTGAGTGAAGGGGCTATCGTTGCACTTCTCTCAATCTCTTGATCATCAAACATAGTAATCCCGTTGCGGTTAAACTGTTCGCGAATGTGACTGAGAAGTGTTTTACGGACGTCAGGCCCGTGGAAGCTCACAAAGACATTGAATTTGAAGTTGGAAGAGGAAAAAAGAGGAAGGAGAAGCCATGAGAGACATGCTCAGAATCAGAGATATGGAAAAGGGGGTAATGAGAAATGAAAGATAAGTAAAATTTATATATGTTGAAATTAATGTGCTTTTTCGGAAGCTACATAAAAGCAAAAAGAAAACAAAAAAAAAGGGGTCCTATAAACGCGTTATATATTCACTGACTTATTACAATACGCGTTATAAATAATGCATGTTCTTTGCAGCTGCCTAACAAAAATACAAACGATATCCATATTTGTAGTTATCTCTGCAACCATTCATTCAATCATTTTAGGAATAACGAATAATTAAATACTGCTTCAAAACCTCTCTCATTAAAAATACAAAAATCTTTACCATATTGGGAAGAGGCCACGTCATCAGCTACCGGATTTAATCGTCTTCTTCCCATAGCGGGATCAATTGCCAGACCTTAAAAATAAAATGAGATCCACTTAACCTCTACATGATCTACATGATTCCACTAACCCTCTTTTTTGTGATAATTCAAAACTATCTTTACAATAAAATATTATTAACTTTTTAAACTAAAATAATTTTAATTTCTTTTAATTTAAATTATTAAATCATGCTTTCACCTACCAAATTAAATGAGCTCAACATTCTTTTTTCTCTCTTCTCTCTTCTCTCTTCTCTCTTCTCTCTTCTGTTACGAAAACTTTTTTTTTGCTTCTTTCTCACCCAACGAAGCTCTTCTCTCTTCTCTCCAAAGCTATTCTCCAGATTTCTCTCTTTTCTCCGAAACTCTTCTCCGGCGAAACTATTCTCCGACGGAGTACTTATCTCTGAAATTCTTCTCCGACCGAAGCTTTGTTCTTCTCCGACGAAACTTTTCTTCGACGACAAAACTCTGTTCTTCTCCGACGAAGCTTTTCTACGGCGAAGAAACTTTGTGTTTCTCCGGCGACGAAACTTTATTACTTTTCGAAGCTCTGTTTTTCTCCTTTTCTCTCTGTAACTCTTCTCCCACGAAGCTATTATCCGATGGAGCTCTTCTCTCCGACAAAGCTCTTCTCCGACCGAAGCTCTGTTCTTCTCCGACGAAGCTTTTCTGCAGCGACGAAACTTTGTGTTTTTCCGGTGACGAAACTCTATTCCTTTTCGAAGCTCTGTTCTTCTCCTCTTCTCTCCGTAACTCTTCTCCCACGAAGCTATTATCCGACGGAGCTCTTCTCTCCGACAAAGCTCTTTTCCGACCGAAGCTCTGTTCTTCTCCGACGAAGCTTTTCTCCGGCGACGAAACTTTGTTCTTCTCCGACCACGAAACTTTGTGTTTCTCCGGCGACGAAACTCTATTCCTTTTCGAAGTTTTGTTCTTCTCCTTTTCTCTCCGTAACTCTTCTCCCACAAAGCTATTATCCGACGGACCTCTTCTCTCCGGCAAAGCTCTTCTCCGACCGAAGCTCTGTTCTTCTCCGACGAAGCTTTTCTCCGGCGACGAAAAACTTCTCCGACGACGAAACTCTGTGTTTCTCCGGCGACAAAGCTCTTCTCCGAAGGTCTGTTATCTTTCTTTTATCTTGAGCATTTAAACCAGCGTGTGTTCTTGTTCGACAAACCTCTTCTCCGACGATAAAGTTAAACTAAGTTAAACTAAGGTAAACTATTTAAAAAAAGTTAAACTAAGTTAAAATAAGTTAATGAATGTTAAATTTAGTTAAACTAAGTTAAAATACGATAAACTAATAGTTAAAATAAAGTTAAACTAAGTTAAACTAAGAATAAGGTAAACAAAGTTAAACTAAGGTAAACAAAGTTAAACTAAGTTAAAATAACTTAATGAATGTTAAAATAAGTTTAACTAATAGTTAAAATAAGATAAACTAATAGTCTAAAAGAACTCAAATGTATTCTTTATTTACGTTTGGTAGTGCAGAGGAATTCAATTACTTATTCCTGGTTGAGAAAATACGCAGAAAAGTGAATGCAGTTGAATCGGCGATGCTAAAATTAAGTTACATTCATGAAGTATTGCATAGAGTAACATATATATTCGATGACAATGATGTCTTCGGATACATTTGGTTATGTGAAAATAAAGTCTGTTGTTTTGCACGTGGAAATAGTGAAAGTTGTTGAGCATAATAGTTCACAAGGTTCAAGACATGAGATGTCATCTAGTAAATCAAGTAGAGTTTGGGGAAATTATGACGAAGTTCGGAATGATGATGAAGATAATGTAGGTAGAGTTGGTTATTTGCGAGAAATTGGAGAATCATCTGAACGTTTTGAGGGATGAGATATTGTTCCTTGTAATCTAGATAGTGAAAACAATGAATTAGGTGTGGATGATTGTCAAGGTACACCTCCAGATTTGGATGTCGATGACTATCGAGGCACAATTACGAGTTTAAACAATTTAAATTACGAAATTATATTCTTTTTCGAAGCTTTGTTCTTCTCCGAAGGTCTGTTATCTCTCTTTTAGATTGAACTTTTAAACCAGCGGGTGTTTTTCTCCGACGAACCTCTTCTCCGACGACGAAGTTAAACTAAGAATTAGGGTAATTAGACTAAGTTGAAATAAGTTTTACCTTACTGTTCCACAAGGTAAACATAAGAAAGTTAAACAAAGTTAAACTAATACTTATACTAGGTTATGCTAAGTTAAAATAAGTTATACTAAGTTAAAATAAGTTATACTAAGTTATACTAAGTTAAACTATGTACGTGATGTATCAAGTATAAATTGTTAAACTAGGTATACTAAGTTAAACTATGTATATTTACCAATTTTATTTTTCCGAAATCGTAAAAGTTAACAAAAAATTATATATATTTTACATGTTCCTCTTCATTTCCCCTTATATGCATTAATTAAGTTAAAACCAACTTTTAAAACGAAATTATGCTAGGTTACATGTTCTTCTTTAATTTGCTGTATATGCCTTATACATTTATGATTACTTTGTTATTACTATCATATCAATAGAAAAATAAAATATAAATGATATTTAATATATATTTCATCGTAAAACAATGTTTAATGCGTGTTAAAATACTATTTATGAAAGTTAAACTGAAAATAATTCGTTTTTAATAAGGTTTAACTAGGTTTTTTGTTTTATCATGAAAATTAAACTATGTAGTAACTTTGTCCAAGTAGATTCTTAGTTAAACTATCAGGTTATACTACGTGTAAAAGGATGACGGCGCCGTTTTTTAAAATGTCGGCGCCATATTTTTTAAATAAAATATTAATTTAATTAATAAAACTTTTTAATAATAAATATTATAGTAACATATAGTAGAAGTTAAACTTAGTTAAATTTAGTTAAAGTAAAGATAAACTAAAGTTAAAGTAAAAATAAACTAAAGTTAAAATAAAGTTAAATTAAAGTTAAACTTAAGTAAAATAAAAGTTAAACTAAAGTTAAACTAAAACTAAACTACAATTAAAATAAAATTAAATTAAAGTTAAACTTAATTAAAATAAAAGTGAAAGTGTTGTTGTCTTGTGTTCGTTTACACAATGACTGCTTTTGATTGATACAAAACAATAGACTAGGCCAGCTAATAAATCAGCATTCATTGAATGATTCGAGGGAGTGCTTTGTTATAAGAGTAAAAGAGAAAAGGTAATGCGCATTATAGGAAGCATTTGCATCAATTCGTTTTATGATGTATGAGACATATCTTTCAGCTGTAACATCATTACATTTCACATCTATTAAAAAGAATAATCATTTGCAGTTTTGGATCAAACTACAAATCTCGGATAAATGGATTTACATATGCAGATGATATATGAGTCTCTTTTGTTTACCGCCCTCCGGCATTTCTGTTCCACGACAAGTAGGTAGGATCTCTAAGTCTCCTGCAAAAACAAGCTTCTTTTTCCCACTGAAATTGTATGTGTTGTAGTTGTTCTGAAGAGTCACTTGTATTGGTGCTCACTCAGCTGAAACACCAAAAGAGAGCGAGAGAGAGACCAAGTCAAATGGTTTGCAAAGGATATTAACTGGTTCTAAGACTGTACAGTAGTATTAAAGGCTTACTGGTATACGTGGATCTAGAGTGGCCCCACCAGTGAGATTTCCCCTCTGCAAGTTCTTGGGAAATATGCTTTTCCCAAACTTGTGTTCCCCGTCACTCTTCCATGCGATTCCTTTTAAAAATAATAGTAACTCACACTAACTCTCTGGACTGATTTTATATTTGAGCGGTAATTATTATAATACTACTAATAATATTATAACTTTTTAAATGAATCTTTCAAATACAATCGGCTTTAGTATTAAACAACAAAAACAATGAAAAAGAAAGATGTCAAAACAAATAGATTAATTTGATTGATTAATAAAAATAAAATATATGACTAGAATAAATTTGTTGTGGGTTTTTAGCTTATAGAGTAATGTTTAGAGAATCTAAAGAATGTTTCTTAAAGACTATTATTATAGTTTAATAAATAATAAATGTGAAAACTTCTTGGTCTTATGGTTGATCAAAATTTTCATGGTTATACACCAAAATTGGAGTTCGATTTTCATAATTGTAGATTGTAAATGCAAATTTATTGGAGATTTCATTGGGTTATATACTTATATATGTAGAACTGTAAGTAGTCTGATATTATGTAAAAATGATATAAAAATATTATACTGCTATAGATGAATATTACTAGATTGCTATTATAATAAAGTTTGAATATCAATCAAACACAAGTCAACCTCAATTTTCATAATCTTCTCATTTGTCAAATAGCATCCGAATATTCTTCATATGATCTTCTCATTTGAGTCACTCTAAGTACTCAATTGTACACTGTAATGATAATCATCAAACGGATAGATTAACTTTGTCTCAAAATGTCAAAATGGTTAGAAGGTTCAACTTCATATTATATGAAACAAATAGTAAGCCAAAAATATTTTGGAGCTTGATATATCCCCAAGAACAATAACAATAAATAAATTATGTTCGGAACCTTTTACATGTAAAATACCGAACAAAATTATTAAAAACTGAAGACCTAATGAAATTAATTGAGTTTAGCTAAATACTATATGTTAATGAATCATGGAACAAAATGTAGTAGCTGAATTATGATTAGACTTATATCATCCAAAGACCCTCTCTTAGACGATAGCTCGGCTAGTTTCTTGCAAGCAGAAAGTGTCTTTGGATTCTCCACGCCTACGCAGTACGGTCGAACCACATCGACTGCCTCTTGGTTCGTTACCTATAACGTCCCAAAAACCCAGGTTCAATATTCAATCCTTAGACCAAATTAAAAGAGAATCAATTTAAAAAACATGCATTTCTGGTTATGCTTTACCTTGTCCCACAGGCCGTCAGATGCTAGGATCAAGAACTCAAACTCCGGTGTAATCTGTAATGTTCTGGTTTCCGGTTCCGCTATTACCCACTCCTTGAGATACCGGTCTCCAATTCCTCGTGAGACGGCTAATGTCCCTTGAATTCTCCCAACGCCGTTGCAGCAGTCAACATAACCACCCTATACACACAGACAAAAGTAAGTAAACCAGATCCAATTAAACCAAACCGCACTAATAAACATCATTTGAATGGTAGAATGATTCTCCAATTTTCAGATTTATATCAACCGCATTTTTAGTAGAATCGAGTTTTTAATTCATACATCACTCAATTCCATGAATTTGATGGGGGGGGGGAAATGTTTTTAATGCAATTCCACAAATATACGATGTTACTAATCAAAACCCAATGCAGAAGGATAAAAACTCACCAATGCTTCAATCCTTTTGAGCTCATTTGCTTGAGAAGGATTGTGATCGGAAGTAAGAGCTTCCGCGGTTCCACGGCAACTTAAAACAGCCCGGCAATCTCCGGCATTCGAAACTGCGAGCTCGCCTTTCGATATCAGAGCGGTTACACAACACGCGCCGCCTCTGGAACCTTCCTTCAAGAAATCTGCATCCGTTTTGATGTAACCATCTCTTATCGCTCTCTCCATTGAGTAACCTTCTTCTCCTGATCTCGCCGCTCCCATCGCAGCCTCAACATTATTCCGAAGATTCATCTCAGCGAACTCCGCCGCCTTGGATCCGCCGGGACCGTCGAACACCCCGAAGAAAGCATTTTTATCATGAGCTCCGTCGTTGCGATCAACCGCCGCGAAATACCGATCTTCCATTGGTCCGCGTCTTCCTCTTTTACCGGGAGCAGCGGCGCTAGACGATGCTATATTGGAACTCATCTCTGAGGAAAAGGGAGATCTGTGTGTGAAAGAGGGAAATGGCGAATTGGAGACAAGAATATAGAGAAAAAATGAGAAGGAGGCTGCAAGATGAAGGAAGACTGGTCGTCGTCGCCGTTAATGGCGGCTAAAGACCCATTTCCCTCAATCTAGAAGAAAGAGAATCTCAAAATGGAACTTTCGTAGAGAATGATGGATCATCCGGGTCTGGGTATTCGGGTGGGTGGAACAAATGGTTGGATTTGTAAATAACATTAGTGTTAAAGGTTAAATGGTATTTTCCTTTTTTTACATTAAAAATAAATCAAAACAAAATTGATTTTTCATAAGGGATCATTCTGGCAAATTGAAAACCAGGAAGGTTCGTCTGGCACTTCACCCCCCAAACCGTGAGCTTGAGAATATGAGAGAGATCGAAGCAAAGAATCATCCAATTCCAACACTCTGATTCTTTCATCTTCCCCTTTTGTAGTTCTCATCTTCTTTCGATTCACAAGTTACTTCATCACTCTTATTAGTATCTTAATTCTTCAAACGCTTCCTCGATTCAAACTCATATCTCTGGTTAGCGATTTTGTCATGATCGTCTTCCAAAACTTGATGTTCTAATTCCATATTCGTTTTCTCCCATCGCTATATCATTCGATTTCAATCGTACAGATTCAAACATTAACTCTGTGCTCATCACTTCAATAAGAGTGACTTCAATCTGATGATTCCTTGGGGTGGAGTTAGTTGCTGCCTCAGCGCCGCCGCTCTTTATCTTCTCGGCCGGAGTAGTGGCAGGTTCGTGATTTTTCCTTACTTCTGATCTTAAATTAAAGCATAGATTATCAGTTAAATCCCTTATTATCTTCGTAACGCAGAGATGCTGAAGTACTCAAAACCGTCACTAGGGTTAATCAGCTCAAGGAGTTAGGTAATCTTCGTACCAAATTGCTTCATCTACTCTCTTATAATGATTCTTGATGGAACTACTCTGTATTTGCAGCGCAATTGCTAGAATTAGATAGCAAGATTCTACCTTTCATTGTTGCGGTATCAGGAAGAGTGGGCTCTGAGACACCTATCAAATGCGAACATAGTGGCATTCGCGGTGTTATCATCGAGGAAACGGTATGTGTAGACTGAAAATTAGCCATGGAATGGAATCTAGTATGTGAAAATTTTAGCAATTACTTGATTGTTTCAGGCGGAACAACATTTTCTTAAACATAATGAGACGGGTTCTTGGGTACAAGATAGTGCATTGATGCTATCAATGAGCAAGGAGGTTCCTTGGTTTTTGGTAAGCCAAATATAGTAGCATAGTGTTTTAAATAGCTGTGATTGGATTTTTGCTAAAACCATTTCTCAAATTTCATAACCTTTTGCTATAGGACGATGAGACAAGTCGTGTGAATGTAGTTGGAGCTCGTGGTGCAACGGGTTTTGCCTTGACTGTTGGTAGTGAAGTATTTGAAGAGTCAGGGCGCTCGCTTGTACGAGGAACACTTGATTATCTTCAAGGACTTAAGGTTTTAGCTTTTTTTTAGGGTTCTTTAGTTTTGGCTTCTCTATATGCTTAAGCAGCTATTGTGTTGTTTCAGATGCTTGGAGTAAAGCGTATTGAGCGTGTTCTTCCAACTGGAATACCGTTAACAATTGTTGGTGAGGTATGTGGTATTCTGAGTGTTTTCGTTTTGTCTCGTTTGCTTAAGTTGTAACTGTTGATATATACATCTTTCGATCTTTGTACAGAAGTGTGCCGATGTGTTAAAGTCTAATTTATGTGGCTGCCATGTATGACAGGCTGTCAAAGACGATATTGGAGAAGTCAGGATTCAAAAACCTGACAAGGGGCCTTTCTATGTCTCTCCTAAATCACTTGATCAGCTCATTTCTAATTTGGGAAAATGGGCAAGGTCGTCTATCTCTTTCTCCTCTCTTGGTTCTTCTCCTTTTCTCTTGCGAAAAAACATCGATGAGCCAAACTGATTGATAAGAGTTTAATTTACAGGTGGTACAGGTATGCCTCCATGGGTTTTACTGTTTTTGGTGTGTTTCTAATTACAAAGCATATCATTGATTCTGTTCTAGAGAGAATACGGCGGCGACAGTTACAAAAAAGGTATGTCACAGATTTGTCCGTCTCGAAAGTGACTACTTGTCCTCAAGTATGAGTACTAGTGTGTTTTGTTTCCCTTGAAATTATGTCCACACAAAATTTAAACAGTCAGCTGTTGTTGCAGAGTGCTTGATGCAGCAGCTAAGAGAGCTGAGCCAGAGAGTGAAGGTAATCTATACATTAGTATATCTTTTTCTTCATATAGGTTGCGCAATTTTGACTAACAAACTCTTCTCGCTAGGTTCAAACGGAGAACGTGAGAATATTTCAGATTCTATCAAGAAAGAAGGCGCTATTCCCGATCTATGTGTGATCTGCCTTGAGCAGGAGTACAATGCTGTCTTTGTCCAGTAAGCATTCTTCTTCTTTGGCTGATTCTACTACATTTGCAACTTGCTAAAACGCTTGTGGTTGGTACTTTCTCGCAGGTGTGGTCATATGTGCTGCTGCACCACTTGCTCCTCCCACTTGACCAACTGTCCACTTTGCCGGAGAAGAATAGATCAGGTGGTTAAGACTTATCGTCACTGAACCACAAACTCAGGCCTCAGAAGTCAGAAGCATTCTCTACTTGAGTCTTGTCTGTAAATACCGCAAGATCAAAACATTACAGTTTAGCGTTAGATCTCCTCTCTTGTTTGATTTCGAGAACAATACATTTGTACTATATATAGACGTAAGGTGTTTGCTCTATTCATGGAACAGTACATTCGTTTTTACTTAATCTTGTTGCTGCCCATGCAATAACAAAGTTTGTTATTTTATGTGTTTTTGTTGATTTCAGTAATTAACATATGTGACTTGCATAAGGAACAGAAAACTGCAAAACACATGTCAATGTAATTTATATATGATTCTACTAAAGTAATTGCTCGATACAAAATGTTTCTACCTAACCAATACAGAGTATACAAGTGGGTGACATCGTTTTCCCAGCTGTCGTGTTACGGATGAGCTTCTCTGTCTGTTATCTTCTTTGCCAACACAAGCTTCCAATGTTCCTCGCAATACTGGAGAGATCAAAGCAGAGGAAGAGCCAACTCCAACAATCTGTACGTTTCTTATTGTCTTCAAAAGTCTCGTCTTCTTCTTCATGGGATGCTTTGACTGATCTCGAGTCACAGCTGATTAATTAGTCCATTTGTAGTAGTATGGTCACTGTTGTCTTCAGAGCCTTCCAAGACTTCGCTGGGTTCAAACTCGTAGCTCCAGTCATCGTATTCTTCTTCCAGACTGATTGCTTCCGTCACTGCTTTCGTTCATCAAGATTGACATACAATGGAGTGTAGATGCTACTGAATTCAAACAATAACTCGCTGTTAATTTCAAGGGATGTCTCTTCTTCAGGCAATTCACCATGAAAAATAAACAGATGTTTCGTTCATGCGTGTGCAAAGTAAATAACATCTTTGTGAATAGACCGTCCACTTTTGCCTATGATATGATAATCTAACCTAACATCTCTGTGTTTTCTTGTGTGTTGGTGGTTGGCAACTATGACGCAAGCCTTAAAACTGAAGGATGCAAAAGAAGGACGAATGGCTAAGGAATTACCTCTGGCTCTGTGATTGAACTCACTCAGCATTTCTCTTCAGGGTAAGAATGCCTTGCTTTTAAGAAACGATTGTTGGATAATTAGTTTTCATGCTTCTCCATCCAGTTTGAAGCAGTTGACGAAATTGAGCTTTTTGCAGGATTCCATCACTATGTCCTCTAGTTTATGAAGATTTGCAATAGATGATGGAAGCTCTAACAAACTCGTGCAAATCAGATTCAATATTTCGAGATTAATAGCATTTGAAAAGGTCTGGGAGTTCCTTCAAATCCAGAGAATCCGACAAATCCATCTTCTTGAGATTAGTCAGCGGCTGAAAGTAAAATTACGTGTAGCAGAGAAAGAACATCAGAACATAATGATAAAGTACTAATTTCTCTATTTTTCCCCGGGGGAATCTTTAGAATTACCACTGCTTAGCTTTCAATTCGCCTCTAACCATCAAATGAAATGTGAATAATCTATACATTTCTATTTGACTATTTAATTCATATCGTCTATTATAAATTTTTGAGAAATCTAAGATTAGGCATTCTTTTAAGAGCTTTATTGCTTATAATCACTTCATTGATTCCTGATGTATCAAATGATATGCCAGACACAACTCTCGTACCCTGAAACATTTTTCGAATGTTTCCAAGGCTCTTGTTTATGACCAGCTTTCTTACCCACTTGTTGTAGTAATCTGTGCATCTTTATTGTTTCCCGATATGTAGATATCTATATCTCTATTAGAGATCTGTTTTCAAGGATTTTCAACCCGTCTTTGACATCCAAGTCACTATCAGCGAACACACTTTTCCCAAGATCACTATTGTTGAAGAAGACTGCAATGTGGACAAATAGCGTTTGCTCATTCTCATCTAAACTTTCATAGCCAACTCTTAGTATGTCCTCGATATCTCTATCAAGAGTAGTTTCCAGCTTCCTCAAAACATATTCCCATTCGTCCTCATTCTTCCCTTGTAAAGATGAACCCACCACACGTAGACCCAACGGAAGACAACCACAAAGCTGTGTTACACTTTCTGGAAGCTCTTTAAAACCATGACGTGGAGAGCTATGCCTAAAAGAATATCTACATAAGATCTTGAGAGCTTGTTCATTAGGGTAATTTTTCTTTAAGGTAGGAAAACAAATATTTCTGATTTTTTCGTATATCAACTAAAATTAATTAATAATTAGTTTGTAATTTATCTTGGTAAAAGGTAATGGTTTTTAGTTCGAATGATTTATATGTATCTAGTAAAAAAAAATTGATCGATTTTTAAAATAGTTTCAAAAGAAAATTAATTTATTATTGAATATTCCTAGCTCTTATTTTAAGAATAATGCCGTTTAATACATTATACCTTACATTTTTACGTGGTTTAAATAATTGTTCATATGTATACTATATTGTAGAAAATTAATTTCGACAGTTCTTGATTTTGTCTAAAAGAAAATTAGAGGTTGCTGGCAAAAATTGCAATAAAATTTTGAAATGATAAAAAATGCTATAGTAATTAGATATTTTTCTCTTTTCTAATTAAGATGAATCAATAATAGTTTGTCGTGGGTGACCAAATCTCTACGTTTGTTTAACGAAACGACAACCTTAACGAACTTGGTTAACACATCAAATACATAGAAGTGTGCGTTTTGTCCTTTAAATTTAATACATCAAATTAAGGACAAAACTATGTGTTAGCAAATAACACATACATACATACATACATTCACACCATCTCCTTATCAACATATTTTGAACACTCAATACAAAGATCATATTAAAGTAAAAATATCCGAAAATAAACTCTAAGAAAAAAACTAAAGAAACAAACTTATAAACAAATTAGTGTGAGTTTCTTTGCTGCGATTTAAACATTAATTTAAAATGAAGAAGGGAAAGAAGAAGAAGATAAGGTAGATGATCCCAAACTCATTGATGGGTCTTGGTTTCCAACAAGAGATGAACCTTCAACGTTTATGTTAAGATTGTCCCAGAAGAAAAAACTAGAGTATTGTTGTGAATCTACCCATTGATCATAGCTTAGTTCTTGCCTCTTTAGACATTCGAATGTCGACGCCATATCTTCATCTTGGATATTGGTGTTTTCATTGTGGATGATGTTATCGACATTTCCCTCTATAAGCGCCGGTAGATTATAACTTATAACCGTGTCGATAGTTGAATTGGTAGAATTGTTGAACAAATGTGTCGTCATTGTAGGAACTTGAAACGGCTCTTGTTGAGGAAGATTCATATCCCATTCTTCCGTGTTAGTTGTTAGAAATGATTGTTCGCAAACGTTTCCTCTTCTTCCTCTTTGCGTGTCATGATCATTGTTCTTGTTGTTATTTTTTGTGATGATGTTTTGAGAGAACATTCCTTCTAGGATAGGAAGTGTTGTGTCTACCATGAAGAGAGGAGGTTTATGAGAGAAAAAGGTTTCTTGAATCTTTATGTTAGTTTCTTGATCATTGGTAAAATTTAAATGGTTAAGGGAATTCGTGAAAGCGTCAAAATGTAAGTTGTCAACACTCGATGTTGTGGTGGTAGAAACGACGGTAGTGGCAATAGATGTAGCGTCGACGGAGTCCAATGTCACAGTATTTATTGACGGTTGATGACGATTGTAATGGTGGCGTGGTTTTTGTATCTTCTTCTTAATCCATGAATTCCAATAGTTTTTTATCTCGTTATCTGTTCTTCCGGGTAAATGACTCGCTATATGAGCCCACCTGAAAAAAACATTAAAAATTAATAATAAGAAAATATGTATGTATCACATTCTGAGAATGTTAAGTTAAGTAACTTGAAGTATACAGTGCTTAATAGCTTGAGCAAGTAGACAAAAGTATAATGAGATGACTGAAGCTAGACGTTAAAGATTCTTTAGTCATCGACAGTAGGCTAGTCTCGTTGCTTCAAACCGTGACCAAACTAAACATATAATAATTTAATGTATATAATATGATAATTTGAATATTGATATCAACTATAAAATGTAGCATAGTATGTATCCCAAACCCAACAAACTTAATTATTACTAAAAATGGTATTGATATTGAAAATCTTATAAGAATTTCAATAAGAAGTTAAATTAGTAAAAATGGAAACCTGTTTCCCACAACTCCATGAAGGCTTATGATCAATTTCTCTTCTTCAGGAGAGAACCTTCCTCTTCTGATATCAGGTCGAAGATAGTTTATCCATCGCAATCTACAACTTTTTCCACATCTTTGAAGTCCTGAAGATTACCAAACATGCATTTAAAAAAAAAGATTACATGGAACCTACGTACAAAGTTAATTGGCTAATGTAATTGATTAGACAGAAAAAAAGATATAGAAGTTAAAAACTAGTATATAATTAAGTACCTGCTTTTTCAGGGACTTCACTCCAACATCCATAGCTATGAGTTGCGATATATCTAATAAGTTTCTCATCTTCTTCAGGTGACCAAAGCCCTCTCTTCACCTTTTGCTGGTTGCAGCATGAGTGATGACCCATGATTAGTAACTCCTCAAATTAACTTAATTATAACTAATCACTTAATCACAAAAATTTATCTTAAATTAAATTATATATATAAGTATACCACCCTTTAGGATTTTACTATTTCTTTCTTGGGGTATGCTTATTTGTGTTCTTAAGGGTTTGTAGCTATATAGAAGAGAGTAGAAGACAAAGAAGAAATGGAGGGTTTTAAAAAGGGAGGAGACAAAGGCCGGGTCGGGTCGGGTCGGGTCAGGTCCCACGGGTGGGGCCTGAGATATTTCTTCATCGATCTAACCTTAAAACGACGTCTCATCGACTTTCTATTTTCATGTGTTATTACTCGTTGTGCGTAGAGAGCTTTTGTTGTAGTATTATTACGTTAAGCCCTTATCCCTTTTATATGTTTTCTCATTCGCGTACCCTTCTGTCTCCCGCGAAGCTTCCTTTGTTTTTCTTTTCTTGTTTTCAAAACCAAATGATTTTACGACGAAAACTACGACTAATCTTCATATCGATTTTACAGTGACCATATAATTAAATTTTACATGGTCTGTTGCATATAAGTCCTTCCAACTATTTAGTGTGTAATATTGCCTGACTTTTATACGCTAAACAACATACATAGACGTACATTTTTGTTGTTTACCCAAGAAAAAAAAGACGTACAGTTTCCGAATGATGGGTTCAATTATGTCTATTAACAACAACAAAAAATTCATAACTTTTAGTAAATGACAGATAGAACTTATGGATCAATTCTATATATGGACACGTATTAGTACACAAATGAAGTGTATTAGAAGTTGATAAAATATTGTATTCAACGTGATTTCTTTCAAATCTAAGTTTAACAAATAATAACTGAAAATATAGTTTTTAATTGATGTACGGTCCAATACCGAAGCTTTTTTCAGAGATACAGTATATGGAATAACCCTTGCCAAAAATGAAATCGCTTCGTTTAGAAATTATCGCCTGTTAATTTATTTTAGTATTGATAACTTGTAAAGATAGTCATGCAATACTATATAATAATATATTATAATCATATATGTCCCATCAGTTTTGTTCTTTTTTTTTTATGGCTGGACTTTGTTCGTTTTAATAAAGTAATAACTTACTATTAAATAATCTCGTATACTATTTTAAATTACATTCCAGTGTGCATAAAAGTTGTCAATAATTATATTATATTTAGCTTACGGCACATATAGTTTTGTGTTTCTTATTCAATTTATTACATATATATCTTATCATCGTAATTTTAACATGCTCAAATTGAAAGCCTTTTAACAAAAAAAATTGCTCATGATAATAATATCGATGGATGAAATCATCAATTCGTCATTAAGTAGACATTCTCGTTCCAATAGAAGCCTAACTAGATAAGCATAGACAAAGACTTCCATATAAATCACGATACAATACATAAGATTTAACACATGATGCATTGTCTTTTATAGTCTTGATTGATTGTTTATTTCGGTTATGCAAATGTCCAAAACACTGGCCACCCATCACTAAATGATTGTTCCATTAGTTGTGTTATTTTTTTCATTTATAATCCATCCCTTCGCTCATTCCATAAAATGTACTCCCCTGTTCTTATGTTAAACTTAAATCACAGTTAGCCAATAATTTCAGTATGTTGTTGGTTAACTAATCAATTATAGTTTCGTGTTCTTATGTTAATTAAATCATAGCTACCAGGCGTTAAGGCTCATTATAATGTAAAGTAACTCATTGTGAATGGAATTAAAAGTCTGTAGTGGAGTTTGTTGAGTGTGTAAATTGGAAATTGATTCTGTTTTAGCGACTTGCATTATATTGAACCTTATTATCTCGTTTGATTTGGTTAAATCAAAGGTTGTTGACTTTGAGTGAAATGGGTTTATAAAGAACAATCGATCTTTTGTGAGTATCTTAATCTCTTCATTCTTAAAGCTCTCAATTTGAGAGAAGCCCAAGCTTATGATCATAATGCAGTACCAATGAGCTCCTGGTCGAGACTTAGGTTATATCATCTTGATAGCTCCAAACTCGTAAAAAAAATTATGGGTCTTCCTGCTGTCTCATTTACTGTTTAGTTCGTATATGTGTGTGTAAGACGAACGGAAAGAGCTTTAAGCGCAACATAATGTAACATATATTTATATTAATAGCAAAAAAGAATGTTAAGTTAAATATTTATTTTTATATTTTATTAAAATTTCATATTTACTTAAGAGGTTTATGGTTTTTAGGGTTTTGAGTAGTTTTGTTTTTGATGAAGTTAAGATTTTGAGTGGTTATGCGGGTAAGTGTACCTAATTCATGTTTAAGTTTTTGTGTAGTTTATGATTTTGTTTATAAAATTGAGAAAAAAAATCTGTTTTTTATAAGGAGAAAAAAATAGAAAAAAATTCAATGTTGAGAGTTTTTCTTTTATTAATGAAATTGAGATCGAGTTTTGTTTGTTTTTTTTCTTCACTGTCCACCCATGCCCAACGACAATAATAGGATTATCGACGTTTCTTCTGTATGGGGAGACTCATGTATGTTATCGATGTAAAAGTGGGACCGTTGGATTAAACCAAACATCGAATGTGAATATGATCGGATAGAAATGTGACTTTTGCTTCTATATATCGCAATCCTTTTGTCAGCTATTTTTTTCTTGTACTTGACTTTTTAGAAGAAAAAAACCCCTAAAATTGCCAACATTCAAAAATGAAAAACCCTTAACATTGCAAACATTATACTTTTAAACATTAATGCATTCAAGTATCATAATTTCTCGGAACGTAATAAATGGAAACCTCTATATATATGTGTGTGTGAAGTGAAGTAAAGGAGCATTAATTTATTGGCACTCAGACTATAATCAATATAGTGATAATCCAACTTAAGCATAAGTTTAGTTTTCTATGATTGAAATCATTAAGGGCTTACCTCTAAGGAGGAGCAATAGAATGACCTTGTTGGATTGGGTCCACAATTTTTTTTTAAATTAAATATGTAGAGTTTTTAAAAATGGGTGATATTTTGTCAACATGAATAATATTTGTGATGATTATTAGTGATGCTCAGTTATCAAAAAATAATAATAATAGTGATGGTAATAAAGCAACTGTATTACTTAATTAATTTAAAGACAAGCCTTTCAAGGGATGGTTGGTCGAGTTAATGATAATCATTTGATTAAGATGTCTCTACCATACATATAATTAAGTTTTCTCTCCTTACTGATCACTCCTTTTTAAAGAACTGAAAACTAGTTTATGAAGTTGATGTAGCGTAGCTGCGTAGGAAATTTAAGATCAGATTAAATATTTTCCAGTTTTTAAGTAGTAAGTTGATCATTTTAATTATATTTATTTATAGCATTCAAGGTTTAATTAATTGCATTTCATATAAATAAGCAGCTGAAACTTTGAATTTTGATTAATAAAATTGAACATTTTTCTTCTATTCATTGAACTATTTTGTTCTTGATTATTTAAACAAATAATACAAAAAAAAAAACTAGTACTATAGACGTTCCCTACGCATTAGAAATTTCGGTAATGGCAAACGTTTTTTCTTTGTTAATAAACACCTCAAACGTTACAAAAGAGAACCTCAATTAAACTACTAATTAACTCTAAATATTCTCTGGTGTTGGACAACATATGATATTGATATGGACTTATTTGCTATGAAACTCATATTGTAAATTTTGTAACTATATATTTTGAGATTATATACTCACGCCGTCATGCGGAAGTGCTAATTCTAAATATACTGTGATAAAATTATAATATATGGCCGCCTAACTTAAAATAATTAGCAAATTAAATGAAAACAACGTGACCGTCGTGGTTTTGGCGGTATCTTTTGGAGTTAATTTTGGTATAGACCTATTATATATTTGGCATAACATTGCTTGATTAGTCAAAAATCCTATGAGCTTTAAAGTTACATTCCGAAGGAAAAGAGACATTGAAAATATATCAATATTGTCCTCGTCACGGGTTCAAGACCTTAATTGTTTCATCCGGCTTTTTTATGAATCCGCCATCCATCTTTCATCTTCGGCTTGCTCACACCATGGAGAAATCGATTCGTGACCAAGTCCCCGATCTATTCTATCTTGAATTGGGTTATAACATAGACTCAAAACATTATTTTATGTCTGGTTCATTTCCAATGACACCCAAGTTGGATCCCTTAAATGAATATGTTAGATCTTGTTCCTTTTTCCTACTCTTTTTGGTCTATTTTCTTAAAAGTTAAAACTATCTTTGTTTACCAATTAACTCTGCTTTTAGAAAGTGAAAAAAATTATAATGTAAAAAGGTAATTCTGAAACATTGAAAATGGAGACAAATTTTAAATATGAATTATAAAGAAGTTAACCGTACGTAAAATATACTTCAGAACATTAATATTTAAGTCTCAATCTGAATTTCGGTTTGCTTTCCATTTCAGATTTTTGTTTTTTGTTTTGTTTTAAGACAATACAAGTACCTATAACTAAAAATTAAATATATTAAAAATGTCAAGATGAAGACGAAAATTAAAGATGTGAGATACTTTATATATTTATTTTTTAGTTTTAATATTGATTTCAAAGTACACATGACAACTTTTGAAGTGATTGGGGGGGGGGGAATTGTGGTGGATAACTATTCATATTTTATATATAGGTTTATAACAAGTATAGCACCAAATTTATAAACTTTTTAATAGTAGTTTTTACTATGAGACTTTTATTTAAACACAAATCAAAGCAAACGTCCGATTGAATACACTTGATTTTTGTGTATTGACAAAATACGTAAAACCTTGGTTAAATTCCTAAATATATTTTTTTCAGATCAATTCGATTCAAACTGAACTATTTTTTTGTCAACAATTCAGATGATACCGCTTTGGTTTTTCATAAATAACATTCCTATATTTTGCAAACATGGAGTGAAACAACGCGCCATGCAGATTGCAGTTTGAGTATTTTAAAAGTAATTTGAGGTCTGGACGTTTTATATCCCAATTTCTCTTCATCAAATATGAAGTTTAAGACTTTTTTCCCCCTCTCCCAGAGTCCACCAAGCCCATTTTAGCTTTTTTCTTTCTTTTTTTCTTTTCCAAACCTTAATAAATAATATGATTAAAGATAATTCCCATGTTCTCAATAAAATATGGAGATGCCAATAACTTGAATATAATGTTTTTTTCCATATTACTTATGAACAATTTGAATCTGAATTCTTTTCAGAAGACCCAATTTAGAAACAAATTCAGAATTTATTATTGGGAATTCAAATATGATTGCCACAGTTTTTATTTACCAAAAATAAAATAAAAAGAGTATACTTAATTTAAAAAATAAAAATAAAAATAAACTGCGCACGAAGAACGGGTCTCAAGCTCTCCGACAAGACATGCGCACCACAAATGTCTTCTGTCTCCGTATATTAATCCTTCTTCTTCTTTCTCCTTCAAAATAAAAAACAAATCATGAGACCTGCACAGGATAATCAAGGATCATTCCTTGGCCGGATTAGTATCCGTCGCAATCAATTCGTCGACGTTAACAACGAACAAGAACAAGAAGATCTCGAGCTTTTCCAAAACCACATCGCTGATCGTTTCACCGAGCTTCTTTCTCCTCCTCAACCACCTCCGTCCGATGAAACGAACACGGTTGCTTCCGTAGCCGCGACGGAGCAGATCATGTCCCTGACTTGGCTTCGTAAGCTAATGGATGTTTTCCTCTGTTGCGAAGCTGAATTTAAAGCTATTTTGTTAATGGGTCGTGACCCGACTCAGATTTCTAAACCGCCATTTGATCGGTTAGTTCCTGAAATGTTAGACCGGTCTATTAAAGCACTTGATATCTGTACCGCCGTCGTTAGCGGAATCGATTCCGTTAGACATTACCAACGTTTAGCTGAGATCGCTGTAGCGGCTTTGGAGCAACGTCCGTTAGGAGACGGAAATGTGAGGAGAGCGAAACGCGCGTTGGCGAATCTTGTCGTCGCGTTGAGCCTCGAGGACAAAGAGAACGTAAGTGGCGGAGGCGGTGGAGGAGGTGGAGGGAACAAGACGACGGAGATTGGTCGTCGTAGCGGTGGATCATCGCCGGCGATTAAAGGAGGAGCGACGATTGGTCAGCTTAAATCGTCGTCGTGGGCGGTTGGGAGGAATTGGTCGGCGGCAAAGCAGATCCACGCAATGACGACGAATCTGACTCCGCCACGTGGCAACGAAGCGGCGGGATTGCCTCAACCGATGTTTATAATGAGTACGGTGATGGTGTTCGTAATGTGGGTGTTAACGGCGGCTGTTCCGTGTCAGGAGAGATCTGGATTAGCGAATCATTTACCGGTGCCGCCGAAACATTTGAATTGGGCTCAGAGTTTGATCGGAATTCATGAGAAGATCGGAGATGAGTGGAAGAAGAAAGAGAAGAAAGGATCAGCAGGATTAATGGAGGAGATGACGAGGATGGAGAAGCTTGGTCACTCGTTGATAGAATTCGCCGACGGATTTCATTATCCGGCGGAGAAAGATGCGGCTGAATCGGCGACTGCGCAAGTGGCGGAGATGGCAGAGATATGCCGGAGAATGGAGGAAGAGCTTGTGCCATTTCAGCAACAGATCAGAGAGGTTTTTCATAGGATCGTGAGGAGTCGTGCGGAGATTCTGGAAGTATTGGAGCAAGCCGGAAAACTCTCGGCGCCAGTTGTGTAAAGGTTTTGAATCATTGGATGAAATTCGAAATCTTGTAAGTCTTTTGGGGGCTAATAGGGTATTTATTTTCTAGTTCTTGTTGGGCTTTCAGAACTCGGGAAAGGCCCATGACATATGTCGTTCCTTTTTCTTCTTATATTTTATTTTGTTGGAACCTTCTTTTTATATTTTTCCATGTTTTATTTTGTTAAATTTCCATCCAAAAACAGTTCTAGCTTTGATGGAACCACATTTATGGCCATGAACCAAAGCTTCATAAGTGAGATCAAATTTTTTTTTGATAAATGAGGTTGAATTTTTTTTGATAAACGAGGTTTTTGAAACTATCTTTTCAAGAAACAAACAATTTGCTAAGAGTGGCTCCAAAAGATACCATTTATAGAAGGTTGAAAAAAATATAAAATTTGTAGAACAAAAGTTTTATTTTTCTTATTTATTCTGGCCCACCATTTCTTTTTTTTGTTACCAAAAGAAAAAAAATGGGTAGAAAAATTTCTTATGAAAATATAAGAAGAAAAAAGAATTCTTATGCAAAAACTCATTCTCATTTTCTCATTTAAAAAAAATGTTATTGTGAATCCAGAAAAAGTTAGAAGAAAGTTTTTCTTTTATCGCAAGAACAAGAACCAATATTTAGTGTAATTTTAATATTTGTGTGATTTTATAAAGGTTTTTAATAACATTTCTATTGATTAATGCATAATATACAAAACCAATAGGAGATGTAGACTAATCGATTTTTATTTTATTTTTTGTAATAAGCAACATATATATTTGAACCACAACAGTTTTTACGCGCAAAAAAATATTTTGGTATTTTTTTCTAAATTTAGCTTCAAATTTTATAATTTAAATTTCTTTACTCGATGTCTCCATATTATCCAGATCGATCTGCCAATCTCTGTTCTGTCAGAACAAAAAAAAGTCGGTTCTCTTGTAATATTTTTGGTTAGAAAGGACAAGTCAGCTCCATTCTTCACTATCCAATTCCAATTGCAAATTCACTCATTAATCTTTATGCCCTTTAGCTTTGTTCTAGAGCCAAAACTACAGAGAGATTTCAATAATTTAATTTGAGTTTTTGGCTCTTCTTATAAACAAATGTCTCCAGGTCCTTCTCTCTCACTCACCTCCACCTTCTTCCTCGATTTTCAAAAGCCTAGATCGAATCTTATCTCTCTAATCTACTCTGTTTGTTACAGTTCGAAGAGTCATGGCGTTAGCATCCACCACGTTACCAACGAAGACTGGATTATCTCTCTGGTGTCCAACTTCTCACTCTCTCGCTCGTCGTTCTCCCGCTCGCGTTTCTCCGATCGGTTCTAGAATCGCTTCTAGAGGTCTCGTCACTGCTTCGTTCGCTAACGAGAATCGCGAGTTAGTATAATTTCTTCTTAATTTGCCTTGCGTAGACGAATTTGTAAGCTAATTGAGTTTGGATCGTGTAATTTTAGGTTTGTGATTGTTGGTGGAGGAAATGCTGCTGGTTATGCTGCTAGAACTTTTGTAGAAAATGGCATGGCTGATGGTCGGCTATGCATTGTGACTAAAGAGGTGAATCAAATCGATCGCCGAGTGTTTTCTTCATCAGTTGATTGTTTTTTTTTTTGTATTTGATTGTTGGATTTGTGATTGTTGTTGTTAGGCTTATGCACCTTATGAGAGACCTGCGTTGACGAAAGCTTACTTGTTTCCTCCAGTGAAGAAGCCAGCTCGTTTACCAGTAAGCTTTGACCTACTTTAATGTTTGATTCGATCAATTTATTGCTATTGATCTTAATTTTGGCTGATTTGAAGATTTGTATGATTTGGCTTTTCGTATGCAGGGATTTCATACTTGTGTTGGAGGTGGTGGAGAAAGACAAACACCAGATTGGTATAAGGAGAAAGGAATTGAGGTAATTATTTTCATCTGATACATTGAATATTTACAAGTGATATGTTTTTTTTCCTTCCAAGATCTGTATGTAAGTTTAGTTTGTTTGATTATCTTAGTCGGAATCAGCAGAGGTGAATGTGTTGTTTATAGTTCTCGTGTCTTACCGAATGCATTTGGTTTAAATTTTGAACAGGTGATATATGAAGATCCAGTGGCTGGGGCTGATTTTGAAAAGCAAACCCTCACAACTATTTTCGATCCAATTTGAAGCAGTTGGGGAAATAGAGTTCCCAAATTCGAGAGTCAACAGGAAAAGGCATTAGTGTCTCCTTCATCTTCATCGATACTGCCATATATACGGAATTCCTGAAGGGGACAAAACCGAATAGAATCAGGCACTTCCTCTAACATTGTGTCTGCTATTGCGAGTTCTGTGATGTTCCTGGAAATATCTGGAATGTTTCTCAATTGCCTGCATCCCCCCATCTCGACATAATGAAGAGATGCCAAGTTGAAGTGAGTCGGTACAACTTGTAGATTTACACAGTATATCATATCCAACAGCTCTAGTTTATGAAGATTCCCAATTGATGGTGGAAGCTCTACCAAACTCATGCAACGATTCAAACTCAACATTTCGAGCTTTTCAGCGTTTGAAAGATCCGGGAGTTCCTTCAAATTATTGGACCAAGACAAATCCACCTTCTTGAGATTTGGAAGGGGCTGAATGTAAAACGACACAAACGAAAAACATCAAAACATGCTCAGAAAATACTAATGTAATTTTTTTTTTTCAGGATTGCTAATCTCAAATAAATAACTTTGGGAAGGAAAAAAAACATAATTTAGAAAATACTTTTCTGTTACTGTTATATTTTATTTGAAAATAAATTTATTATTTAATAACTTGAATAACAATAAAAATTGCAAAAGAAATAAGAAAAGAAAAGAATATATTTACACTTTTTATTTTGTTGTATACATTGATAAAAAGAGTACAACCAGTCTAAACAATATACCTAATATAATTAGTACAACTCAATCAACCAAGACAACAAATACTCTACTAATATGTTTTTTTCTGGTCAAGAAACTACTAATATGATTCGTATCATTGTATAACAAACACACAACTAAAATGACTATGTATTGGCAATTATAACTTGTTAGCTTTATTTTTCTATATAGAGAAATATTGGTGGCATTAATAGTTCCATAACTAATGTTAATTTTTGTATAAATTATTCAGATGAAAAATTAAATTCATATCTTTTAATATATATATATATGGTTATAAAATATATACTAGTTATATTTAAATTATAAATATTAAATTTATTTTGTAAGAGTGATAGATAAAATAGTATACTGTTGATTTTGATCATAGAAGTTTAGCATATCACATATACACACAAAACTAGTTTTCCTAAGAAGTAGGGAATTTAGATTTTCAAAAATATTAGCAATTTTTAAACAAATACTAAAAACCATATTCTCTGACTTTTTTCTCAAAAGATTTGCGTGTGTTTTTTTAAATCTTTTTCTGTTTTTTTTTTATTTTGCTAATAATAGTACTATATTTATCAATCAATATTTTCTTTTGACCAATCCTTAATCAAAATCCAATATATATCATAAACCAACCTGGATTCCTTCCCAAAGCTTCTCGAGGTTGGTATTCGACAATTTGAGTTTCACAAGAAATTCTGGCCTAAATGTAGGAGGAAGCGACTTTCCAGGATATGCATCCCAATGTAATAACCTTAGACGATGTGGGAAATCCATCTCCTCAGGTACATTCACTCTAACATCTGTATCAAATCTTGACTTGTAGATGCTGAGAAATCGAAGATTTTTCATTCTTTTTAAAGCTTCTGCGTTTATAGTATGCACACCGTTTGAGATTGTGGATATATCCAAAGATATACCCATCACACTTGTACAATCCTAAGAAGTTTTCATAAACAAAAATTGTTAACACAACATGTAAGATATATGAGTCTTTGCCAAATGACCTCATTTAGCGGATACCTTAAACAAACAAAAACAACTTACACATTCATTTTCGAAGACATCACAAATCTCATCACTATAAATTAGGATTTGGCGTTTCCTAGGATCTTGTCTTTGAACCGCTTCTCTACCCACTTGTTGTAGTAACTTGTGCATCTCTATATTTCCTTTGGTTGATATTTCTATGAGAGATTTAGAGGCTAGGGTTTGCAACCCTAGTTTGACATTCACCTTACTTTCGGTGAGCATATCTTTTACATGATCATCATTTTCGTAGTTGAAGAAGACCGCAATGAAAAGAAATAGCAATTGATCATCCTTATGCAATTGGTCGTATCCGACTCTAAGTACTCCATCGATCTTTCGATCAAGACTATTTTCTAGCCTAAGCAATATATCTTCCCAATCATCTTCTTTCTTTCTGCGTAAAGTTGAGCCCATGACACGGAGACCCAAAGGAAGGTTGCTACAAAGCTCTATTACTCTTTCTACAAGCTTTTCAAAACCATATGGGGCTAAGCTCTGTCTAAAAGCATATCTACAAAAGATCTTTCGAGCTTTTTCTGCAGTTGGAAAACTCACATGATATATATTGTTGATATCATGTTGATCCAAAAGCTCTTGATCTTCGGTCGTTATGATGATCCTACTTCCAGGACCAAACTAGTTAGTTTTATTAGCCAAAGCTTCGAGTTGCTGCAAATCATCCACATCATCAAGAATGATGAGAACTTTTTGGTCACATAGCCTTTTCGGTAGAGCACTTAAATGGTATATCCTTATACCATTTTGGTTTAAAATTCTGGAAAGAAGTTGCTCTTGTAATCGCAGCTTCAAACCATACTCGTCAAGACCACTATTACTGTTTCCCCTAATATTCTCCATAAAACAGTTAAGCTGAAAATTGCTAGAGAGGCGGCTATGTAAAGCTCTCGCAATGGTAGTTTTACCAATGCCTGCAGGGCCACAGATTCCAACAATCATAGCTTGATCCTCATAATCTAAATGTAACAAAGACTGCATTTTCTGCAAATGTGCTTCAATACCCACCATGTCTTCAAAATCCCAAGAGATTGTAGAGTTTAGTTTGTTTGAAACATCTCTTGCAATCTTTTCAATCATCTTTGATTCATTATCCCTAATAGAAAAGAATCACCGTTTTTATCATATAGTCATTGTGTGAAAATCATCAAGAAGATTATTACATCTCATGGCAAGATCTGTATATATCTTTTTGTGACTAATTAGTTAGCTAAAATACTGTTTCGTGTTAATAAAATAATGACATGAGTCTTGTGCTAATAAAGTAACATATGAATATTCATAAAGTTATCAGATCTTTCAGATTCACAAAGAAATTTTACTTATTCTGTTTAAGAAAGCAAAAATCCGAAATTAGTTGAATGAAAGCAAACTAACCACTTAAGGAAGTGTTCTCCAGCGATGTTGCCGACATCTTCCAAAGCTTTGCTCCATTTTTGCCTCTCCTCCTTCGTTTTACTAAGGCATGTTTTCTTGAAAATACTTCCAAATTCTCCAGTTTGTTTCCGCACATTAGATGGATCTACTTCGTAGAAGATCGTCATCACAATCTGCCCAATCTCTTCCTTGCACTTAAAAATCTCCAGCAACTCATCCAAACACCAGCTGGATGAAGCATAGTTCTTTGAGAGCACCACGATCGAGATCCTGGATTCCCTAATCGCTTGTGTGAGAGCAGGAGCAATTAGTTGGCTTCTCTCGATCTCTTGATCATCGAACATCGTAATACCATTGTAGCTAAACTGTTTGCGTAAATGAGTGAGAAATGTTTTACGCACGTCATGTCCATGGAAGCTCGTGAAGATGCGGTATCTCCATGTGCGAGGTGAAGAAGAAGAAGAGGAAGAAGCCATGAGAGACGATAGTGAGTAGTTCAAAATCACGGTTCACAAAGTTTTGTTTGGAGAAAATGGAAAGTGGTAATTGTTGATTTTTGTCGCTTAATAATAAAGAGGAAGAAATAGAAATTTCTTAGCTTTTTCATTAGTTATTTCTTTTAGTCAACTCGCTTTTTTCATTTCGTTATCTTTGAAAAGTAAACGAAATCTCAAACGAGTGAATTATTATCACAAACAATAATAGAGACTAACAAAATGAGTCAGAGATTCACATTATTCTTTAGTTTGGAAAGTGGTCTCCGGCAACAAGTGGGATTTGGATGTATTTGCTCAAACGCGTCATATTAAATAGATTCCTATTCTTTTCTTTTTCTTTTTCTTTTCAACATTTGAAAATGGTGTTATTATTTTCGAAAGTTGAAAATGGTGTAAGAAAGACTAATATTTTTTAACGACAAAATATAAAGAAAGATTAATGTTTTCTTTAGCTATTAGAAAAAGATTAATGTTTTTTCCAAATTTTTCATAATTTCATAATTTATTTAGAATATATATATATATATATATATATATATATACTAAATAGCCAAATTGTAAAAGATTTTTTCACCTTTTGTATATATGTTAAAAACCTTGTTTGTGTGATGGCATGTCTTTTTAACACATTATTAGTTTATCTACTTAGCATAATATCACGTTTTTTTCTAGATTTTAAGAAATAAGTTTCAATTTCAGTTTCATATGATATACATAAATACGATGATGATTCACACTTAAAACAATGATCAATATACACCAAGATTAAGTCTTTATTTCTCACAAGGGTAGCTCACTCTCTCTGAAAAATAGTGTGAGAGAAGAGAGAGAGAGAGATTTCAGGTACACCGGAAATCACTCTTCAAAATAGAGAGAAAAAGATCCGACGAGACTATTTACAGCCTACAAACGCATTTCATATGCAGTCGAAAGTTTTTTACTCGCTACTATCTATGTTAAAAAAGAAATTACTGTACATAATTTATCAACTTATGATCCATGTAAGTGTAATTTCAAATACCACGCGTACTTCTCGCGATTGACAAACACGCGTATTTTTCTCCGCTGAAGAAAACCCATTCTTATATTTGTATAAGTGATATCATATCACAGCTTCCCCTTTTCAGACCGATCACTTGTTTTTCTTACATATCCATTAATGTGGATTTTTTTCGTATATAAGTGCACCAGAAATTATTAGGAGCTCTGGTTTTGATATTAAAAAAATATAAATTGTAAACGTGTTTAAAATTTTTTTTTTTTTAAATTGGTTTTAAAAAAAATAATTTTAAAATCGGTTTTTAAAAAATTAAATTTTCACAGGACAAAAATGTGAACCGAGAAACTTTCTCTCCCAGACACGCTTCCCGAAAAGCCAAGAGAAGAAAGTTTTTTCAAATCTAATTAGATCTCACCTTTTTTTTTTTTTTTTCTTTTTCTTCTTCCGATCTGAGTTTTCTCGAAGTTTTTTATTCTTCCATGACCAATAGTTGCTCCCGAAGCTCCACCAGAGTAGGCACGAGGTTCAAGGCAGAAACGCTCTTTTCTAAAAACTAGCTCTCTCTTCCTCGGGTGACATTATCGAGGGAAGCTTTCCGTTTTTGTTCTCCGACGCCGGCAACCATAGATCTTGCCGGCATCGGAAGGTTTTTTCTTCTTCTGGCTTCCTCTTCACAGTTCGAGGTTGTCTCGTAAGGTCTCAGTCCAAGTTTTGCTATCTCCACCTTTGGGTGTGTAACAAAAAAGCAGATCTGGAGGAAAGCAGGCTTGCTCAAGCCCAGTTCTGGCGAGTACAAGCTTCCGAGAGAAGCTCTGGTGTATCTCATCTCTTCTCTGTTGTAGATCTGTTCCTAGTTCCCAACAGAAGATATATTTCTTCCTGCAATGGATCCGTATCTTCGATGTGGTTCCGCCGGCGTCGAGAGGTGGTTCGCTTTTACCGCATCCTCATCGATTAATTTGAGCCCCTTGGAGACACTTTTTTCAAGGCACTAACGCTGGCAAGGTTCTCTGAAATCTATCCCTTTTGGCTCTATGTTATTTCTATCTTCGTGGACTTGGATCTCTTCCTCATTTTGGCCCTTCCCCATGGAGTCTACGAGATCTGTGACAGAGATAGAAGGTGTTGTCCAGGGAGGATTTTTCTACCAGATCTTCTGTTTTTAGTGATGGTTTCAAAGTCGGCAAAAGAGGAAAGAAGAAGATGGGCTCCGTCAAATCTCCATCTACATGTTCCTCTGCTCACTGAGCTGATTTCGAAGTCGGCAAAAGAGGAGTCCTTTGAATCTAACTTGTCTTCATCTCTCAAATATGAGAGGTATCTCACCGCTTATCTCAGATCCAATGGATTTAGAACTCTCTCGGGTTTTCCCGAAGAAAATTCTTCTCGGACTTCATCGACTGTACTTCTACCTCCTTGTACGGTACGTATGTTTTCTCCAAGCATCACCTTAATCTTGCTTCAAGAAGCCCTGATGTTGTGGAACTCAGCTACATCGTCCGTTCCGGTGAAGATACAGCTACCTAGCTTCATCGATATGTCCATTTGTCCCCGCTCTAGATCTGCATCGGCTTCCCCAGAAGCTTCCACTCTCTGGACTTGGTCGACGGCAAGAGTTCTCCCCCTTGGACCATCAGCGGCACCTCCTCCGGTGAGGTCGTCGATGACGCACGGCGAATCCCAAATCTGGGTAAAGGTTCCTCTAAATGGGCCTCAATAGCAATTTCTAGGCCCATCAGATGCTTCATTGATTTCCAGAGTATTTAGTTACGGCCCAAAACAGTCCCCAATTTGGCCCAGTTCAGTTTTATAAATCTAATGCCGAGTCCAATTACATTGCGTGTACGATTCTTAGATTTGAAAAGAAGAAGGTAGCATTCAAGTACATTATCGACCTTATTGATTTGGTTATGCGAATCAAATTTTCGAACCATGGTCCAATGCATACTTATGCCCTCCTCCTTGATGAAGAGAAACTGTCCGAGTCTCTTAGTCGTCTCAACGTGGCTGGCGATGGCAACATGCGAGACAAAGAACTATTTTCAAACGTCACAATATCTTTTGATGGTAATTAAGGTTAAATTTCCCGAAGGGTTCATGGAAGTGTTCACGACTCACCATGATCTCGCTTGTGGCTTGTTGCAAAGTAACCTCTGTTTCCGAGTTTCCTTGGATCTACCAACGAAGGTTAATGTTTCCTCCTTCATGGAGAGTTATTTATACTCAAATTTCTCCCTTGCGGAGAGCTATAAATCACCCAAATTTAGACTTTTGGGGAAAGTTTTGTTTTCACATACTTATCCTTTCTCCGGTCATGGACAGAAAAAAACTTTTTCACATCCTTTCCTCTCCAAAAGAGATGTACTAACCACAATTTTTTTGTTGAAAATAAATTAAAGATGTTATTTTCTTCTATATCCTTCAATATGAAAGAGGTTTACGGTGTCTTCCTTCTTCATGAAGATAGATACTAAGTAGATTGTGTTTACGGCATTAGAAGCTTAAGGTTTTGCTCCTCCGCATTTGGCATCTAAGCCTCTGTTCATCACGAACTTTGCGAGAGTCGTCTCTCGTCCTACTTGTGACCACCCTCTTCAGCGATTGAGTGGTTCGGCATCTTAAGCACTAGTTTGGATTCTCAAAATACAACGGATACTTTCGTATCTCGTACGGTATTATTTCTCCCGAAGATCGACCATCAAGGTTTGGACGTTACCCACTGCTTACTCAAAATGTTTTTCACTTTGCGCTGGTTCACGGCCCATTACAAATTAACAATAATATGTTTTACTTTGCTCTTGACCAAAAGCCGAAGTCTATTTTTCTAAATCCTTAAAATATCAATTTCAGAAACTTAGTGAAAGAAGAAGAAGATCAATTGCTTTTTCTAACAGAAAATAGTCTAAACTATTATTTTTGGGGTATTTTTTCACTTACTCCTATCATCATTTTCATTACAAACTCTACACATTAGTCAATATCTATCATTTTATTTTCAGGAATGCTGGCATTTTGGCATAGGTCTATTTTCTTGTTTTGAGGATTAACATCTTTGCATAATATATCAACCCTATCAATTATGTCTATTTTCTATTGTCACACAATAAAACCCATATTATGGATTCATAATTACCAAGAATGTGTGCGTGCTTCACCATAAGAATTATTGATGAAGAAAATTTTGATTTGTTTGTAATTTTATTATACATTATATGAGAGTTTGCATAAAACTTCACCCTAATAAGTTTTTAATCTCTTAATGTTTAGAACAAATATAAAGCAAACACATTTTATTGGGTTAGTAGAAAATCTTACATGTTGATGTTTGAAATGTTATATGTATTTGCCCTGCACGATCTTTGTAGCAATATATTTACCGAGATAATCATAACCATGGCAATACAGAGCTTCAATCTCTGCTCTTTTACCAGTTTGAATCATCAGTGACAACTCGTTTCTGTAGTTTTCCTGGTCAGAAGCAAATATCAAAATCAGTTAGGGTAAAATCGTAGATTATATATAGATTCGAATCTTGGGATTGCTTCCAAGTTCTAATGAACACTACTACTGATCTCTGCTTATAATGTATAGTTAGTTTACCTGCAAGATTTTGGAGGACATTAAGCTTTTAGCAATCTGCAAGTCCTTTGGTTTTTGAGGAACCAAAGACTCTTCTGGTATTAGATCAAGATCATCTCCTCGGATCCCAATCCACTTCACATTGCAAGCTAAAACAAGGCAAAAACTATCATTACAGAGACTTGGAGGATTATTTGATGTAACTAAAGAGTCCTTTTAGCATATCTGTATGCTTCAAGACCCATTCCTATGCTCCCAAACTTGAAGGTGCATAGTATAGCTAACCCAGCTGGATTCCTTACAAATTTTAATAGACCTTATAAACGTTTTTTCTAGACAAAGAGGAGAATGTGTTTATTTAAGTAGCTTACCAATCTACTAGAGCAAGAATTGGCAGATCAGGAAAAGTTGTGCTCATCCGATGAAGGAAAAACCTAAATGATTCAACTTCCAAGCTACTCAATATCAATGACTAGATTTGCAAACATGGTTTAGTTATCTGAGATAAAGAATTGACCTTGTACCAATATCTGGATACCCTTTCGCAGTGATGAACACACGATCTTCCACAAGTCGATGAAATATCGCATGCTAAAACACAGATAATAGATTGAGTTATTATATGGACGATTATGTTATATCATATGCACTTGACTGCATTAAGCAGATAGATACCTTTTCCACAATAATGATATACCGAGCATAAGCTGAACAATCTACAGCTTCCTTACCTGGTTTCTGAGAGCGAACAAAAGAAATAGTCAGAGATCACAGTCTTAGGTAGAAAACATAACGAATTCATCGAAAAAGCGACATATATAGAGCCAAAGAGATTCACTTGTAGCAATAACCTTCCAGCAACAAGGCCTCTGCTAGATGCCATAATCCCAAGACTGTATCTACTGCAACGAAAAGTGCTACCACATCTGTTCAAAACCAGTCAGGAAAAAACAAAATCAAACCAAAAGCTCTCTTTAATGCAAATGAAATGAAGCTTTAGATTGACCTTGGACGGTTCTATTGACTTCAATCTGAGATGAAAAATATTCAGGTGAATCACTAAGCAATTTATAGAAGAGCTCTCTTTGTGTCACTCGTTTCTCTTGTAGAAGAATCTGAAAACATAGTTCCATAACTTTCCACACTGTTTCAATGAATCAAAATCATTACTCTCATATGAGTTTCAATCAAAGATTTAGTTGAATAATAGAGAGAACATTGAGTCATTACCACGAACAAAAGCTTTAGCTGTTTTTGCAGTCGTTAATGAACTCTTAGTAAATGAAGTAGAGAGGAATATATAAAACATCTGTGAGTATTCCTTGGTTTATACAGCTATTGCTTCTCTTCCTATTGATCTGTTCAAAAACCCAGAAAATCTCGAATTCGAGAAAGCTATAGAGAACATAAATTTTTTGGAAACACCTAAGTTCTAAGAAGCGGATTTAGGAAATTAGTTGCTGAGAAAGATCAGTAGTACCAGGGAGAGATCGGAGATGGCTGGATCTAGAGAATTCAAAATTCTGAGGAGACTGAGAACTGAAACTTCGATTCTAGCACGAGCCTGTAACAACTATCTTCAATTACAATCAGAAACCACAGTGATTCGATCATCGACAGTGAAACTTACTTCGTGAGGACGAATAATATCAGCGTAAGAGAGGTATTGATCGGAGAAGAACTTCATTGATGATAGTCCTGAATTTTCCTCCATTTTCGATTTTTTTGGAAATTGCAGTGAATTTGATTTGCATTCTATTGGGTGGGAGAGAGAGAGAGAGAGAGAGAAGCGCGCTAAGTTTCAGGATTTGAGATTTACACGTATGCCGTTTCAATAACAAGAAACCGGCATGCAGTTCATGAATCTTTTCACGGAACTTCAGTATCTCTCTCATGTGGATCCGATTAGTAAATAATATAACAAACTAATAACTGATACATAATATGTAACCACATTCTAAAAAATAAAGGTTGTAAATCTCAAGTAACAGAAGAAAATACCGTACGCATGCGAAAATTAAGTTATTTAATTATGCATTAATAGAATGTTAAAAATTAACACGAAGTGAAACAAGATATATTTTAAGACTAGATTTATTTACATTTGATTTTTATAATATAGACATATAGTTTATGAAAAAGAGAAGCTTCCACGTGCATGCATGAGTTCGCATAGGTTAATTCTTCTAATCCTATTTGGGTTTATTCGACCGGTCAAAGAGATTCTTAACAACCACAACCACAATAATTTGCTTAAGTTCGTTTATCCGTATTTAATGTCCAGCATTGTAAGCTAATTCATGCTTTCTATACGTTTCATTAAGTATAAATCAATAATTAATCGAATTCTCTTGATGAAACTTATGTATAAATCATGAAGTCGCATAAAGTGTCCTAATTCGCATAATTCTTATGCTATTAAATCATTTGTTGAGAATATAACACAGGATGATATAAAGTAATTTAAATTAATCAGAAAGTTCAATTTTAGCTAATTTTCAATCCGACCAGACGTGCATTTAAAGCTCAAGAGCGTGAGAACGTCAACAATATATACGAGGATGGGTTTGGTATACTATAGTGAACCACACGTATGAAATGAGAATACAAAAGAAATAAGATCATCTCCATTGAAGTATCTTAAGTATCTTAGGGTTTTTAAAATAAAAAAATATAAAATTAAATGATAAAAATGCTTTGAATTAAAAAACAGTTCTTAATTAAGAGTTTTTATTTCTTAACAAAATAAAAAACTTTTTTTCCACATGTCTCTTTTTAACTGGTTCATTTTTTTATTAAATTAAAATATTATTTTTTTTAATTTTAAGAAACTCAATAGAGTTTCTTTGCTAATGCTCTAAGTAGTATATTTTACATTTCTCCTTTAGATAAATATTATTATTTTACCTCATACTTGGAAATTTATAAGCTAATTAATCCTTTACCAAACATTCCCTCTGTCATGGGAAAAACATCAACAAGAACTTTGACCATAAATATAATCTGATGTAAGTGATCGGTTTATATGAAACATGGCATATGGATAGTCTTTGACAAATAAAGTTAAAATTTTAATAATTATTATCATTTACATAGTCAAAAAAATAATCAAATATTATTGTTTCCCTAATATATATATACCATCCCTGTCCTCAAATGTATAAGACCATTCAATATGTACCATCCCTGTCATTAATTACTTTTTAAATATTTACTATTTACATTTTAAAAGATAGATTTAAGTAAATTTAGCATTTAACATGCATTTTAGTATATCTTTTAATATATGATTCTATTCAATATATAGTTCCAAAACGTTGTAAAGGAGAAAAGGAGATATATATTGCTAGGAAAAGGAGAGAATAAGGCAGTTGAACAAAAAGTTAGGTGAATATAGTTGGCCTCGATATTATGCACCCTTTTACTCATTCTTCTTCTTTCTTCCCTACAAATATCCTTATAATCTTTCTTCTCCTCTTCTCCTTCTTCTTCTTATAATATTTAGAGAGGGATAGCGAGATCCGAAGAGAGAAAGCTTCATAAACAATGGAAGCGGTTGACGACACAAACCCGATGTTAACCCTAGAAGAAGGCGCAAAACAACAATCCTTTTTTTTATGACAAAACCTTAATGATGATGGCTCCTTCGTTAATGTTTTCCGGAGATGTGGGGCCATCTTCTTCTTCTTGTTCTCCGGCTAGTTTTCATCTATCTGCTCAGCCGGAAAGCTTTCAAGGAAGAGGAGGAGATATGGGAGGATTAGTGAGTAATAATAGCAATAAGAGTGATTGTAATACGAATTGCAATAAAGGAAAAGGGAAGAGATCGCAGGCAATGCAGAGGATAGCGTTTCATACGAGGAGTGATGATGATGTTCTTGATGATGGTTATCGTTGGAGAAAGTACGGTCAGAAATCTGTCAAGAACAATGCTTATCCAAGGTTCTTCGTTTACTTTATCACTTTCAATACATTGTATTAGTGTTTTAAAATTACACATGACATCGTTAAAGTAGATATCGAAATAGACGTAATTACACACATACTATTTGGTCACGTGAATATTTTAGCTGGAAACATTTAATTAGTTTAACAACCTACACGATCGAAGTCATCAATTTGAGTTAGTCCGGTCGCATTACGTTATTTTGTGTCTTGGAATTTAGGGATGTTCATTTCATATGGTTTATCTAAACCGATTCCAGAATTATATAATCCAAAATAAATTTGGTATTTATAACCATTTTAAAAAAAAGGTAAAAGTATATCCACTACAAGAAAACTACCGTAATTCCGACGAAGGTTTCCAACAGACTTATTTTTGTCGGAAATTTCCGACGGACAACCGACAGAAACCGTCAGATTACCAACGGATAAAATCCGTCTAATTTCAATATACACCAAGATTAAGTCTTTATTTCTCACAAGGGTAGCTCACTCTCTCTGAAAAATAGTGTGAGAGAAGAGAGAGAGAGAGATTTCAGGTACACCGGATTTCATAAATCAATAAAACCCTAAATCCGTCGAAAATCCGTCGGAAATTTCCGACGGATTTCTGACGGATTCTATAAATTATTAATTTTTTCTTTCTTATTTTACACATTTATCACATGTTTTTATAATCCGTCGGAAACCTTCGTCGGAAATTTCCGACAGATTTCTAACGGATTTAGGGTTTCATGGTTAAATTACAAATTTTTTAACATTTGATCCATTGAAACATCATTTTTCGTTTAATACATAAACATTTCAAACAAAATAGCCATTAAAACATCTTAAAATTCAAAATTACAAAAAAATTTAGTTTATGAGTTATGTGTTAGTTAATGAATCTTATACATTTAGTTGTATATGTAAGAAACTTGTTTCGAATTAATTAATTTTATAATTTTATAACTTAAGAAGATGATTTAAACATAATTTAGTAGTGAAATGTGTAAATATCACATATACAAATCCATTAAATAGTAAAAAGATTTAAAATATGATCAAAACCCTAAATCCGTTAGAAATCCGTCGGAAAATTCTGACGGATTTCCGACGGATCATTAAATTTTACCGCGGGAATTAACTTTTCATCTCCCGCGGTTACCAAATTTTCATTTAATTTATTTTGTTTCCGACGGATTTGTCCGTCGGAAACCCGTTATAAATATATCACCTTCTTTGCGAAAATCATCTGAAAAACCGATCAAATAACTCAAAATTTGTCTCAAAACTTTGAAAAACCTTTGGATTTCTCCAAACCTCATCACATATGGCCAATCTCCCTAATAACATGTAAGCTTCTTTGATTTTCAAGTTTATTGTTTAATCATGTTAGATTTTAGGAATTAGATTATTGGATTAGTGTGCTAGAAGATAGATTTTTGGATTTGGAATTGATTTTAGGAGTTAGATTGTTAGATAAGTGTGTTAAGTTGTTATATTTAAGTTTGAAATTGTTAGATTTTAGGATTTGAAATTGATTTAGGATTTATGTATTTGATTTTGATTTAGAGTTTAGGTTGTGAGATTTTTCAAAAAGGATTTTATAAATTTAATTTTATAATTAATAGAATTTTTATTAAATTATTTATTTTTCTGATTTTTATAATCTTTTTAAATATTTTGATTTTTTATGAATTTTGAAGAATTTTTAAGAAATTTCCAAACTTTATTCATTTTTATAGATTTTATGTAATTTTATTAATTTTTTAGAAAATTTTATTAGTATGAATTTTTAGGATTTATATGAAATTATTAAGTTTATTTTTAATGTAATTTTTTATATTTTCTGAAATTTTTTAATTTTATATAAATATTTATATACTTTAGAATAAATATAAAACTTTATGAATTTTATAGTATTATCAAGAATTCATTTTAATAAGTTTTTCGATTTAAAATTTTTTTATTTATTTATAAATATTATTAAAATTTAATATGAATATTATTTTATATTATTTATTTAAAAATAAATCATAATTAAATAAAATTTAAAAATATTTTTTAAAAATTAATTTAAATAAATCCGTCGAAAATCCGTTGGTAATAATTCCTTCAGAAATCCGTCGGTAATAAATCCGTCAGAAATCCGTCAGAACCTCCATTAAAAATAATCGTCGGTAATCTGTCGGATATCCGTCAGAATATCTTTTGACGGACATTCCGACAAAATTATATCCGTTGGAAATCCGTCGGAAAATTCTAACGGATTGTTGATTTTCGACACGCTATAACCGACGGTCATATCCGTCGGAATGTCGTCGGAAATACCATTTTTTGACGGTATTCCGACGGATATGACCGTCAGTTTTGCGATGTTTTCTTGTAGTGATCATAATCGAGCATACCCCATATTTGGATCAATGTCATACTTTTAACAAAAAAAGAACAGATCTTGGCCTAAAAACAAACACAGAACAATATGGGTCTTTTTATTTCGTTGTTGCTAGGAAACGAGAATCGTTGTTGTTGGATTATTCTAAGCGGCCACAACGTCATATTTTGTCAATGAAATCGTATTCAACATATTTCGGTGACAGATCATTAATTCAAATATCTAAAAAGTTAAAACTTTTAGTGGAACAAGTTGAAAAACATGTCAGTGAAACGTGATATATTATCTCGAATTATCGCCGATCAAACCTCATGATTAATATAAATTTTGTTCCATAAGATTTAACTAGACCCAAAAAAAAAAACTTAACATCGATCACATATAGATTAACCTGGCACGGTAGCTTAAATTCTTATATACAATATATATCATCTATGGATTGATTTATGATTCATTAATTATTTTTTTGTGAAATAATATTGCAGGAGCTATTACAGATGTACATACCACACATGCAACGTGAAGAAACAAGTGCAGAGATTGGCAAAAGATCCAAACGTCGTTGTAACAACCTATGAAGGTGTTCACAATCATCCTTGTGAAAAGCTCATGGAGACTCTTAGTCCTCTCCTTAGGCAACTTCAGTTCCTCTCCAGAGTTTCTGATCTGTAATGGAATGTTAATTAGTTAGTGGTGTAATTAATTAATTATGCTTTAATTGTATATAGAACAAATCTGAGATCACAAATGCTTTATGTTTTATTGAGATGATCATGTGTTTGCCTTTTTGATTTGTCTAATTGTCTCCTTGTTCGTTTGTTTAGTTTAGGTGAACGATCACATTTAGGCATTGACTGGACCAATTTTGAATTTATAAAATGTTAATCCCCATAAGAAAAATATATAGGAGAAGTATATTCATGAAAATTACACACATAACTGAAATTATAGGAAATTCACCTAGCTAGTGCCAAGGTGATGGTGCTTCGTTAGCTAGAGGGAGAAACAAGTCACGAATAATTTATTCTTTATCGTTTCAAGAGTCGTCGATGTTGCTTCCTTAGCTTCTTTGTCAAAGAGAGATTTCCACAACTCCAAAATGTTAGACTCGATCACATCCCTCGCAAACCCATTCGCGTCTGAAACAGCCTTCACACACCCCAACTTCTCCTCTGCCTTCTTCACCCGTTCTTCAATTATAGAGACGTAATCTTTCGACCACATTCTCCTCCTGCTTTGAGAAAGTAGACAAGGCTATTCAGACCTCTACCACATGAGTTTGATATCTTTTGTGTAGACATAATGCATAACAGGTCGGCTAAGAATCACTTTGGACATTGCATCTTTATCAAAGAGAGACTTCCAAAAGTTAAATATGTTAGACTATCGTCTTTCTCGCAAACCCATTCGCCTCTAAAACATTCTTTGCGGACCTCAATTTATCCTCTAGATTCTTCAGCACTTCTTGCTTGTATTTTTCAATAGCCGATGATAATTGTCGATCATCAAAAGAATTAACTTTTCTTCTGAGAACCATATCAAACGACGCAAAATTACGTTTCCGTCAGAAAAATCCTTCCAAGTGATACTGATCAATTCCCAGTGAACAGAGTTGCCACCATCTTGATACACACCATTCTTCGGTTTGATATCTTTTGAATAGACATAATGAATAACATTAAGCAACCTTTCTAACACGGGATTAATTGGGTATGGTATTACACATCTCCATAACTTAAAGAAAAACTCTAACATAGTACGAATGTCATCACACAACAAGAACATCGATTGAGCCATATATATGGAGTGCTCAACTCCTAGTTGCACAACCTCTTCTTTCTTGTCCTTCTTCGTAGAGACCGTCCTTGAAAACAAACAATAGATCAATTATTTGACTTTTGTAACATGAGTGACTAAGAAAACTCTCAAATCGAAGGGAATACTAAATAAGATTCACTAACCCTGTAGTGAATGGATAATATCTATACGATCCAGCTAATGGACGGATACAACGCAGAACAGCAGACGTCGGTCTTGATTCCATCTCTGGCTTCCCAATAATCAAAACATTAAAAAAAATAAAAAAATTGACACATGCATGAACCAAAAGCCAATTAATTTCCCAGAAGAAATCCTAGTTTCCCAATTTTTAATTAAAAAAAGTATATAAGAAGAAGTTAGAAATAGAGATCAAACTTTAGGGCTTTTCTGACTTCGGTTTCTTTAGTGAGAATATGTTAAGACCGAGAGAAGCTAATCATACCAAAGACTTTCTTTAGATGTAGATGGGGATAAAATACATAATCTCCTGAAAGCAAAAATTCAGTTTTTGATTTTTAGGAAGCCTAGAACTAAACGACCTGGGTAAGGTAAACTACATGATTTCTAGTTCCTAAATTTTTCTTCTCATTTTTGTTTTTGTTTTATAAATTAAAAATTAGATAAGATTAGCAACTGTAATCAAGTGTTAGTAATATTTTTTGTTTTTAATTAATTAATTTATTTACAAAATTTTGAAAAAGTTAATTAAAAGGTAAATTTTGTGATGAGTTTGTTTCCGTATATAAAGGAATTATACATTTCCAGTTTTTGTCATCGAATTATACATTTCCATTTTAAATAAAAAAATGTTAAAATATGTTAATAATTTTTTTGTGAGTTAATAGAGAGGTGTTAGTAACAAAAATTCTTTTTTTCTTTGAACATATATATAGATGTAATATTAAAAGAAAAAGAAGTAAAAAAGAAGAAGGAAAAGGTCAAGACAGATATAGAGGAACGTCATCGTGGAGAATCTGGAGATCAAAATTAGGGTTTAGAACCAAGATGGAGAAACAAGAAGAGAAGAAAATGAAAATCTACAAAAGAAGAAGACAATCCTCATGGATGTCAAAATCAAATTCGTTTTTTCCACTCGATCTCGTCCCCAACATACTCTTAAAGCTGCCTACGAAATCTATTGTGAGATTTCGTAGCGTGTCGAAGCTCTGGTCATCAATCACCACCAATCCATATTTCATCAATTCTTTTGAAACTCGGGCCTCACAAAAGCGTGGTTTTCTACTAGTCTTCAGAAGAATGGACGAGGTGTTTGCTTTCTCATTTCCGCAACACCATCAGAACTCTAACGAGTGGTATGATTATTCTTCTCAGCCTTTGGATAGTTATCAAATGAAATACCACGACTATTTTTGCTTATCGTATACAGAATCTGTCCACTGCTTGATCTGCTTTCGAAATTCAGCCACACCCGTAATTTGGAACCCTGAGACAGTTTATAACCTTGCCCAGACCTGAAAAGAATTGGAAATGTATAACTGTATTTTTAGGATACAATCCAATCGAGGGTAAACACAAATTAGTGTGTATGCCTCGTGATAAAATGTGGGACGAGTGTCGGGTTTTAACATTGGGATCAGCCGAAGAATCATGGAGAATGATCAAAACCAACCATATCCATCTGCCTGACACTGACAGTCATGGGCGATGCATCAATGGGGTTCTGTATTATAAAGCATGTCTTGATCATCAGGCTAATTGGGTTTTAATGAGTTTTGATGTTAGATCTGAAAAGTTCAATGCAATAACTTTACCATGGAAAACGATTGGGCAAATGCATAGCTTATGAGGGAAGATTAACATTAGTTCATAATATTTATGACGTGAAAAGTGGTATTAAATTGTGGGTTTTGGAGGATGCAGAGAAACACGAGTGGTCGGAAAAAATCTTTCTTGCCCCTTTCAGTCACACTGATCCGAGTTTGGAAGGAAGTTTCAAACTAAGTGGTGTCACTGATACTGGTGAGTTTATTTATGTACAATCCACGTTTCTTAGATCGTTTTACATTAAATATTTTGATCCGAAGAGAAACAGCTTCAGAATTGTCAAGTTTAAAGGAATTGCGGATCGCGAATTTAGGCTCAGGAATGGACTTGGAAACAGTCGTTTTTATGCGCACGAGACTTTCCCAAATCACGTCGAGAATCTCATCTCTCTTTGTTATAACACTTGAATCCTTTATGATTTTCATCTTTTTCTTTGTAATCTGCCAGCTTTCTCATATTTTATCATTCACTAGTTTGATTTATCCCGTCGTTTTCATGACCATGTTCTATGTGACTTGAAAGGAAACAATTACAAAACATGAATGCACAAGCATACCTTCTTTCTGATGAGATGAAGATAACCATCGTCGTAATTAACAACCTACGAAGGTGTTCACAAGCCTATTAGATGGAGTAAAGCTTTTCGACCAAAGCGGAACCTTATAAAGTGTTGTTGACAGCAGAGAATTGGTTTTGTCTGATATGGGACGTTGAGGGTTGCCCAGTCGATGCTGATGACAATCTTCATAATAATATCAAATCAGCTCTTCAAAGGAAGGGTTATTATGGTGACATTTGATGTCAATTAGGGTTTATATTTTGATAAGGAAAAGGAACAGCGTGGGGGTGCTCTGTCCAATTCCATAATCAGAGTCGTAACCGATGGTGAGTTCCTATACTTAAACCCTCCATTCTTTTCTCGTTTTTTTACTTGTACTTTGTTAATCGAGATCTCAGTTGATATATATTTTCTAGGGGATAAATATGCGATAGTTACTAGGATGTTATTGGACAATGAACAATGATGTACCAATGAATTTGTTGCTAGTCTATAAAACCCGCGACAGTGTTCTTCATGCTTTGGAAGCCAGAGGTTTCAATGTTATCTTAGCTCTGTCTGATGAGATGGCATCAATAAAGCTACTTACCACTGGAAGCTTTGAATTGCTTTGTAAAAGCCTAGTAGATGAAACAAAGCTTATCCACCAAAGCAGAACCTTGCGACTTCGTGGCCGAAGATTTTGGGGCCACCCCTTGCGCTGCTGTCAGCTAAAACGACGGTAGCTATCTTGCTGTAGACAGCGTTACGGTCCTCGGAGCTAGAGCCGGAGCCGGCATCCATAATTGTGTACGCGGCGTTGATTGATGCCAGAGAAAAGACATAGTTAAGAGTTTCTTGCTTTGGAAGCGATTCCTTCACGCGTAAGGACCAAATCGGCGTCGTTTTGCTTCTTCATTGCTTTTCGTACATTAACCTTTGACAGAGAGGGACGTGCGAGTACTTGTGAATTTTCGTTTTCTTCTTTTCCGGATCCATCTTTGAGAGAGACTGATCTGCGGTTTTTGACGATGTGCAAAGATTTTGTTTCATCATATTTGGATTCATCTTTAAAAGAAAGGAGCTTACGAATCTTCGACCTATCATTTTTTAAGTTTTCTGTTTATTTCTTCTGAGCATAAACTCACATATATGTGTTTCTAATCGAGATAGAACTAGGGTTTTGCGCATCGTTGACCTAGCAATTTTAAGTTTCCAAACGAAACAGCGTGCCGTTTTTGTCCAAGTGACGTCACAGAAGAACATTAGGATTTTTCATTTAAATGTTTTAAACAAGAACAACACACAGTGTATCTCACAGAGAATATCTAAGATTCACAGAGCTCAAAGACCCAAACTTATATAAGAGTCAGATATTTCATATTCACTCCGTCAAAAAAGCGAAGGCAAAAGATAGAAGTACCCCTCGCCAAAGGATTCAGAGCAGAAGAAGACAGTTAGATAAGTTCAGCTCAAGCAAGTGTCTTTGAGCCAAGAAACATGGAACACACAAAACAGAGTATGAGATTTGTCTTCAGCCTTTTCCACCCTGAAAGAGAAGATAAAACAACGAGATGTGTAAGAAGGAACTAACAAAAACCGAGTACAACTATATCATTTGATGCTTCAAAGAATCTTACCTTGCGAGGCGGGGTTCCTCGCCTTCCTGCATTTTTGCCAAATCCAAAATTTCCTTTCTTTTCAGATGCTTTAAGGATCTGAAATGAGCATGTCAACGAATCATCCACACTCATCATTGCTCCTGCATTGTCAAACTCTCCACAGTAGTTTGGAGCTGAGAATATCGTTACTAGCTGTCTATTTGCAAAGAACTCATACCCGTCTTCCACAACCTAAAGCCAAACAACCAACTTCAACTGGTTATAAGAGAGAAATCAAAATTATTCTTCCAGAATTAACAAGTCGTCAGCTTTAATAGCCCTATGATGAAAAGTTGCCACAGATACATGTCTAGAACGGTTTTCACAAGCAAAAATTTTACCTGATGAGCTCTGCAGATTAGGTCAAGGTCATGTGTTTGGAGAAACTCCTCGACTTTATCAACACCAAAAGTGTAAGAGACGCCCCTGTCATTCTCTCCCCATCCATCAATATCCTTGTCGGGATCAGACCACAAAAGATCACATAGTAGTCCATGATCGGGAATGTCAATAGGACGAGCAATGTTCCTGATCTCATCCAAGTGCTTCAACTCAGGCGATAGCCCACCGTGCATACAGAGGATCTTCTCATCGATAAGAGCAGCAACAGGGAGACAATTAAAGCAGTCAGTAAATATCTTCCACACTCGAACGCTATATCTCTTCTTGCACTCATCATAGAATCCGTATATACGGTTTATAGAAGCACACTCATGGTTCCCACGTAGAAGAAAGAAATTCTCTTTGTATTTGATCTTGTATGCAAGAAGAAGGCATATGGTCTCGACACTCTGCTTTCCACGATCTACATAATCCCCAAGGAACAAATAGTTTGCAGCCGGTGGGTAGCCACCGTACTCAAACAATCTCAAAAGATCTGAGAACTGACCATGAGTATCTCCTGTTAAAAACATGAAAACAAGACCATTATAGAAAGTGCTATGCCACCAGAAAGAAACTCAAGCCGCACAAGCATAGGCTACTCTTTCGTGTGGAATAAAACCGAACAAAACCTCAAATCTGTATGGGAACACACATTTGCAACTTTCTGATACCATAGTACATCAAAATGATAGAAAATAAGCACAGAACAATACAATATCAGCTCTGAATCATTGATATGGAGACAAAATATCACATTAACCGAAATTAGAAACCGATACGATGATCAATGATCAAGTAAATGAAAACAGACTCACTAGAATCATATACATTTCTATAAATCTCACCATCTCTGCTTATCTAGCAATCTCCAGCTACTAAAGAAACACTAGTTTGACCAATTTCATAAGCATTTTCTCTAAATTCCAAAAACTATAATTAGGTAATCAATCTCCATTCTCGTCTATAATCAAAACCAAATCTTGGCAAATTCCCTATACAAGCCATCAAAATAAGTAACTAACTCAAAATTTCAAGACATTACAAAAAAAAAACATCTTAGGTTTGTGCTTCATCATCAATCAATAAATACCACAAATCTTAATAGGAGCTTCGAGTTCAAGGAGATTTGGTTGACTGAGAAAGATCTGCTTAGCCGTTGAACATATATGTTTAATCTCAGCCTCCGTCAACTGAACCTGCTTCGTCGTCTTCCCATTCTTCGCTCCCAACAACCTCTTTATAACATCATCCACCAAATTATCTTCCATCAAAATCAAATACTAAGCACAGAACAAAAACCTTCGAATTCGAATCACCGGATGAGATAAGGAGTTTTCCGTCTCCAACCTCCAGTTTGGAACTCCGTTTCCGATCAACGTGGCTCAGAATCACCTCTCAGTACAGAATCAATCAGACGAGGGAAGAGAAGAGAAATAGAGATAGGTTTTGCGAAGCTAGAAGACGGAGCCCTAAACAGAGAATCGACTTGAGACGGGGAAGGAGAAAAGGAAGCACACGTGCGGTGCGACTCGTGTGAACCGGAAGGGACGGCTTTGTCTTTTGACCAAACTGATTGTTTTACTAATTTAAAATTTGGCATTTTAAACCATTTTATTCAGCTCGAGAATTTTTTTTATTTTTGTCAAATGCGGCTCCCGTATTAAAATAACAAACTTAACTAATATTTCTATATGGTTTTTTGTTTTTGAAATCCGAATAATTTGATTAAACACTCGAGATTTCATCACTGTAGAATCCGACTAGTCATCAATGAACGTGTCTAAACGTAGATTTATATTATTATTTTTCTCTTCTTGTTTTCGCCAATATGAGAATATTGTGTAATTTAGTTATTTAGATAATTTATCAAAACGTAATGAAGACTGTCAACCTTATCCCCATGACATAACCAAATTCCACACACGCATATGTACAAGCCCCATATTATTTTCAACCCTCGTATATACCTATTGGCCCATACAATTATTTTTCTTCTTCTAGGCCCAATTACTAATCCAATATATTTTTTTTAAACCAATGTGAGTTTAATTACGTAAACATTTTTACGCATATTAGGTGCTGTTAAAAGAAAAGAACCTGATTATTCGATTTTCTTAATTTAAATTTGGTCTGGAAAATTAACTTTGATGTGTAAAGTGTAAAATGTAAACTAACGTCTATTATATACAAGCTATAGATTTTTGTTTTAAAGATTCTTCAATATTATTAACTAAAAAACCTATTAACGCTTACAAGACAAACACCCTAAAACATAGTATATATTTAATCAGTTATTATCTTTGTATATTTTTTAAAATTCTTGGTAAACTTTCAAGATTTTCATAAAAATGGATTCTATTATCTACATTGTACTCATATTAATTAGTTTGAATCAGTGTATAATTCCAATTTTATGTGTTGTTAAAAACAAGCCAATCAAATGTTGTAGATCCCTTAACTTATCTAGATAGACAATTACTTTAAGGTTTTACATATGCTTTTAATTGTTGACTTGTTTCCTTTTTCTCCAAATTTGACTTGTTCAAGATTTGAAGTGAATTAGTTAATAAAAATTCGAAAAATATAATCAAGAGTTAACGGAACCCATACAGCCGCTAACCGCGTTCATATCATCTAAAATAAGGGGTAATTTCGTCAAAAATTATTATTACTCCCGACACCCCCGCTCCAATCCAACACCTGAGAATCCTCCAGTGGCATTTCTGGAAACTCACGTTAAAAATCACATGAACAAGTAAATTTTCACTTCCGACGTGGCACTCCATAAAGTGGCTAGATCATAAAACCCCGTCACCAATCTATATCGAACGGCTCTAAATCACTCCGTTGTACAGTCTAAAGCAAAAATATAATTGACACATCAGACTTACTGGTACGGACGAGCTCACCGGAACAATCTCACCGTCGGCGGCTTATCTAAACATGACAAAGTTAATTTCCCGAAAACTATAAATACTCATCTTTTTGCCCCTTTCATTTTCTTGCCCTAGAAAAACAAATCCCTCGATGTACACAGCCGCACCATTGCGTTTTTTTCTTCTTCCCCATCGAGAAACCCCCAAATCAATCTCACTCCTTTAGCTCACTGATTTTCCCCAGAAATTTCTGTGATTTAGCTTCTCTCTAAAGCTCGATCGAACTTTAACTATCTGGGTTTAGCTTTTAAAGGAGATGACTTCGTCTTGCAGCTTACATGGTTGCGATGTCGTCGATTTGGGTTAGTAATGGATAATTTGGAGATTTCTTGTCCTATGGATGTTTCGGTGTCGGCTAAGCTTATGGGATCTGAAGGGTGTGGTGGTGGAGTTAGGGTTTCGTCGAATAAAGCTGATAACAACTGTGAGAAGTCTCGTGTCTCGATTAGTGTTAATTCTTCGATTGAGCGTTGTAGTGTTTCAATTAACAAGAAAGGTTAGCTAATTTGTTACTTTCTTGATTTCTATTTTGACCTTTCGAATTCATTTGGGTCATTTAAGGTTGAATCGATATAAACTTATCAAGAGGCTTTGAAATTATTGTTCTTTACAATGAGTACAGTTTATAGTTGTTGATCCAAATGTGTGTTGGTCCTTAGTACTTTTCATTTTGGTATATCAGAGTTTGTTAAATTTGCAAACTTTTCAAGATTGGTTGGATATTTTTCAATTTACTTGTGTTCTTGATCCAGGAGCAGGAAGCAGCAGTGGGGCTTCAGATTCATCGCTATGGCGGAAGTTAATGCATTCACACGACTTTGTACATGATAGGCTTACCAAACTTCGGGTTGAAAATTCATCTGAGCCTCCAAATGGTGGTTATTCACCAATTGCTAGTCCAGAAAGTGCTGAGTCTCCTAGGAAAAGAGGAAAACTTTCGAGAAGTAGTAGTAATGGGACTTTGAGAAGGACAAAGTTAATCCTTTTAGATGACACTGTGAGCACACTGAGAGATAATGACACGAAGGAGTTATGTGGACAAGGATCAACTCACTCGGGTAACTCTTCAGAGTACCAAAATTTTGAGAATTTTGAGCTGCTGATTGTCTTGATTTTCAATGTGATTTCCTTCACTGCAATATGTGCTGTCATTCAGTCAGTAGCAAGATGTTTTAGAAGAGTCTGTAATATGTTGGTGAAAGTTTATTGGTTCACCCCTGAAAAAAAAGTGTGTTTGTGCATTAATTTTGCTCTGCTAGGTTACTGATTATCTTCTGTTGTATGCTACACAGATAAAACGTTAGGAGTCAAGCAACGGAACAGTTGTAACGGCAGGCGAGGTGAAAAGAGAATTTCAAAAGTCCCCACGAGAATTTTTTCAACCATCAATTCAGCAACTGGCGAGAGTGCATTTTTCGGTATGTGACTGCTTCTGAACTAGTTCTGACGTGTGGTATCAAATAGTGTGTTGCTAATTCAGCAGTTGACTCCTCAACCTTGTCCATTTAGTTTGGCTAGTTCATTGTTTTCTTGTATACTTTCAGTTCCGTAGATTGCATCGTCTGAACTTTTAAGTGATTTGCGAGTGAATCTGTTCTGAGGTAGCTTTAGAGGTTTCCTCAATTATTTCTGGTGATTTGTAGTTTATTTTTTCTCAATCTCCTTGACATCAAATTGAAAAGGTTCCATTGGCTGGCATATTCTTTGCATCGCCAAGGTACCAAAGGGACAATGTGAGAGTCATAGCACCTGTCATTTCACTACTAATTCATTAAAATGCGACCTTGTTGATATGGCAAGGTCTTGTCAGTATATCCTCACGAGAAATGCTCTGATATTTTTCTAGTGTTGTGTCTACCTCTTAATTTTCTTGACATGCAGGTGCATATGGCCTGAAGCTAGAAATAAATGATGTTACCAAACTCATTGAAGATTTGTCATTGAAAAAGCTTCTTGATGGCTCTTATGACTGTCCTTCTTTGGGCAAAGGCAAGATGAAGAAATTGGAAAATAATAGTGACACTTTGCTGAGTGTGGTAAAAAATGTTTGGTCCATTCTACCAACTAAGAGGCCTATTCAATCACAAAGCTCAGCTGAATTAGACACTTGTCTCGGCAGAACTCTAAGTTCACCACCTAGCTCCATCTCTGCTACACTAAATGGTGAAAACATCGACAAAGTAGATGCCCTGGCTGGAGATCTATCCTCATCTTCCAAGGTGAATTTCTTCATTCAACAATTTAAAGTTTCAAATATATTCTGATTTGACCTGTAAGCAAGTGATAACGTGACATTGATGGTTTTGTTTTCTCAGGATCATTCTGTCAATCCAGAAATTCCTTCCACTCCACTTAGTTTTCCATTATGCAATGCTAGTGATGTATTGAAAAGATTAGGCCTTCCTCCGCCAAAAGATTTAGACTCTCTGCTCCAAGATGCATCAAAACCTTCTCAGAATTCTAAGAACAATTCAGACCAGCAGCGTTCAGCTAAACAACTACCTCCTCGTGGTGGATTGCCACATTTCCCTTGGTCACAGGCTTTTAATGGGAGCTCTAGAACCAACTCAGAAGCAGCAAAGCTTCTAACCGGCAAGTCACTTTGCCAAGGAAGATGGCTAAGAATAGCCGACGCTACTATGAGTTCTCCAGAGAGTATAACCAATAATTTCGCAAATCTGAAGTCACTCACTTTCAACGAAAGCTTAGTCCCTCCACTACAGAAGCAAACTATTACTGGAACTAAGACCTCTCAGACAATTATTGTTAACACTACTTCGTGCCAGTGCACAGGAGCATCTGTTTCTACCTTTCAAAAAGCTTCCTTTGTTCGTACAGGTTAGAATCTATTATCTTTTTTTCTTTTTGCCCCCTTTTATTACGCTTCACTTAAAACTATAGAATATCAATTTGTCTCTCATCAAATGCAGAACCAGAAGTATCCCGAGATGTTCAAGACGATGGTATGGTTTCACAAATGCTATTACTCAATTCCTCATCACCTCAAAAATTTTATTAAAGATCCTCTTCTGATGATGTTGATATGTTGATATGTTGTGTGCAGCTCTTTCCTGTCCACATCTATTAGCTGCTGCTCAAACACTCTGTGACATTGCAGTTCAATCCACAAACCACAAGAACCCAAACGGAATCCTCAGATGGCCGAAGAAACTCTCTCAGAAATCCATGAAAGCCCGTAAATCCAAACCAATCGAAAGGCACGGGACAACTGTTTCCTCCTTAGATCTTAACTCAAGCAGCAACAACAATAACAAGAACCACGTGAGAAAAGATTCAGCAGCAGAGCATAATCATCATCCTAAGCCTTCAAAGAGACTGAAACTATCAACAATGGACAACAAGAAAGGATCATTCCCAAGCCCATCATCATCCGCAATAGAATCAGATAGAAAACATTTATCCTCAAACAAGTTCAAGAATCATTCCCGTATGATGCCGCCGCCTCCACCACCAACGAGGACACTCCAAAAAGCATCCACTTATCCTCAGAAAGCTCGGAAATTTCCAGGAACCGGTTGAAAATAAGCGCGGTGGATTCATATAAACCAATCTTGTTAAAAACCGGTCTGGTCGGTTTTACAAGGGGACAAAAGGGCGTCAGAGGAGTCGTCTGTAAATATGAATGGTATCATGGTGTAAGGTAAGTTATCTATGTGCACAGTTTTGGTGCAGAAGACTATATATATTGTCTATATATGTATTGCCTTCAATGTTGTAACGTTTTTTTTCGGTTGTAGTTTTAGCCACACAGTTCTTCTCAGCTCTGTTGTGCTTAAAGATTTTTAATTCTACGAGGTTAATGATAAAAATTCCCAACTTCAATGTCTTTGTATATTGATGTACTATGTATTAGCTCCATAAAATTTGTCTTCCCTAATCAAGTTTGAACCGAACCGGATCACTTTAGCTTCCTGAGCTCAAGTTTTGTTCCATAAATGCAAGAATCAATAACTATACCAGAAGAAAGTAGCATTCTTTCCGTTTCACCAATGTTTCTTTTGTCAAAAAAACCGAGTTTTTCTATTCAAAACTTGTCATTTTAGAATTTCAATGTGTTTTGACCAAAAAAAAAAAGAATTTCAATGTAAATTTAATTTTATATATATATTATCTTGTATTCTCTTTTATTGTGAAATTCGGGCCAAAAACCCTAATTTCCGTAAACCAATACTAGAACACGGTAAACAACTGTTTTTTAGAGACGAGTCCATCTTAAGGGATGAATGGAACTAAGAGTCTAGATTCAATTTTCATTTGTTTTACTTTAAAATTTAAATTGATAATTAAATTAAAATAAAATTCTAGTAGTCAATTTATATTTAAGTGTAACATAAACTTTTAATTCTTTTTAGTCGCACCATTATTGTTCAACATTAATATTCAGATATTGATTAACTAAATGGAATTTGTCAGCGTATATTCATATATTGTAACTTTTTTAAAAGATATCATATCATTTTTTAGACTACTAGCTTTAAATATTTCGTAAACTCCTAAATTTGGAATAATTGTTTCTCTTATTATATTAGTCTCAACCACCAATATTGGTTACAAATCACACGACGCGTAAGTCTAAGATTCTCATGAATTTTTGAAGTGCATTTAAGTTTTACCACTAAAATTTGAAAAATAATAATAATTGATTTGATCGCAAAAGAGTTGGCTCTCCTATCGGCTTTGCCCTGGTAACATCGGAATCTGATTCTGAAACATTGATATCGGCTCTTAAATCAGGGACTCTAACCCTAGAACATTGTTTCTAGATCTCTCAATCTTGCAGCTAATGTTCTCGCAAAGAGTGCTCTGACTCTATAACCGGACTTTTCTTCGTATTCCAATAACACTATACAATATATTTTTTACATTCTTAGGATGTCATTTTATATACATAAATTGTGTATCAATCAATTTTATTGTGATTACGTGGTTGATTGATCCATCTTAGAATTGAAAACTAACTAAAGTTCGGACTTTTTTTATTACAACTTTAAACATGATCTTATCCACAATAAATGTTTTAAATGATTACGATTAATACGTGTTTCTTTGGTTGATTTTCTCGTGGTCTACAAATTTCGGAGATTGATTTGATTCCGACCTTAAAATTTTTGATTATAGGAAAAAAAAGTGTCATGAGTTCACTGCTTTTACTTTTTATCATACACCGATGAATGCCTCACTATCCACGTTTGAAATTATTTGCAAACTTTTTTCCAAATTTTAAGGCTTAACGTACGTAAGCCGCGTAACAAATAATTCTTCTTTTTTTTTGTCACCAATAAATTTGTTTGTTTGTTAAGAATGTAAATGCACACACCACACATGGCACATGTGTAATGTGATTGTTTATTAAATAATTATTATAATCTAAAGATAATATATTAAATTTGGAAAGCCATCATGAAGTCGGTTTTAATTCAAACTTCATTCGCTTATGTATGTGGTGTCACACCGATCACGAAATCGGTTAGTTTGTATTTCTGAAGTGTTCTATTATTAAATACTTTTATAACTTGATACTTCAAAAATAAGCAACTACAATAAGTGGTAACAACAAAAAAGATTAAATTTAGAAGAAAAGAAATAGTAAAATAGTAAGATGACTTTGATTCTCTTCTGTGTACAAGAAGTGGTTGGGTCATTGACTTGGAGTTGGAAGATACATTGTGGGCCCATTCCTCTCACTGGATTGGGCTTCAATCACGCTATTTTCTTCTAGAAGCCCAAACGTTGTGCATTGAAGTAAAATATTATTAGTTCAACAAATGTTTATTATGTACATGGACTTGGTGACAAAAGTAAACTATGAAGCAGACAATTATTCGTAATTGTTTTTATCCTCTTGACCTTGAGCATTTTCCATATACGATAAATAACAAGTTTTCCATAATCTTAAGTAAATGTCAATTAATTAGTATAATTGTTAGCGTGACATATGTTTTTTTATGCCAACAAAAGAGAAAACAAACAAAAAAAATTAAAGTCATTCCAAAACGTTTGGTTTAATCAATAAGTTAGCTAATTATTGTAATTAACAGTCACGGAAAGCAAAAGATATGTCAATTTTGAAAACCTTAAAAGTCAAGTAGGTGGGCTAACTTCCCTTAGATTTTATAATCTTCAGCAAAACTAAATATTTTCTTACAGTGATGTTCAAAATTCTTTACATACACATTTATAGAAGTGATTCATTTTTGAAAAAACGGTTGGTAGAATATTCATATTACATTCTTATTCTTCAAGAATAACTTATGGGACACGTTACTTTCGTTAAAATTTTATAAAAGTTGCAGAAGATGGTGAAAACAAAACTATGTATGCTGTTTGCTGTGACACTGTGTGCTGTGTGCACAATTGGATATATGTACTGATGTGCATAAATACACACTTTCCTATTAAATAATAGTTTGTTCAAAAACCTCTGACTTTTGTTCATTCATATAAAATATTACAAGAACTTTTAGTGCTTTTTAGTGAATACATTAACAATATATATTATATATATAATATATGTTTCGTCAAATTGAAATTGATGTCGCAATTAGGTGTAGCGTGAAAAACATAGGTTTTATACTTTTACATATCAAAATGAGATTAGTTACGTTTGAAAACGTTTTTATATCTATGTATATAGCAACTAGAATCAAGCTTGACTTTTATATCAGATTCATTTGGCAATATCTTAAAACATACTGATTTATAATATTAACTGACATTAAGAGGTGTATTGAATTCAAAATTTGAGATGATTTGAGTTTAATTGAAATTTGATAGGATTTGGTTGAATTAGAAAATTGGTTATTCAATTCTCTAAATTCTCATATAAAACTATAAAATTTTGATCTTTATATTTTTAATTAAGAAATTGCATAAAATCTCACATAAAACTTTAAAATCTAATTTTAAAAATATTTTTAATAACATTAGATTTGATTGCACATTTTAAATTCACCAATAAAATAGCACTGAATTTTAAAAGATATTTTAAAAATATTTTAAAATTCATATTTTAATAACATAGGATTTATCATTTTAACTTAAATCCTCCAAATACTCAATTCAATACATCCTCCTAATTCTCATTTATCATTTTCTAGTATATTAGCATTTTCAAGCGTGTGTAGCATACTTCACTTAATTATATAGATCATGCGTGATTTTTAGATGTCAAAACATAATGAATTATATTTAAACTATACGTATTTATAGTTTGATATATATATATATATATATGTAATACTTTAATATATATATATATATAGCATAGTAATGTTTTTTCTTTTTCTTTCTTTACGAGTTTTCTCTTGAACTTATGGTAAGATCAAGAAGTAAATCATAAAGGCCATATGAGGTATGTAGCATTATATTACCAAAGCGTTTGCGATAAGATTAGTACTCACGGTAGAATAATATAAAATAAGAATAGTTTTATTTTCTTGAAAAATATAAATTTCATATCAAATAGGGTCAAATGCAACATCATAATGGAATAATTTTCAAAGTATCATGTGTGGTTTAGTTCAATAATCAACAAATATTTATAAGTAATTACTTGGTATATACGCAAGCAAGGCCCAGAGACTAACAAGGAAAAGAGACAAAATTCCTTAAGAAAACATCTAAAAATAAACTAATTAAATATGACTTGGATTAATCGATATTTCGTTGGTAAGTCGCAATCTTAAGAAGTTCTCATGTGTGCATGAAGCACCCATACATATACACCATAGATATCCATATCATCTAACTTATATTAATTATAAAACTGGTGTCAATCAACTTGTAACCTTTATAAATATATATATTAATTATTCATCTGTCTTCTAAAAATCGGATAAACAGTATGAATAGACAAATAGATCTTAATTAGATGTTTTCTTTAGATTAAAAAGTTGTTTATTTAGTAGATGCTTAATTAGAAAATTAAATGTTATTCTAATTCAAGTTAAGCACTATAACCCATAGATTCATGGCCTAGATGTTCTACCACTTCTAACTAGCTAGTAATATACGTATAAATAATTGTAGCTACCATATAATATAGATATTTAGATGTGAAAAGTTGTTACTTCTTTAACACAAATAACAAACATAATTATTTAAATCTTATTAAAACCTCCTTTCAAATATTTTTTAACATAATTAAAATTTATAAATATATCTTCGTAATTTTTCAAGTCACTAGCCGTCACAAGCTTGACATTTAGCTCAATCATACTCCAATATATAAATTAGATCTCCACACTTTAACGATGTTCTAAAATCATTTTGAAAAAGACATAATAACTCGGCCGAATTGAAAAACCATGCTTTAGTGTAACCACATTTGAATTGGAATCCAGTGTTACTTTGAGAATAATTTATACGCTATACATGCGCATCCACCATAATGTCAAAGGTTGATTCAAAACTACAGATAAAAATATTAAATTTCCTGGTTAACAAAAGAAATTTCTTTTTTCGTATAAATTGATGGTATACCATAAAAATCCTATAAATAATTTTTTTGATGATTTCATGTTTTTCACTTTTGAAAAAATAGTTATACGAACTGTTATAAGTTTGAAAACATACATATAATCTTATAATTTAGTTTTGTTTATTATGTTCCACTTATATAATGTTTAGTTCTTTTTTATTAAAATGATCTGTTACATTAAAATATCTAATGACTGGATGCGGAACTTTTTTTTTATGTTTCTACCATGTGCCATAAAATTCACGGGCGCATTTTTTATATTTTAGATCTATAGTTTTATTTTATTTTATTTCAAGTCTATTGTCAAGAAGATTTTATGTGATGGATAGATAGATGTATGAAACCGTTGAAAGAAAAAAGGTTCGTTGTGTTTTTCTAACGTGTGCATATATTATTTACTAAAAATCAATTATATAAAAAGTGGGCTCTTTATAGAATAACACCATAGTTTAGGAAAAGGTAACACATTCAAAAATCAAAATCTTCATCCAAAAATTTCATATTTCACTCTCATGCTTGGCGTTTTTTGTTTTGTTTTACTACTTATATATGCGTTAACTATTATAACTTTGTCTAAAACTGAATTAAAATCTCCATTAGAAATGAAGACACACACAACCACTCAACATAGAAAGGGTTCATATGCGAGTTTATTATCTTTTGATAACTGAACTAGATATTTAACAGAAACCCATACTAGCTTGTTTCTGAAAGTTGAAAAAATTAGAATATTAACTGTGTCATTTAAAATGTTAACAATGACTAAGAATAAAACACAAAGTTTCATTCGATAGTGTGTCATAAGACTCAACTCATAAGCGAATATCTGAATATCCAACCCGCAATACAAGATTGTGATGGACGACCCAAGAAACATTTTCAAGTAAAGTTTTTTAAATCTATTAGTATTTAGTGAAGCACTGATCAAACAAATTGCTGTTATCAAATTTGAATTGTTCTTCTTAAAGATAAATTGTTTTCGAAAATATTTATAGTCGTGGACTTAAGTCAATCACTGTAATACTTGCACCCACCACAAATTTCATCTAAAGTTTTATTCAAAGTCGTCTTCTTATTTTGTTCTGATCAGTTCACAACTTAGGATAAAACGCGTCGAACGGAAAAAGAAATAAAGTAGACTTGCAGAGACACAACAGTCACACAATCGCTCAGATTTAAAATATTCCTTTGGTATTACTTGAAATAACATATCCGAATTGTTTTTTTGTTTGTTTGATAATAACATATCCGAGAAATATATGTTTGATAATAACATATCCGAGTTTTTGTTTGATAACTTTATTTTTGTTCAAAACATGGTATACCTTATTAGAACATAATAGATTGGTGGCCTTCAAATATTCGTTTATAATGTAAAACGAATATTCATTCAGTTTTATCGATGATTTTCTTATCCCGATCTTCCTAAATGATTTTAATAAGTTTTTAATTACTATATCGACTTTAAAATGTATATCAGACTATCAGTGCATCACTCCACAAGAAAGCAGTTTTAGTGCTTAAGATACTACTAATGACGGGTTTCATTCTAATTAAAGTGAACACATAATGTCGTACTATATGCCTATTAGATTAAAAAAAACTCAAAATAATAACGCCATGTGAAACTATATATAAATTATAACTTTTGTTTTACATCATTTTTATTTTTTTTATTGAAGAGTAAACTACTATAAGTGAATTGTTTGGATAAATATAGTAATGTACTTGTAAAACAACCCACGAATAAAATGACTAATACACTCACAACTCTCAAGTCTCAAATTATCAACTTTAAAATGTATATCAGTACAATAAAGAATTTTGGAGTGCTTATTACTACTACTAGTAACGGGTTTCATACTCAAAATCAATGAATAAATCAGTTGTTAACAACACAAAAAAATAAAAACGATTTCATCAATTCTAACTACAGTGAACACACAATTTCATACTAATTTTCTTAGTATTAGTATTAGATAAGAAATTCAAAAATAATAGTGGCATCTGAAATAATAGTACTTTGGTCTAAAAACAAAAAATTGTAATAACCTAAAATCTAATAGAAAAAACTAAAATATTACTATTTATAACTTAACATTTTCAATATATATATATATATATATATTCCGTCAACTTTTTTTTTTTTTTTAATATGTCCGTCAACTTTAATCCCGGTCTGGTTCGATCCTCCATCGTCTATATCTCCGTCAACGTTCTCTTTCATTCATAAGTCTTTAACCTCTTCATCACTTTCTCTTTATAAAGCACATATTTGCTCTGCGCGTTAAAAATGGCTTTTTCCACTGAGCCACGACGACGCGTTTAAACCCTCTCTCTTTCTCTCCAAAGATTCCACCTACCTTTATATATATATTCTATGCTACGTGTATCTTCGCCGGCAAGGACCTGGTCTGATCGTTTTCTGGATCTTTCCGATTATCAATGAGGCCGTTCTCCAAAAACGATCGCCGCCGATGGTCATTCGATTCCGTTTCCGCCAGAAGAACTGCCGCCGGAAGTGCTTCAACTTCACCGGGAACTGAATACTCCAACGGTGGTTACGGTGAAGAGTTCGTTGAAGTCACAATCGATCTTCAAGACGATGACACAATCGTTCTTCGTAGCGTTGAGCCAGCAACAACAATTACTGTCGATATCTCCGATGAAGCCAATGGAGGCGGCGGAGGGGTTATGACTCCGGTTTCGATTTCGAGATCTCCGACGATGAAACGAACTTCATCAAATCGGCTCCGGCAATTCTCACAAGAACTTAAAGCTGAAGCAGTTGCTAAAGCAAAGCAGTTATCGCAGGAACTTAAACGATTTTCTTGGTCTCGTTCGTTTTCCGGTACTTTAACCGCCGGGAGTACTCAAACCGGTAGCGGTGGTTTAGTTAACTCGGCTTTAGAGGCACGAGCGTTACGGAAACAAAGAGCTCAGTTAGATCGGACTCGGTCTAGTGCTCAAAGAGCTCTTCGTGGTTTGAGATTCATCAGTAATAAGAATAAAAGCGTCGATGGTTGGAACGATGTTCAATCCAATTTCGAGAAACTTTCTAAAAACGGTCACATCTTACGCTCCGATTTCGCTCAATGCATAGGTTCGCTTTTTTTTTGTTTATCGTTTATTATATCATTAAAAGAAATATTTGATATAATCATATACTGAATATCGTAATTAATCTTGATTTTATTTATTTATTTACCAGGAATGAAAGATTCGAATGAATTTGCACTTGAGCTCTTCGATGCATTGAGTAGAAGAAGAAGAGTAAAGGTTGAGAAAATTAATCATGATGAGCTTTATGAGTATTGGTCTCAAATCAATGATGAAAGCTTTGATTCTCGTCTTCAGATCTTCTTCGACATGTACGTTAAAAAGTTTTGTTTTACTTAATGATTAATTAGTTACTTCTAATCATAGTTCACTAATTTCTTTTTATTAATCACTATTATCCCAAAAAGTTTCTTATAATCATTTTACCATAAACGATCCCATGTTTTCAGCGTTTCCAGATCAGTCTTTTTAATTATGATAATATAAACAGTGTTCCAAGTAACGGTAATTTGCATGTGTGCAGAAATAATTGTTCCCGACGATGCGTATGTTTTAATTATAAACTTTTTCTAGTATAAACCTTTGACTTTAATGGAGATAATTAATATTGAATCTATTAATCCCTTTTATTTGCCGGAAATTACAGAGTGGACAAGAATGAAGATGGAAGAATTACAGAAGAGGAAGTCAAGGAGGTAAATAATTAAGTGCTGTCTAATTGTTTTTTTTTTTAATAACAAACTGACAATTAATTAGCGTTTCTAACTTTGTAATGACTCAATTAAACAAATATATATTTCGTATAATTAAAAACTTTTAAATCAAAAACCGGGACTGGTACATAGTCAAATTAGTTTTTATATACACTCAAAGTTAGGCGGGGATTTGGTGACCTTAAATCTCATGAAATGCTGATATACTAACCACTCCATTTAAATATAAAAATTGAAGAACCAAATTGCGAATTTTCTTGTCCTTGATATTTTACCCATGTTCGTTTAGATTCTTATCTGTAAACTAAGGTGGCATATATGTTGAAATATGTTATATTTAATTTGTTTTGACTATAATATAAGCTTGTTTAACGTATCTTATGACGGTGACACAATATACAATTGAGATGGCTTACTTAACATTATGAAATATCTTTATCCTTTATTTGTTTTTTGAAAAAATGAAAATTGATTTGGTAGATAATAATGCTGAGTGCATCTGCAAATAAGCTATCGAGATTGAAGGAACAAGCAGAGGAATATGCAGCTTTGATTATGGAAGAGTTAGATCCTGAAAGACTTGGCTACATAGAGGTTGGTCTAATACACTTTATCTTTTAAATTATGTTACAAAAAAATTGAATTTGAATTTCCATTTTCCACCATCACATGTTTTGCTTCCGTGCTTGCATGATGTGAATATTATATTGCATAATATTTTATGTACTTTCATTACACAGACGGAATAAAGTATGCTAAACCGCCGCCCATAAATAGAATTATATAATTCTTTTATATAAATGACCTCACAGGTTATAACAACAAAAGAAAGAAGACAAATTTATTTGCTTTTTTTCTACACTATTTCTCATTTTCCTGACACCTAGAATCGTTGTTCATTAAAAAGTATAGATTCTTCTAATTCAGAGGCTCAAATAAAAGTAGTATTAGTTTCTTGTTTTCTAAATCACTAACTTAAATGGTAGGTGAAGTAGTTACAATTAAACTATTTCAATTTGCTAATTAAGGTAGAAGAAAATAAAGAGTTCGTAAAATATAAAAAACATGTGACTGCTATATCTTGTCTGGTTATATTTATCCAACTCCTATGCATTGTATGATAATGATTCATTAAGGCAAATATTTCATTTCATACATAGATTTTAATTCCTTTTTTTTTGTTTTTCTTGTGTAGCTATGGCAACTAGAGACTCTACTTCTACAAAAAGACACATACCTCAATTACAGTCAAGCATTGAGCTACACAAGTCAAGCAATGAGTCAAAACCTTCAAGGGTTAAGAAAAAAGAGTAGAATCCATCGAATGAGCTCTGATTGTGTCTATTACATGCAAGAGAATTGGAAAAGGATATGGGTTTTGTCATTATGGATCATGATCATGATCGGATTATTCTTGTGGAAGTTCTTTCAATACAAGCAAAAAGATGCATTTCATGTGATGGGTTATTGCTTACTAACAGCGAAAGGAGCAGCTGAAACACTAAAACTCAACATGGCTCTTATACTTTTCCCAGTTTGTAGAAACACAATTACTTGGCTCAGATCAACAAGTCTCTCTTGCTGCGTTCCTTTCGATGATAATATCAACTTCCACAAGGTTAGTGAACTAACTAAACACCTTGAGAATATAAACCATTTTTTTTTTACTTTGGTTTCTACTTTTTAGCAATTTTTGGGGTCCCTTTCGTGAGTCTGTAAGTCAAAACAAATACTAATTAGATACAAAATCCTCTTCCAACGCAATGTGCTGTCCAAAAAAGCTGGAAATTGACAGCTAAACAGCTAATTTCACTTTCTCCCTTTTTCCCATTTCTTTCATTTTTGTCACAAAAGAAAAATGGAATAAGAGTCTGGCATGTGAAAATTTTGGTCCGGTTTAGGAAAGTTTTATACCGAAATAGAACTGAATTTTTGTTCAGTATGAATTTTTCTTTTTTTTGGGCTTCGTTTTATCAAAAAAAACTTCCTCTAATATCTGTTTAAATTACTATTGGAAAGTTCTATACTTAATTAGAATCAATTTTTTTTGTTCAGTTTTGGAAAAAGGCAGTTCGGTATTTTATTTGGGTTTGGTTCAGTTCAGTTAGCATAAAAGATAACTTCATATACGAGTTTTAAAACTAATAATATATTTAATTTACATTCTATTTAGTACATATAATTAAAAAATTATAAACAAATATATAATATATAAACAAACAATTTTTTAATTAATTGTAATGGTTTAGCTGTATAAGCTTGGTTTCAATACGATATTTTAGATAAATTTCGGGTTGGTTTTGATTTTAGAAATGCCCACCTTTAAAAGTGAAAGGTGTAAAAAAAAACTAATAAGAAAGAGGCCTATGCTCATTTACTCATTAAACTATGTTTGATGGAACATTTTATCAACTCACTGCCCTTTTTGTTATTCACAGACAATTGCAGGAGCCATTATAGTAGCCGTGATCCTTCATGTTGGAGACCATATTGTCTGTGACTTCCCAAGAATTGTTAGAGCCACCGAATACGATTACAATCGCTATCTGTTTCATTACTTTCAAACAAAACAGCCAACATACTTCGACCTCGTTAAGGGACCTGAAGGAATCACTGGAATTTTAATGATCATTCTAATGATTATTTCATTCACATTAGCAACAAGATGGTTTCGTCGTAACCTTGTCAAGCTTCCTAAACCATTTGATCGACTTACTGGCTTTAACGCCTTTTGGTACTCACATCATTTGTTCGTCATTGTGTATATATTGCTTATCCTGCATGGTCTCTTCCTCTATTTCGCCAAGCCTTGGTATGTTCATACGGTAAGTCTCTATGATTCTATGCTCATCATTAATTGTTGACAAAATGTAATTTTGATTTGAGATGTGTTCTTTTTTGCAGACATGGATGTATATTTCAGTACCAATTTTACTCTATGGTGGAGAAAGAACACTTAGATATTTCCGTTCTGGTTCTTACTCGGTTCGACTTCGTAAGGTATGTTTAAAAACAGAGGACTCTGTTTTCTTCATTTTCTTACTTAGTTACTTGTGTAACAAGAAAAAAAAAGCTAACTTCTTTTGATTTTTTCCTTTAGGTTGCTATATATCCTGGTAACGTTCTAACGCTGCAAATGTCGAAACCATCTCAATTTCGATACAAAAGTGGACAATACATGTTTGTCCAATGTCCTGCAGTTTCGCCATTCGAATGGTAAAATTTTCTCAATAACTATTTTTGATACTAATCAAAAAAATGTTTGTTACTAATTTTATATTTCGTTGTAGGCATCCATTCTCAATTACTTCAGCTCCTGGAGATGATTATCTCAGCATTCACATTAGACAACTCGGAGATTGGACTCAAGAACTCAAAAGAGTGTTTTCTGAAGTTTGTGAGCCACCGGTTGCCGGTAAAAGCGGACTTCTTAGAGCTGACGAAACAACAAAGACAAGGTAAACACACAAAAACAAAACTAAACACTTATAACTATAAACTAACTAAAGCTGATATGTTTAGTTAAATGTTGTATCAGTTTGCCAAAGCTATTAATAGATGGACCATATGGTGCACCAGCACAAGACTATAGGAAATATGATGTTCTCTTATTAATTGGTCTTGGCATTGGTGCTACTCCATTTATAAGTATCTTGAAAGATTTGCTTAACAACATTGTTAAAATGGAAGAGCAAGCGGTAACAAAATCTTTACCTTTTCTTTCTTGTCTCCCAAACAATTAATAAATATGTGAATTTGATAAATGTTTTTACATTTCAAGGATTCGATCTCGGACTTCAGTAGATCATCAGAGCACAGCACAGGAAGCAACAGTGAAAACAATAATACACCAAGACGAAAGAGAATACTAAAAACCACAAATGCTTATTTTTATTGGGTCACTAGAGAACAAGGTTCTTTTGATTGGTTCAAAGGTGTCATGAATGAAGTCGCAGAGCTTGACCAAAGGGTAAAATAAACTTTACATTTCTTGACAAAAGCAAGAATTTCTCAAAGTTGATGATCTTTTTTTGTGTGGAACAGGGTGTGATAGAGATGCATAACTATTTGACAAGTGTGTATGAAGAAGGTGATGCTCGTTCTGCTCTAATTACAATGGTTCAAGCTCTTAATCATGCCAAGAATGGAGTCGACATTGTCTCTGGCACTAGTGTACGTAACTTTCTTCTTTTAAACCAAAAACGAAGTCGTGATTCTTTTGATTTCCAAAAACGGTCCCCAACTTCTTATTGTGGAAAAATGAACCCCCACAACTCAAAACCTTTGAAAGATCTATAATTATAATAAAATCTTTATTTTTTCAGGTCCGAACACACTTTGCAAGACCTAATTGGAAGAAGGTTCTCTCTAAGCTAAGTTCCAAGCATTGCAATGCAAGAATAGGTAACAATAATTAGACACTTATCTTTCTAGATTCAATCAATTTAGTCCCCACATTTTTTTGTATCCGTGGGCATTAAGTTTCATTTTCATACTTTTATAGGAAGCTATCAGTTTCTATCACAATCAAGATTCGGGTTTCGATCAAAATGATTCTTAAATCCTATGATTTATTGCAGGAGTGTTTTACTGCGGAGTACCGGTTTTAGGCAAAGAGCTTAGCAAACTCTGCAACACATTCAACCAAAAAGGTTCAACCAAGTTCGAGTTTCACAAGGAACATTTCTAAAAGACAAGAAGGACGAAACCTAAAGCCCCTTTAGATTCTTTAAGATCTCACATTTAGCCACTTATAGTATAAAAGCAATCTCTTCACACCCCTTCCCATATATATACATTTTAATTCAAAGTGATTAAACGTTAACACACTGTCAAAAGTGAGTGTGTTAACGTTTGAATCCACACGTTCTAGGTCTACCGAGGCATACGTGTAAATATACGAGATGAAGAATACAAGGGGGAAGTTTTATAGAAGCATATAGTACATTTTTTAGTTATATATATTAGGGTTCTTTAACATTCTTGTATAGCAAGCAAATGAGATTCTAGAAGAGAGGCGAGGTTTGTTGAGGGAAATAGACTTTATCCGACGTCGTTTTCGGTTGTGGAGAAAGTGCAATACAGCTACAGGCAAGAGAAAGGATGGAAGCAGATCATGCGTTGATAAGGTCCATGTGATTAGGAGGAAGACATTTTTTGAGGGTTTTTTTTCTGTTTTTAAAATATTTGTTGCTGTTTAAAAAATGTTAGTGGAGTCGGTGAAAGAGAGACTAGCTTCTAGAATCTTTGGAGGATATGGAATAAGGAAATTATAATATTTTTCCTCATATTTTTATCATCATTATATTATAATTAATGTTAAGGAATACCGTGTAACATAAATTATGATTGATTCTCCTTGTCTCCTCTATTTTAAATTCTTAAATCATCCTTGCTGCCTGCTAGTATGTTATTCTTAATTTGTCTCCTTTAAATAAAAATAAATCCTATATAAATGAATAAGAGGTTACATAGGATAAAATAAAATACCAACTCTTCTATGTAATACTATTTCTATTTCAAAGATGGAACATTTGTTAAAGGGGCAAAAATATATACATATATATTTTGATGGACCAAATTGTAATTACTTCTGAGCCACTAAGACCACATTTTCCAAAGATTAAAAATATATAAGGTCCAGTGGAATTTATGAGCCGGTCATAAAGTAAATATCATATTCATATCGAGAAAAGTTTTTTATCGACCAGAAGAGAAAGCATGGATTCTAGGTCAGTTAATGAGAACCCAATTGTTTATCCGAAGATAAAACGGCGTGTTCGTACTGATCAAAGCAATACCGATGAGTTATCAGTAGAACCAATAGATCAACTCGAGATTTTTGATCCTATAAGAGATATCAAAGATCCAGATCATCCTAAGCTTTCTTTAGAAGAGCTCAATGAAGAATCAGTTGAAGTTGATGATGAGAAGAGTTACGTTAGAATTACGTTTACTCCATATTGTGACTTGCCAAATATTATTGGTCTTTGCATCTACGCAAAACTTGTACAAAGTTTACCTGCTAGATTAAAAATTGATGTGAGAGTAGCACCAGGGAGTCATGTGAAAGAGGATGCTGTCAATAAACGACTAAGTGATAAAGAACGTTTGGTCGCATGATTAGAGAATCCTGACTTGGTGGCTCTGTTCAATTAAATGCATGCAAGTATGAAGTGCGTGATTTTAATCCATCTAATTTTGACACATTTGTCTAGGATTTATCTGTCTTTAGTTTCTTGTTTTAATCTCTTATATGACATTAATTCAATACAAAATCATTGTAATCTCCACTCTGTTTTTCGACTTCATTCTCAAATCTCAATAATTTTTAGTCAACAAACTGAAAAAGAAAAACTAAATAAGCTTAGTCTACGTAAGCCATTCAATCAATGGAGCCCAATAGTGGTATAGATTTCGGAAAGTGAGCTAGTTCTATTGCAAGAACTAAAGCCTTTCCATCCCATTTGGCGCGATCGTAGACAAATCTGATATAGTATAAGCCCACTGGTGTAATCCGATATAGTATAAGTCCACTGGTCCACTAATTATTGTCAAAATAAAGTTGGAATCAAAGACACCAAAAGAAATAAAGTCAAGTGTTACCAAAACAAATTAAAACGACTATTTACATATTTTAGGTTTAGGTTTCCCAAAATTGGTGAAAGGAAAACTATAAAGCCAAATCAATAAACTGTTGATGTAGTTGAAATATTTAAATCGTTGTCGTTATCTAAAGAAAAAAGTCCAAATGAAGTTGGAATTTTCAACGGATTTTATTTTTGTACTTAATCAAAGACACCAGACCAGAAGAGAAATAAAGGCAAGTGGTACCAATGAAAATATTAAAAAAAACCAATTACTACTATTTGTATATTTTTTGGTTTCCTAAAATTGATGAAAGAAAAAGGTTCCCAAATTCAAAAGGTTTCCCAAAATTCCTGAAAGAAAAACTAGAAAGCCAAATTCTAAAAGACGATTGATACAGTTGAAATATTTAAATCTTTGACGTCTTCTAAACAATATACATATCTCACTTTTATAAAAGAGAAAAATCGATTTTACCAAAAGAAAAGAACAAAACAATTCTAAGAAAAATAAAATTCAAGGTCTCCAGAAAAAAACTAATGGAAAACAAGTCAGAAAAATAAAATTAAGGAAACATGAAAATTCCGTGCGTGTGGAGCATAAACTTGACACTAATTGGAAGTGTTGTTGATAATGGACGAGTTCACTTCCTATTTCCTTCTAATAAAGTTTTACAGTTAGTGCTATGACAGGGATTATGAAGCTTCAACTAGTGGATGGTGACAATGGAATAGTGGTCTCCAACGATTAGTATTAATTGGTATTAATGATTCAAAATTCATCCATTGTAGATTTAGGTCTCGGATATTCCTATCTAGTTTTTTTCTGTGGCAATAGTGAATCACATAGTCAGCACATTTGATATTGTTGTTGAATCGGAACATGACGAAGCACTTTGTGATAACGCGACATTTGGTCGTGTTTGTGTACAATGGCCAATTGGCAAACTTCTTTTCTTTGAACGGTGCTTTTAAACATGAGTATGCAATGGTGACTTTTCGGTTTGAGAAACTCCAGAACCATTGTTTCTGGTGCCACTCACTCCAACATGATGTCTCCAAATGTTGTCATCAACAGTCGGACTTAGACGTCCTCTCCAAGCAAATCCGATTCTCATAGTCACTACTGATGGCACTATGGTCGCCTCTCCTTCCTTGTATTCTCCTTCGAAAATACATCATTACGATTTGATAGCGGTTGACGGTCGCAAATTTTTGGTCTTGGATCTACGCAACTTTTATCATACTTACACGGCCGTCGATGATCCAATTCAATTCAAAGCAAAAAAACGTCGGATTCTCTTCTCCCTTGAGCACGTAGACAACATCATCATTGATGAGATAACTCGTCCGCTTGACTCTTCATCAAGTTTCTCCAACAAAAAACACAGAGTTGTGGCATTCAAGACTAGTTCAAACTTTTATGGCGATGCGGGCCCGATATCGCCAACGTCTTTAAGCAGAGGCGAGGTAGACCCGTTATCGCCAAGAACCAAATGAGAAGACAGAATGTTTTTCCCATTCTCTTAATAAACTGGAGCATTGCTGTTGCCCGTTACCAACTTCGGGTTTAAATCTTTTGTTGGTTGGTGTGTGTGTATTGGTTGCAAGACTAAAAACCTTTTCTTTATCAAAAAACCTATGTCATTGGAATATTATTTTTCTTTAACATTGCGTTTTGAAACAAAAAAATGAACTTAGATGATGAATGGTTACTATACCATTTTCATATTTTGGAATCTTGTTTTCAAAACAAGAGTTAAAATATAACTAAAAGACAGGGACATTATTAAAATCTATTCCGTGTGGGCGATATGTCTCTCCTCGTCCTCTTCAGCCACCTCAAACGAAATATACACCTTTGATGCCAACGAGAGCTCGATATGTTATTCGATTTCAACGAGAAATGAGAGAAAATATAGAGGAAATGTGCAGCAAACCCTAGACGGAGCGCAGACGAAAAAGATGTTAACATTGCTTTTACGAATGGGCCCTAAAAAGCCCATTTATTGGATCAGAGCCAAATTGAATCGACCCATGGGCCTAAGTGACCTGTGTTAGGTTTTCATTGGTTTCGTTTTGAGTTAGGGTTTTGAAAACTTTTCCTTTTTATAAACAGAGAGAGGGCTTTACCTGTGAAACTAACAAACAACGCTTCTAAGGGTTTCGTCTTTAGCTCCAAGTAACAAAAATCTAAGGAACCGTTTTGGTTAAATATGTGGAATCAAAAGCCGTGTTTCAGGTTTGAGATATATAACCTCTCGAAGAAGAAAGCTGCGATAGACTCAAAGGTATTCGTCAGTGGCGGATGCGAATGGTAATACGAGAAGAATCGGAACTTTAATTAGCTTTGTTATTAAATTCTCTTGTACGTAGTAGTAATTAAATAGGAATTAATCATCTTTCATTTAGGTATCTCAATTTTCATCCGAAGGGAGATAGTCGTTGTGATGATCACGTGTCTTTGTACCTGTGCGTTGCAAAACCTAAATCATTGGGTCGGGGATGGGAAAGGAGTGCTAATTTTTACTTCGTTCTGTTGAATCAATCCGACAAAGAACTCTACAAATCAACAAGTAATGAATTTATATCCTTACATGTTTGATTTTTGTTGAAATATTATGTGTATTTTGAATTCAGCAAAAGACAACAGGCCTAAACTCATGTTTTAACTTTTATAAGTTTTTTTGGAACTACGTTTGGCAGTTGGTAAAAAACGCAGTGTATTTTGTGCTAAGAATCCAGCCTGGGGTTTCCCAAAGACCTTGCCTCTTAGCAAGTTTCAGGAAATAGGGTTTCTGGAGAAGGACAGACTTATCATTGAAGTCTACATTAAAGTTTTAAAAGCTTTTGATGGAGTGGGAGTTGTATCAGAGACCAAGAAGACTATGGATATCAACGGTTTTCAAGTTCTTGCATCTCAGGTAAGTTTAAAGGATCTTTTTTGAATAAACCAATTAACTTTATAGGGTTGCTTCTTGGCGTATATATATATATATATATTCAGATTGCTTTTTGAGTAACATGAACATATACTTTTCGTTGGTAGGTTACTCCAGTGAGAAAGATATTTGCGGAGCACCCAGACCTTGCAGAAGATTTCAAACCGAAGAACCAAGTGGTGAAGACAGTATACATGAATGTCCTTCTCAACCTCATTGAGACGCTTCACAAGCCTTCGCTAAAACTCTCAGAGACCGAGCTAAGAAACGCTGACAGCGAGTTGAGTGAGCTGATGGAAGTGGGTTTCAAGTTGGACTGGTTGAAGTCAAAGCGTGATGATGTTTTCTTGAGGAAGATGTTTGAGTCTGGCAAGATGGAGAAATTGGACTTTAAGGCTTACGTGTATAAGCTTTGTAAAAAAACAGATGATGCTGACGGGTCTCGTGACCAACAACTCGAGGAACGCGTTGAGGATGTTTCCTTGGAGACGAAGAAAACAGATGATTCTGATGGGTCTCGGGTCCAACAACTCGAGGAACGCGTTAAGAATCTTGAGATGATGGATTTGGGCTTCAAGGTTGACTGTTTGAAGTCAAAGCTTGAGGACGTGCACTTGGAGATGAAGAAATCAGATGATGCTGATGGGTCTCGGGTCCAACAACTCGAGGAGTGCGTCAAGAATCTTAAAATGATGGTTTCAGATCTCAAAGTTGAACTGGACAAGGAGAAGGCCAAATCTTGTGCTGATGGGTTTTTTGTTGGTCGACGAGGTTGCTTGACGTAGAAATCAAGTTATTAGTTTATATATAGTTTCTCTAGTAGACAATATCCGATCCTCATTAATTTCCTTTGTTTCGTTTCTATGTTGCTTTCTGAATCCTAAAAGTCTAGAGCTTGGATTTAGTTGAAAGACCTGGTTATGTTGATTATTTCATTCTTTGTTTGCTCTCTGCCACTTTTTGGAAAATTTTGTTCGTCCATATTTTGAGTAGATGTTCTGATCCAATCCCAAAATTAACTGCAAATCAAAAAGCCCTTGAGCTCACCAAGTATTCATGTTTTGAGATGGATAACTTCTGAGGATAGCCAATCCTCATGTTACTTGGGCTGCTCATGTCTTGGCAAAACAGGAGATCCGACAGCATGCTTTTTGCCTTGTCTATAAACGGAGGACTTGTATGAGTGTAAATTGTAAAGCATCAAACAAAGTTTCTGAGAAGTTCGTCTTATTAAACCATGTGGCTCAAACTTAGGAAGCCGTACAATGGTTTAGATGATTATGCTCTGGAGAAGTTCGTCTTATTTAACTTATTTATCAGTTTTTTTTTGTTCAGTTTCCTTTTGAGCTAGGGTTTTGAGAAACTTTTTATTTTTCTTTTCGCCTCCTCTATAAACAGAGGACTTTAATGCGTAAAAAGATCAAACAAAGTTGTCTGTAAAATTTGTCTTTGCTCAAAGTAACAAGATCTACGAAAGCTTTTTGATCAAATATGTGGAATCAAAGTCCGAGTTTCAGGTTTGAGATAGATAACTTATCGGAGAAGGAAGCTGGCATAGCGTCTCATGCATTAGTGAGTGGCGGATGCGAATGGTAAAACAAGAAGAATTGGATCTCTAGGTAGCTTTGTTATTAACTTCTATCTGTATTAAAAAGTAACATGTTCTCGAAAAGTGATGAATTTGATTGTACAACAAAAACAGGGTTTAATCTTTGATTTATATTATTCTTTCAGATATCTCTGTGTTCATCCGAAGAAGGGAGATAGTCTTTGTGATGATGACCTGTCTTTGTACCTGGGCGTTGCAAATCCTATATTACTGGGACGTGGATGGGAAAGGAGTGCTGATGAATCAATCCGACAAGGAGCTCTACAAAACACCAAGTAATGAATTTATATCCTTCCATTTTATTTTATTTTTATTTTTTGTTGGAAGTACAAAGCAGGATATAGGGAGAAATCAAGAGTCTCTTGTATGTATAAATTGAGGTCTGGTGAGAAAGTAACGAAGATAGTTTAGTTCCGCAGAGTGATGGTAAACTCGTAAGAATATCTCACATCGTAATTAGAATTATATATAACAGTTGTATCACGAGATTGAAGAAGATGAGTAAAGTTTGTTATTCAGTTGAAGTTACTGTTACAAGAGAGTAGTCTTATATAGAGTATTTGATACACGGTTAACTAACTCGGTTAACATCACCAGTTTACTCTATATTATCTAAGATTCTCCCTTAAGATGAGACAAAGATCGATATAAGACTCATCTTGCCAATAAGTTCCTGAAATGGTGTAGGATACAAAGCCTTTGTGAACACATCAGCCAGTTGGTGTTGAGTCCTTACATGCATTGTCTTCAATAAACCACTATCAATGCGTTTGTGAGTGGTATAATAATTATTCTCCACATGTGTCGTCCTTTCATGAAAAACAGAGTTATTTGCAATGTGTATTAAAAAGAACTAACTGAGAGACTGGCAAACAACAGTAGCATCTAAAAATCATTTAGAGATCCAATTACTTAAAACATACCATAGGTGGCTGAACATCAGGTATAACTTTTCCCCTGTGATGGCCACCCCGAGTGACAGCATGAACTTCAGACAATTCCACGATCCAAGCACTTGTCTCATTGGACTTTTGATTGTAAACAACAAGTCTTGCTCGCCTTGGAGGGAGCTTCATCGGAATCACAGGTTCAGATTTAGTTCTTGGAAGTAATGATGGCTGGAACGGAGGGAAAAAGTAAGCATCTGCCAGTGCCACAACTTGTTTATCTGGTTCCACTGATGCCACCTCAATGAAATGCATGCCATCCCTAACCTGCCAAAGAAAATATTTAACAGTTTCAGTGAAATCCAATTAGTTGATCAAAATGATGACCATATTCTCAGCATCCTGCTAGCTGAAAAAGAATAAAGTAAGTTTCCTCTTGGCACCAGCAGCGGGAACAGTCGCAACCGCAACTGATATTTCTGCAGCAGATAGAGGATCCAATGGGTGCTTGGTTTCCGTCCTAGGCATCACAGAAATTCCTGCATTGGTACAATAGTGTTCAATAATCATATCATACAAGGACCAATTTCACAAGAAGTAACCATCATCAACAATTCTAGTGAACAAGAAGTCAAGTAATTCAAACATATGGCGATCTAAGATCAGAAACATGTAGAGCAGAACAATGATCAATAATCAAGGATCAAGATCAATAAACATGTAGCATAAGTCCAAAGGCAGATCATAAGATTCTTTATTCAGTATTTTACCTTTGTTGGCAGGTTTCTTGGCTGTATCAGGAAGCGAATCAGCAGGGTGGATTATGGATTCCAAAGCAACCTTCGAGGCTCGCTGGTCCTCACCCTCGGACCATCCAGCAACAGTATCAAAGACGACTTTGGGAGGCGGAGCAGAGCCTTCGTGGTGAGTAAATGCCGTGGTTCCAAAGTGTGTTGAGTAGCCTTCAAAAGTGACCTCTTCATCGCTTGACGAGACAATGACAGTGATAAGATCATAAAACTGTATGTGTCCCACGTATTCCAAAGACTACAAATTTCCATCGATGATCAACTCCTATGTAGTATCCAGGCCTCATAACACTTGAATCTTTCACAAACTTAAGCATGTTGTTCTCTCGAAGCATAGTGTTCTTAGCAAGACCACTCCCACTATCCCTATAACAACCTTTCGCTAAACTCGGCATTGTGTATGAGATCATAAACCTGAAAAACAACAAAGCTAGTTAGAATTTGATAAAAAAAGGGAAGCTATCTAAATGACATTGATTAGAATCATGGTCTTACTGTAGACTCTGAAACAACTTCTACACCCTTGACGTCCTCGAACAGAGGCAAGAATGTTTGTCTAAGATATATAAGATAGAGACCAATTGTAAGATCACCAAGAGTCCAACCTTCAATCCCAAGCTTACTCCTCTGGATACTAGCAATGATCTCAGATAGAGATGGAGTACCAGGTAGTGACTTCTCTCCTACCAAAAACACACATCAAACGTTTATGCATCAGAATTATGGATTTAAGAAGCACAATGAATGCAACACCGAGAACAAGAACCAAATGATATAGACCTGTTGGAAGTGGCCATCTTCGCAATTGCATAGCTGGCTCAAGTGCTTTTGTGAGCCAAGCTAGGTCCAATTTCCACTTTCCATCACATGTATCTTCATCACCAGAGCTATCACTGTCGATTCCTGATTCAAATCGTCTTTTGTTCTCTAATCCAGACCTCGAAGAAGAGACACTAGGGGTTCTCTTCTCTGCCTCATGTTCTTCTAACTCCTTTTCTACCTTAGCAGATTCTTATAAATGCGACTGAAATCGCTTGATTACATTGTAAAACAACTCCTTGATATAATCCTCGTCCCTTCTTAAACGGTGAACCTTCTACAACTGAAAATAAATATATAAAAAGCTCAAACTAATCCTTACTAAATTCCAAAACTTTCATATCAAACATATTAAAATTGTAAAGCCTTATTAAGAAACTCAGTGAATACAACTGGAGAAGCTATAAAGAGAATAGATACGAATCTTCCGTGAAAATAAAATACTGAAATGAAACCCAAATGACTCAGTGGAGGAAAAGGAAATGAAGCAAATATAAGCACCTTAAAAAAATCGCAAGATTCGGGTCACCGGACGCGACTCTGCTCCTCCTCCACCGACTCGACCGTCACTGCTCCCACTTTTAATGGAAAATAAAATTATATTTAAAAACAAAGAAAAAAAAACATAAAAATGACCGACTAGTTGGCCCAGAAGCCCATAATCGCCAAGACTATTTCAATACTTAAATTCAAAAACCTAGCGCCAAAGTTAGTTAGTTCTTCTTTTATCTTCATCTTCTTCGATCTTGCATCTTGCATCTGAGAGATAATGGTTCACAAACGCAGAGGTGGTGGTTCCAAGCCTCGTTCTTCGTCTAATAAGCATTTGCCGAAGAAAAAGGAGGTAAGACATTGATAGATATTCGAAGAAAATTTACTTCGATTTTGTATAATCGATTGCTTATACTGATAATGATATTCGAGTTCGAGTGCATCATCGTAATTCACTTCAATCTTCGTATGTTAGATCTGTTGGTTAGATAGATACTGATGATAATGATAATCGAGTTCGATTGCATCATCGTAATTCACTTCAATCTTCTATGTTAGATCTGTTGGTTAGATTCGATTTACTGATGATAATGATAATCATGTTCGATTGCATGTTATATCTGTTGGTTAGATTCGATTTACTCATGATAATGATAATCATGATCGTATGCATCATCGTAATTCATGAAATATGAAATTTTAATATTCTGATAAATTGGTTATCCATGGAGGAGGAGAAGGATGTTAAAGGGGAGGATAACAAATTCGATGCGGCTGATCTCTCTACTGTTCATACGGTAATTGATTCACCTGAATCTATGAAAATTTTCGATCATAGCTTTGCTGTTCATAATCTATGATTCACCGTAGGCCAAGGAGTACTTCGAAATGTATCTCAATATACTCAAAAATGCTAAAGACAGCGAAGGCCACTCAGAAAATGAAGGATGTCTGAATATAGCCCAGGTCAAAATGGTGGACTACTTACAGCAATATTATACCTTTGAAGAAATCGTTCCGGAATTCTTGGCAAAATATGGTACACCAGAAACTCATGCGAAACAAGTATATAATGCAGCTGTGGTATCTATGAACTCGTCGGTCAAAGAGGACTATGATATGCAAAGTTTAAATGCTTCACGGAAACGTTCTGTTGTCAAGTTAATGACTAACAAGTCAGAGGAGAATGAGAAACCGATGGATTCAAAGCTAGTTGCTTCTTTGTCAACTGCAAAAGGACTAGCAATTGAATTGAAAAGTCTTTTATCTACTCCTCATAAGGCAAGCATTTACACTCCCAGATTGCTATAAATTTCAGTTTCACAACCATACTAACCTAACCTTTTTACATTTCAGGGACTAGAGCAAGGTGTGAAATCTTTTCAAGAGTGCCTGAAACAGCTCCGCAATGTAAACCAGAGTGCTTCTTCTTTGACAGAAGCAAAAGCATTAGGGTGTAAACTGAAGAATCTCTTCGCTGTAAGGCTCGACACTCCCTCCCTACTTGCTAGTTCCACAAACATACCATGCCTTACATCTCATAAATTGCAGGGATTTGAGGAAGCTGTTGACAAGGAAAAGTCGGACCTTGCTTCTTCGTTGTCAGACGCAAAAACATTAACCTGTGAACTCAAGGATCTCATAACTCGTCTTCTTAAGGTTTGACTAAATCTGTTATGACTTACATCTGTTAAAGCGGCCATGACTTACATCTGTTAAATCTCAGGGACTTGAAACAAAAAACTCCCAGAAACGGCTCAATATGGAACACATGCAGTTTGCATCGTCTTCGTTGTCGGCTGCTCAGGTTTCAAATACAGAACTATCACGGCTGATCTCAGAAGGAAAATATGAACTTTCTTTTAGTTTGGCTCTACAGGGCAGCGATGAATCTACAATATTATGGCTTTGCTCTGAGGTGAACTTTATATCTTAATATCTTCCAACCATCAGTTTTACATCAGATCACACATTGATTGTGACAATTTAGGTTGATCTACCTACTATACTGGCCAAGAGGCCGCATCCGCTAAGCCCGCAGTCGCTTCTTTCACTATTTCAACTACTTGGAAGTGACATTACCACAGACACAACTCGGAAGATTTCTTGGATGACCAATGTGTTTAAAGCCATACCCTTAGAGCAGAAGAGGGCGCCCCAGTCTCTCCCAACCTTTTTAATGGCTTATCAAAATCTGTCTTACTACCATTCAATTGCAACGACAGAAGATATCATGGCCATTAAATTTCTCATTCTGCGTCTCTCTGAGTATGTTTCATGCTGAGCTTTTGAGTTCTGTCAGGGATGACATAAGTGAATACAAGGTAAGATTCCTACAGCCTCCTAGTTTACAAAATGAGTCTTCTTAAGATAGGAAATATACATGCACTTTGGTCAGCCTTTGATGGGAAGTTGGGTTCTATATTTTTCTTCTGCAGGCTTCTGGTAGTATGTCACCAGCTGTGCAAGTGTTAAGCGAGAGAGCTTCAATCCATGGAAGTATATCCCATACACCCAACATGCTTTCTGTAATAGACCTCAAAATATGTAAATGAACCTATACAAGATGTTGCAAAAATCAACCTCAAATTGGAATTAAGTGTCAAGATAATGACATACATATATGAATCTGAAACAATTTTAACCTACGACCCTCAAACATCATCCACTGTTCAAGTTGTTCTTGTCTTGTTTCTTTTCTGTGATTCTCTCTGATATGCCTCTGCTTTTCTACCTTTTAAGACTTCCCTAAAAATCTTAGAAGTTCTCACACCAGAACAAAGTAGCCATCTCTCACTTTCGAATGAATCAGCGAGAATTACAATTTGTAATATCTAATATATATTTGAATTACTTGTGCTTTAGTAATATAGTCTCCTACGAATGAGCTTTCAGAATCAGAGAGCCGAATTACATAATCAGAGAGCATTTAAGATTTCCAAGGGTTTCAGGTCAACGAGACAACCTTTGAAATATGATGGAGGAGACATACACACAAAATCATAATGGTTTAGAGGAGAAAACAAATTGCAAACAAAATTACAACCCATATTAACACCAACCATCGAAGATGATCCTATCTCATCACATACTAGTCAGAAAGAAATAACAGAGAGTGAAACGATCATTGAAGTGATGATGGCGCTAACTTTACTCCTTTTTACTACCTTTGGTTGGAGGAGAGGGTTTGTCTGAAGCCACTTTAAACTGTCCCATCTTCTTCTGCAGATCAGCTAGAGGGTCTTTCGAAATCTTTCCCTTTGGCGATATAACGCATATTCATTTATTTGGTATTCAAAGAGACCTGGAGGTTGTGGATCCATATAATAAGATCTCTTCTGGCATTTTTTTCTCCAAAAACCCCTTCAATACAATTTTTCTCATTCTTTCATTGGTTATCATGAAAGTCATTATTTCAGTTTTTATTTGATTCAAAAAATCTAACTTCGCATGTCAACCGTTCTCTTCAACTAACGTAAGCTTATCATTTTAACTATTACGTATCTTCAATACAATTAATTATGAACTACTTCTTCTGCTTATGCTATATATATATATATATATATATATATCAATTTTTGGTCAACAATATATAATTAATTAAAATGGCTCGAAAATTCAAACATGTGGAACCTAGTTTTAAAATCAAGATATCATTTTTAAATCAAGGTTAAAAAGAAAGAAAAAAAAAAGAAAAAAAGAAAAAAAAGAAAGAAAAAAAGGTTACTTAACCACATGACTACTAAGAGTCTAAGATGTTAGCTAATCAGGGTACATATTATATTCATCAACTAAACTATTTAAAACATTAAGAAATATGTTAGTAAATAAAAGAGAACAGAGTTATAACGTCTAAAAAATAAATGACTTATAAAGTAAAGAACCTTGATAACCGTCACAAAAAATACAAAGAAGATAATCAAAAACTTGTGTGACACAACAACTATATAATTCGAAATATACATAATTAGTTTCTGAATTTACATGTTTATAATTGATTAAATTTTAACGTAACACGCATAGAATACGACTCGGAGGGTCGTTTTATATAACTATAACGTTTAGAAACTAATAAAAATAAATATTTTTAATTTTCTACAAAATAAATTTTCACTTATTAAAATATTTAATGATTTTTAGATAAAAATAAAAATCATTTACCGCGCGGCAACACCCGGGTTTGTTTCCTAGAAATAAATTAGATTTTTATAGTTCTTGTAATTGATAATAGTTTCTTTAGAAATATAGAACTAAATCTTCAACTCTACATAACATTATACATTAAGGAGAGAGGAACTGAGTTTGCTTAAACTGTTAGTATAATAACCTCAAATTAAACAACTCAACTAATGTATTTTTTTTGTTAATTGTTTTTTATTCATTCAATTACCTTATGAGTATCACATAATCATTGGATTTCTAATAAATGATTTACTTTTCGACTGCATTCTTTCTGACTTAAAAGCAAAAGTTATGGTTAGTGTCTGGTTTTAAAAATAAATATTTAAATGAAATTTTTATATTAATAATTACTTAGCTTTATATATAAAAAAAGTAGTGCAGGAAATAACTTTAGTCTATAGATTCCTACAAGTACACATGTAACCCTCTATCGTGAGTCTCTCCAAAGATCGTAGTTAAGCAAATATACATGCAATTTAGCTTGTCTGCTTCATAATATCGTTTTATCATTATACCGGTACTCGAGAAAAGAGCTTATGCTGATAAAGTGCACCAGATGGATGAATCGAGTTTTTTTTATATAAAGCCACACATGATTTTCATTGACCAATTATTAATATCAGTACATGTAAGTCATTATTGCATTTTGGGTAACTCAAGAACACATGTTTTATTCTCGTCATTATAATCTAAAAGCTACACCTTTGCTCTGTGATACTCAAGAACATCTAAGTGAATACTCTGTGATAAACTAAATTGTTGCTTGTTTAAATTTACAGATTCATATAAATCAATATTCCATTTTTCATTCGAGATATTCCACAGAACCAGAGAGAAACTTATCAAGAGAAGCAGTGGCTTTATGATTGAAACTGCTGGAGGAACCTGGGAAGAAACAATCAATCAATCTAATAGCATTAACAAAAGCTCATCAATAATGACCATGGTTGCTATTTCGACCATGATGAACTATAGTCCTAACCAGTGGCTTGATGATCCTAAGGTTGATGAATACTCCACTGGTTCAAGTAATGTGTCAATACATAGAGTAGATTATAGAAAGTAGATTATATACATATGAATTAAAGAAAGAAAACGATTGAAACAAACCTAGAATTTTAAGCCAAATGATTACAGAGATTCAAGCAAAATAATTATAGTAAATCTGTGAATCAAGCAATGTTTCATTACAGAGAGTATGAACTCAACGAAACAATACTAATATTCATATATCCCATTTCTAGGTCTGAATATATTTTTTTAGTCAAAATTATAAATCATATTAATTCGGTTTAGAAATTCAGACCTAAATACATAGTTTATATAAATAATAAATTATGGATAAAATTATAGCATTCCGTATTTTGAATTTGGCCTGAATATGGACTTCTCAATGGATGTATGAGATACTCAAGGGATTAGTAGCTGATGGGGCCAAACATAGTTAAATTATAAACGGGCTTTAGTCGACCCATCAACATTTAGAACTTAAAGCCCGACTACACCGTTGTCCAAAAGTGTACTACGACGTCGTATCTAAGCCTCTACATCTACGCTTCGCTAACGGAGATGCTAAATTAAAAATTGAACGGTCGTTTGTCTTCCGTCTCGAAGATGTTACTGTTATTTAATTATTTTTTAAGAAAATAAGCCATTTAATTTCCAACGTGGACTGTTACCTGCCGGTGATATCAACGGCCAAGATTGAGTTAGATAAATCGACTAGTGAGATTGAAGCTGTATCAAACGCTCTTAAAGAAGTGAGAAGACTGAAGAGTCTCCTCATTTTCTTCTCCGTTTCTCACTCATCGCTACTGAATCAGAAAAGAGTTAGGGTTTTTGCGGAGGTTTCAAAGAAGGAAAGTTACAAATGGCGGAAGAGCACAAACACGAAGAATCAATCATGGAGAAGATAGCTGAGAAGATCCATGGTCATGATGACTCTTCTTCGTCTTCTTCTGATTCAGATGACGAGAAGAAATCTGCGTCTTCTTCGACTCTTAAAACGAAGATTTACCGCCTTTTTGGTAGAGAAAAGCCTGTTCATAAGGTTTTTGGTGGCGGAAAACGTATGGATCTCTTCTTCTTTTTTTTTCTCCAGATTTTGATTTTGTTTTTTCTCCATTTTCGGTTTGTGTTTCTGCTTTGCTCTGAACTATGAAGTTAAGCTTCTCCGATTAACTTTTTAAGAGCATTTTACTTATCGGATCTGGTTTCTAGTTTTTACCTGAGATTGAATATGAAGTTTTGTTGTATGCTTACTTGAGCCTAGGATTTCATTTGTTGCTTAGATGGAATATAAATTCAGAACATCAGGATTTGATTTGTTGTTTGCTGCTTATAGTATAGTCTTGGTTCTGGAATCTGAGAGAGCTGTGGAATGAGTAATTTTGTAAGCTCTTGATTTTCACTGTTTTTATTCAGCTGCCGACATTTTTCTATGGAGGAACAAGAAGGTATCAGGAGGAGTTTTGGGTGCTGCAACTGTTTCCTGGATCTTATTCGAATTATTTGAATACAATCTCCTCACTCTTTTTGGCCACATTTCAATTCTTGCTATAGCAGTATTGTTCTTGTGGTCTAGTGCTAGTACCTTCATTCACAAGTAAGTTGTATGGCTGGATGTTTATTTTTATTGAATGATTGTTGTTAATCATAGAGTCTGTTGAAGTTGTATTTTTTTTGGATTACAGGACACCTCCTCATATTCCTGAAGTTCACATCCCTGAGGATATTGTTCTCCAGTTTGCTTCTGGACTAAGAATTGAAATCAATCGTGGTTTTACTGTTCTTAGGGACATTGCATCAGGAAGAGATCTCAAGAAGTTTCTTTTGGTAAACCTTTTATGTTCATTATGTTGTTGTTAGATTTTGCTGGTTTCTTGATTTTTTAACATACTCACAAATATGTTTTTAGGTGATTGCTGGGTTGTGGGTTTTGTCCAAAGTTGGTAGCTGCTGCAACTTCTTGACCTTAATCTATATTGGTACCAATCTAAACTCTTTCTGTATTCAATCCGTAAACTTCATTAACTGTGTTTTTTCTCTAATATCTAAATCTTCTTTTCTATGCTTTCAGCAACCGTCCTTCTCTTCAGCGTTCCCGTGCTATACGAGAAGTATGAAGATAAAGTTGATGACTTTGGTGAAAAGGCAATGAGGGAGATCAAGAAGCAATACGCTGTGCTGGATGAGAAGGTTTTGAGTAAGGTGATGAGCAAAATCCCTAAAGGAGCCTTTAACAAGAAGGATTAGAGAAGTGTGTAAGTTTCTCATCATCACCATCATCATCTGAGTCTTCGAGATTGATATATAAACCTCGAAGCATTGTCTTTTTGACTTCATTTTGGCAGTTGTTGGTTAATAACCCTTTATTCTCTCTGCTATGTGGATTTTATTCGGGTTTTAACCAAAATTTATAGCATATGGAATTTGAACGAACTATGAATTGTGATCCTGTTTTAGAATACCATGGTCTCCATGAACTCTTATTATGATAAATCTTTGAATATTCCAATATTAAATTATGCAGAAACTGGAATTTTTTTTTGCAGGTTATTCATTGTAAATATCATATTTTAGTTGAGTGGGTAAGTCACGCAAGTGGTAAGACTAGAAAAACTCGACGATATTAAAAGCTTGCAAAACCAGAGTTCATTTCTGATTATTTTGATCTTAACCGGTCAATGTACCCAACCAAATGGAACCGGTGGTCGTAATCTAATTCTTTTTAGTTGCTCGACCCTCTCAAGGTTAGAGACTTGTTAACTCAAAAAATAGTTGGCTAGGATTTGGAGATTATAATCTGCTGCTAGAATGATCACTAGGAGATTGATTCTATCGCCAATAAAGGTACGGTTTCAAAGAGTCTCCCTTCTTTGAGTGAAGGAGCTTTCGGAAGGCTAAAACTGTAGACGATGGAATGGAACCTTCTTGGTGAGGGGTTTGTCAAGTGCCACTCGAGAATTTTTCTAGGAGATGATTTCTCCGTGAGGGTTTTGTCAAAGGCATTAGAAAAATTATTTTCACTTCTCTATAATTAGTTAGAAAACAAAACAAAATTGAGTTTTGGATTCTGAAACCAATTCATACACTTTTTTAACCACTAGACTAAAACAATCTTATTAGTAATAAGCTCTTTATCGATTAACACGGTCAAATAAAAGTTTGGACCCGTTTCAATTGAACCAATTCAATTGAACCGCTTATGGAATTCTTCCGATCAAACCGCTTATGATTAATATTACCGGTTTTCTAAGCTCACAGTCACAGTTTATAACCAGTCACACAGAGTTAGAGCTCGACCAACATAGGGCTGAGCGCAAATCTTATTTGTCATTTTCACAAGATTTTTAATCTTATGCCACTTTTAATCTGAATGTCACTCACTTTTTTTCAATACCATTTTGTTGTTCACAAATATCATTCTCTCCTCTCATCTCACACAATTGAGGTGGAGCTGCCACTTTCTCTCACACGAGTGACTCCTCTCTCCTCTCTCCTCTCTCTTCTTCCCTCTTCCCTCGAGTTCACGTGTCATCTCCTCTTCTCCGACATTGTCGCGCCTCCTCTCTCCTCTTCCCTCGAGCTCACGTGTCACCTCTTCTTCATCAATCTGACATCATCGCCGGCTCACAATCCTCTTCTAACTCGTTGCAAGCCTGCATTTCATGGATTCCATCTCCTCCTTCAACTTCCAAAGAGTAAGTTAGATTAGGATTCATAGATTTAGGGATTTATGGTTTTTTTGGAAATTTAGGGATTTGGGAATTGGAGATTTTGTAAAATTAGGATATGGATATGGACATATGCTTAGTAATCGAAGTGTTTAAATTGGTAATTTATGGAATGCATGTGTTGAATCGTAAATAAAATCACAAATTAAGATGAAATAAGAATGAAATAGGACAAATGGTATAATTAAGAGATAATATGATTTATAGAACAAATAGTACAACTAAGAGATAATATATAAATAGAACAAATGGTACAAATGGACAACTAAGAGATAATATATAAAAGAACAAATGGTACAAATGGTACAACTAAGAGATAATATATAAATAGAAAAATGGTACAAATGGTTCAAATGAGATATCTAAATCGAAATTGTTTTTAAATTTATTATATTTCTAGGGGGACATGGCGAATAACAGACACATAAACATACATTTCGACTATGGAGGGTACTATTTAGAAGAACATGAGTGGAATTCAAGAAATTCTATATATGGTATAGCATTTAAGACGTCATCTTTGGAGGATATAAGTTATGCAATGTTAGTAGCTAAGATTTGCAGGAAGATTTTGATTGATCAAAAGTCGGGGAGCTGAAATTAAGTTACAATATATCTAAATCTCGGAGAGAGTCATATATTGTAGATGACGAGGACGTATATGTTTATTTAACATCATTGGATAATGAGGAATTTTGTCCTCTTTTGCATGTGGAGTTCTTCAAAGATTTGGAAAATAATTAGTGTGTAAAGCAACTTTCAATCACGGGTGCAGCTAGTTTATTTGGTATGAATTATGAGGAGTTGGTTTCAAATGACAGAGTTGATGATGTAGAAAATGCATGGATCCTTACTTACTACTGTGAGAGAGTTTGAGATAGTAGAGCAACAAGAAGTGTTGATTATTGAAGAGAATCGTGAATCTGCTGGTATTGAAATTTCTGTTAATGAAGATGTATCATATAACGAATTTGAGACTGTGGATAGCCCGATCAATAACCATGTGGATGATGGTTTGGATGCTAGGCATGAGTATGTTGAGGTTCCATATTCTGTAGAAGAAAGTCAGTATGTTAACGAATGGGATGATGGTACGGGTCTTGAAATGCATCAAGACTTTTGTTCGAAGGAAGCAGTGAAATATTTGGTTTTCAGAGCTGCAAAGAAGAACTGTTTTGGGGTCAAAACTGTTAAGTCGGACCAGCAGAGACTGTTGCTACAATGCAGTCAATCTTCAGAAGGTTGTAAATGGTATATACGAGTTGCCAAAATGAAACAATCAGATGTTTTTAGTGTCAGAGTACATAGAAAGATGCATATATGCTCTTGGGGTATTGCGAGTACAAGCAGTAGGAAACAGAAAGACACATCAAGATTAATAGCAACTGTTTTGCATGAAGACTATCCAGGAAATTTGGAGACCCCAAAACCAAAAAACATAATGAGTATTGTTCAAGGAAAAATTAGTGTGGAATGTTCATACTCTAGTGCTTGTAGAGGGAAATTTCAACATGTTAGTGATGTGCGAGGGAGTCCTGAAAGAAGATACTATGTGTTATTTTCTTATCTATACATGTTAGAACATGTCAATCCTAGGACAGTAACAAGTGTTGAGTTGGATGAAGAAAGAAGGTTCAAATACTTATTCATCGCTTTGAGCGCTAGCATTGAAGGGTTTGAGGCTATGAGGAAAGTTATAGTTGTGGATGCAACTTTTCTGAAGACTGTATATGGTGGTATGTTAGTTTTTGCAACAGCTCAGGATCCTAATCATCATCATTACCCCCATTGCATTTGGTGTAATTGATGGTGAGAAAGATGTTAGTTGGACCTGGTTTTTCAAACAGCTGAAAGCTGTTATACCAGATGTTCCTGGATTGGTATTTATAAGTGATAGACACCAAAGTATCATCAAGGCAGTCATTGAGGTGTACCCGAGTGCACTACATGCACATTGTATATGGCATTTGTCTCAAAACGTGAGAGGACATGTGAAGAATGACAAAGATCAAGCTACGACCAAAGTCAGGGATTGTGCTCATGTTTATACTACATGTGAGTTCAACAGAGAGTATAGTGAATTTAGGAGTAAGTTTCCTAAAGCTGGTGCGTATCTGGATAGGAGTATAGGGCTTGAGAAATGGGAAATATGCCATTTTGAAGGAGACAAGTACAACCTAGACACTAGCAATTCCGCATAATCAATGAATAACATGTTTAAGAAAGCAAGGAAGTACTCCCTATTACCTATGATTGATGCTATTCTTGAGAAGTTTTATGAGTGGTTCAACAAACATAGGAAATAATTTGCTGGTGCACTGGACACAAGGAGAGTGGTGCCTTTTGTGGAGAATGAATTGCACACAGGATGTTTACTTGCATCACAATTAATGGTGACTGAGCTAAACAGCTACCAGCTAGAATAAAATATCATTGGGCTCGATGGGAAGACTTATTTGGTGGACTTGAAAATGAAATCTTGATCTTGCAGATGTTTTGATATAGACAAGTACCCGTGTGTCCATGCAATAACCGCAACAGGGAAGATAGGACAGGGAGTATCCAAATCTATGAACTCTGCTCGAAATATTACTTGATTGAGACATGCGTGTTGGCCTATTGCAATACTATTTATTCAGTGCCACATGAGTCTAAGTGGGATATTCTTACTGAAATTCAAGAGATTTTCGCCTTACCGCTGGAGAAAACAAAAAAAAATGCAAGAAGAATTCAAGAAACACGGAATCCATCCATCAGAGAATATCATAAGAAGAGGAGGAACGTCCCTACTCGTGGCATAAACTTGGAGAGGTGGTTGGAGCCTGAGGAGAGAACTTAATTTCTGTGTTTGTATTTGTATTATTAATTATCGGATTTGTACTAGATGGTTGTTGTGCACACTCAGTTGTACTAGCTGACTCAGTTGCCATTTATTATTTCGAAAGATTCCAATATTATTGTGTTCACGTCAACTCAAACAATGCTACAAACATCTAAAAAAACAAATAAACAAAATTAAATCAATAGAGAACCAATTTCTTATTTTCCCACCAAATTTTAGTGTTTTCTAAAAAAACACTCTATATAAACTATGGAAGATTTAGTAAGATGTCAACTATTATGAAGAAAATGTGGTGAAATATTAAATTTTTCTGATTTTGATTTATAAAAACATCAAATATGATAATTAGTTCTGAAACATTATCTGGCCAACTACATAATAATAGTTTATACCAATGTCCAACTACAAATACTCAAAACTCGACAAAGTCCAACTATGTGGATGAAAGTATAACTGGAAAACTGGTGCGGACAACTATGTGGATGATAGTATAACTAGTAAACTTGACCGGACAACTATGTTTTATCGCCAAAGTCCACTATGCCACGTGGCACTTTGACTTTTTTATATTTGTTTTATTCGGCCGAAGATTCTTCTCTCTCTTACTTTCCCTTCTTCTTTCTCCTATTTAATACTCTTCTTCTTCTTCTTTCTTCTTCTTCTCTCTTCTTCTTCTTTTTTTTTCTTTGTTCTATTTGGTGAGATTGACAGGTAAATCTATTACAACCATTCTCCTTCTTCTTTTCTTTTCTTTCCCTTTGGTACTTTCCCTTTAATTTCAACCATTTCTTATTTTATTAATTATACCGCCAAGTTGTCCAGGTAGTTGCAACGCAAGTAGCGAGAGTCCAAATAGACTAGATGAAGATCCTATAATTGATTGTGATTTTGGGGTTCCTTCTACTTGCTTTTGTGGTTGATTAGATCGGCTTGAAGTCTCAACCACACACGAAAATCAAGGTCGAAAATTCTACAAATGTCCAATGAGTGATGTAAGGATATCTCACCAATTTTTCTAAATTATGTTTGATATTTGTGATATAATTTGTGGGAAAATGTCTCAATGTGTAGGATGGTGGACTGCACATATCTAAGTTTTGGGATATTGCAGTAGATGAGGAATTAAGAAAAATAGGGATCCGACTTGATGAGCAGAAAGAATCAATACTACACGCATTCCGCTATGGAGGTGGTGTTAATCCTGGGTTGGAGTCTATTTGCGAGTCGATGCAACAAATGCGTGTTGAAATTGATGACCTTAAGGAACAACTATCCAAGAAAGACGACAAGATGCGTAGGATGAAAGAGTATGTTGGTATTCAGTAGTTTGAAATATTGATTTGTAAGAATTTAAAATTTTGTGTTGTTAGACATTAAAATGTTGCTTTGTAAGACACTAATTATGTTGTACTAGTTGATTCAGTTGTGTCGATTTAGTTGTACTAGTTGGCTCAGTTATTCGGATTTAGTTGTACTAGTTGGCTTAGTTGTGCCGATTTAGTTGTACTAGTTGGCTCAGTTGTGCGGATTTAGTTGAACTAGTTGGCTCAGTTGTGCCGATTTAGTTGAACTAGTTGGCTCAGTTGTGCCGATTTAAGTTAAAGCAAACCTTGTTCATAAATACTAACACCAACATAAATCTAGTAGCAAAATACAACTGAGTACCTAATAAAGACAATACCAATATAACTTAATAACTTAATGTCCAAAATAACACTAGAAATGAAGGCTTATTCTCTTCAACCTTGCTACTCTCAAGTCTTTCTCATTCGCTTCGGCTCAGCTACATATGGTATTCTAATCAACCTTGATGACTACCTTGTTTGCTTCTGCCCACTTTCCATTTCAACTCCACTATCCTTCTTCTCTTTCTTATATATTTTTCCTTTTCTTTTCTTTTCTTTCCTTGCGTCTCTGTCTCAACACCAGCATCACGGACTCCACTAGCCTCCTCACCTACATCAAATTCCAAAATGATTTAAACACAACAAATACACCATTAACTTAATCAAATTTTATCAATCACTCTAGCAAAAGACTTACTTATCTGAACATCCATTAGATCAGGGACTTCATTTGGATGTTCTTCCTTTTCTTCCTCAACAACAACCTCGACATCTCTAGCTGTCCCCGATTTTTCACCCGCAACTAACTGAACTGCACTAAGAAAATCTTCAACTTCCTTCAATCTCTTCTCCATGACATCAAGTTTCTCATAAATATCCCCAAAGCCTTTCTCCATCATTTTCTTTAGTTTCCACTCCAAGCTTGTTGTGGGAACTCCATCAACCTTCTTAGCAGCTTCATCAACCTTATGAGGAACTTCACAATTTCGAGCAGCCATGTCCAACTCGTAGAGATCTTTCCAACAGATCTTTTTCCCCTGTACGGTTAGACGCTGAACCCAACTTTCAACGAGATTATCTATAAAACCTATCCCATCATCAACAGAATCATGAATGATTTACGCCAACATAGCTTTCTCATAAGAGTCGGCTTCAAGGATGCTTGTGATATCCTGTGAATTTCAATTCATTCAACTTCATTCAATCTCATAATAGATAAAAATACAAATAATATTACAACAAACTCTAACCTTTGTGCTTCCAACCTCTTCATTAATGTCTTCCAATGGAAAAAATTTCATGCAACTCTCGGAGAACTTATGCTTGCACAACCGCGGATAATCCTTCTCAACGGGTACAACATCTTAAAACTTATGTCCAAGATGTGGAATGCACTCGAATGCAAGAACCTACACATTGAGTTACAATATCTCAAAAATATTCATTAAAGGAAAAATACAATATCTTGATTGAATGAATTAATAATATTACCTCAAGAAGGAAAATAAATCCACTAAAGGAGGCTTGCTATCTTGGTTTTACTTCGCCTTTGAAACTCTTGACAAACCGCCTAATCCCTTCCATAAGATCATCAAAGGTGAAACACCCCCTAGGAAAAGTCTCACACACATGCACATCATCTACAACACTAAGAAGGAAGGGATCAATGTTTCCATCACTCTTGGACTTAGCTTTCACTACCTTGAATAAGAAATACATGATAATAAGCTTCTTTCTGTCAATACACCCCTTCTTCTTCTTCACATCTCTTCAAGCTTCTCTTCCACATCTGAGATTTTGATCCCCTTTTTCTTCTTAAAAATCTTCTCAATAAACTTTGATGTCACCCATTTTCTTCTAGTTCATGGGGTAATCATGGCAGTTCAAACCTGTCAACAATGCGTGCTCCTTAAGAGAATACCTAATCGACACTCCATTCACCACAAACCAACACTCATTTTCCTTCTCCGTACATGCTATTCGGAGAAGAAGCATCCACATTCCTTGGAGCATGTGGTTTGACTGCCTATGCATGTGGAATACATGCTTGAACTGATCATGTTTCCTGAACCACTTCAATTCTGAAGAAAACTCTTCCTCAATGTATTGCACCATCTGTTTTACACTACACCTCGTAGCTATCTTGCAAGACTTTTTGGTACTCACTCTGACCAAAGAACAACTTCTCTGGCTGCGGTGGTTGCATATCATCATCATCCTGCAAATTCAAACCAAAATTATTAACAAACTGATCCTAAGTATTCCTAATATTTACTACTTGTACTAGTTGTTACAGTTAACCCTAAACCACAAAATATTCTAAGTTGTACTAGTTGTTTGTTACCCGTAAACCACAAATAAAACACATTTGTACTAGTTGTTCCAGTTAACCGTAAACCACAAAATATCCAAATTTCCTAACTAGTTCTCCAAACTTTCACCATTATAAATCAATGTACATACCTCCGATGATGTTGTAGGTTCCGAAGCATCATTTTCCTCCTCCTCATCACTTACATTCTCCGCTCTTTCCACTTCCTCTTCCTTGTTTGACTCCGTCTTCTCATCAACTTCATTCTCAGCTCTTTCCACTTCCTCTTCCTCGTTTGACTCCGTCTCCTCATTTTCAGTATCATTTGTCTCTTTTTCCACATCATTCTCTTCCTCAGTAACCCTATCTTCATTTTCTTTCGAATGATCCTTTTCTTCACCCTTTTTCGGATCCTTCCCTTTGGTTGATTCATAAGTACCATCCTTGTCTCTTACCCTAGCCATTGCTGAAAAACAACAACATCAACAAAATTTCTCAACACAAGAACGCAACTGGTACAAATGGTAAAAAAAGATCAAAATTTTTCAACAAAATTTCTCAAATACGAAACCTACAACCAAAACGGAATCAAAATGAGAATGAGACAGTGTTTTTGTCTCTTTGCACTTACCAATTTTCTAATAAGAGGTTGTGCACTTACCAATTTGAAAGAAGAGCACGAAATTGGGAATGGAGGAGTTAAGGTTTGCGAAATTGGGAAAAAAGAGCACGGCAGTGACAGCGGCGACGGAATGTGAATGGAGAATGTTGATTTGCAAATTGAAGAGAAGGAATGAGAGTTAAAGAAGATTTCGACGGTTAAAAATGGAGGAGTTGGAGGAATTGGTCAGTTTCGTCGAAGGCTCGATGATATCAAAGGAGTTGAGATTTTTTTTTACTTTTCTCAATTTTAAAATTAAATCAGATCCAATGGGTTTTTAGGATCCAATTCGTTTCAATCAGGTGACTTGGGTTGGATCTTGTAATTTTAAAAAAGTGGCAAAGGTTTTTAGTAATTATTCATGTTAAAAGAAAATGAGAAATAGAAGGGTGGCATATGAGAATAAGTTTTTGCCAAAAGTGGCATTTGAGAAATTGATCCGCTAGGGTTTGGAGATATGAATCTGCTGCTGGCTGCTGCTTTTGCTAGATTGGTCAGTGCGATATTGATTCATGGTCGTGTCGCCAAGAAAAGTAGGGTTGGAAAGAATCTACCTTCTTTGAGTGAAGGGACTTTTGAAGGAGAAGAACTGAAATTGAGAAGTGAGTTTCATTTTATCAAAAGCTTAGATAATACGGTTGAATTGTTCGATGATATGGTTCGATCTCGTCCCCTCCCTTCCGTAATTGATTTCAATATAGGTGTTGCTGTGAGAATGGAACATCCTGATGTTGCGATTTCTCTGTATCAGAAGATGGAAATGCGGCGGATTCCATATAATATATACAATTTTTGTATTCTAATAAAAATGTTTCTACGACTGTCATAAGTTGTCATTTGCTTTGTCTACTTTTTGTAAGATCACCAAACTTGGATTCCAACACGATGTTGTTACGTTTAACTCGTTGATCCACGGGTTATGTCTCAAAGATAGTATTTCTGAAGCCGCAGTTTTGTTTGATCGATCATATGGATGAAATGGGATGTACACCTAATGTCGTGACATTCAACACATTTATGAATGGTCGGTGTCTAGAACGTCGAGTTCTCGAGGCACTAGCTTTGGTCAATAAGATGTAAGATGCGCGACAATGTGTCGGCCCTGAATCTTCTTAGGAAGATAGAGGAAAGCCAATTCAAAGCCAATGTTGTGATCTATATTTCCATCATTGATCGTCTTTGCAAAGACGGGCATCACATCGATGCTCAAAATCTTTTCACTGAAATGCATGAGAAAGGAAATTTTCCCAATGTAGTAACCTACACCTGTATGATAGAAAGTTGTTGTAACTGGGGTAAATGGAGTGATACCGAGCGGTTGTTACGTGGAATGATTGAAAGGAAAATTGATCCTAATGTTGTGACTTTCAATGCGTTGATCAACACATTTGTCAAGGAAAGGAAGTTCTTTGGGGGAGAAAAATTATACGGGGAGATGCTCCGTAGGGGTATAATTCCTGATACAATCACCTATAGCTCAATGATTGATGATTTTGCAAGAATGATCGTCTAGATGATGCGAAATGCATGTTTGATTCGATAGCAAGCAAGGGTTGTTCTCAGGATGTAGTCACATTTACCACACTCATAGACGAATATTGTAGAGCTAAGAGGGTGGAATGTGCAAGGGTAACAAGGTGGATGAAACATGAGACTTATTTTGTAGTCTCCCCATCAATGGTGTGGAGCCTAATGTTCAAACATACACTATAATGATATCTGGTTTTGTGGAAAAAGTGCAATTTTAGAGGCAAATGAATTATTCCGTTAAATGAAGGAGAATGGACATGTACCAAATGGCTACACATACAACACACTAATTAGAGGTCGTCTTAGAGCTGGGGACATAGCTGCATCACATGAACTTATCTAAGAAACGTGAAGTAATGGGTTCTGTGCCGATGCGTCCACCTGTAAAATGGTAGGTGATATGTTAGCTGATGGTAGATTGGACAAGAGCTTTTTGGATATGCTCTCTTAGTGTTTTTGTGCGGTGTTTCTTGTGAAGAGGGTATGTTATACTCACTTGTGTCTGTTCGCTTGTGTTCTTTTCGGATTTTTCAATGCTATAGGGGTTTGTAGATGTTTCAGGGTCTATAACATGTACTTGAGAAAATACAGAAATCGTAAGAGAAGCAACAAAAGGTGAATGTCTGAGGAAAAACGTGGTGGATCTACTGTCTTTTTCTCTAGTTTACACAATACCGTTGAAATTGAATTGAAAGCTTATCTTAACTCTGTGATGGAAATGCGTCGGATTCCATCTAAGATATAGAGCTTCGCGATTCTGATAAAATGTTTCTGCAGCTCTAATAAGTTGTCCTTTACTTTTTCTACATATGGTAAGATCACTAAACATGGTTTCCAGCCCGATGTTTTTACGTTTAACTCGCTGATCCATGGGTTATTTCTCGAAGATAAGATTTCTGAAGCCGTAGTTTTGTTTGATCATATGTCTGAAATGGGATGTACACCTAATGTCGTGACATTCAACACATTGATGGTCTGTGTCTAGAAGGTCGCGTTCTTGAAGCAGCAACTTTGCTTGATCGGATGGTTAAAATGGAATGTAGACCCAATGTCATAACATTCACCACACTGATGAATGGTCTGTGTCTAGAAGGTTGAGTTCTCGAGGCACTAGCTTTGGTCAATAAGATGGTAGAAAATGGTCTTGAACTTGACGCTGTTACTTACGGAACAATCGTTAACGGCATGTGTAAGATGGGTGACACTGTCTCGACCCTGAATCTTCTTAGGAAGATGGAGGAAAGCCACATCAAAGCCAATGTTGTGATCTATAGTGCCATCATTGATCGTCTTTGCAAAGACAGACATCATCGCGATGCTCAAAATCTTTTCACTGAAATGCACGAGAAAGGAATTTTGCCAGCCGTTTTGGCCTACAACTGTATGATAGACGCTTGTTGTAGCTATAATAAATGGAGTGATGCCAATCGATTTTTGCGTGATATGATCAAAAGGAAAATCAATCCTAATATTTTAACTTTCAATTCATTAATCAATGCACTAGTCAAAGAAGGGAAGTTCATTGAGTATGAATAATTATATGAGGAGATGGTCCGTAGGGGTATAATTCCTGATACAATTACTTATAGCTCTATGATCGATGGATTTTGCAAGTATTATTGACTAGATGATGCGAAACGCATGTTTGATTTGATGGCTAGCCAGGGCTGCTCTCCAGATAGTTACTTTTAGTGCTCTCATTGATGGATACTGTATAGCTAAAAGGGTTGTCGATGGAATGGATTTGTTCCTTGAGATGTCTAGAAGAGGATTTGTTCCTAATACAGTTACTTACAACACTCTTATTCATGGGTTCTGTCAAGTAGGCGATCTTAATGCCGCTCAAGAACTTTTTCACGAGATGATTTGTCAGGGTGTGTGTCCTGATACCACAACTTATAGCATTTTGCTATACAGTTTCTGCGAAAATGGGAAACTAGAAGAGGCATTGGAAATGTTGGAGGGTATCCAAAAGAGTAAGATGAATTTTGATACTACTACATATAATATTATCATCCATGGGATGTGCAAGGGTAACAAGGTGGACGAAGCATGGGCCTTATTCTGTAGTCTCCCAATCGATGGTGTGGAGCCTGATGTTCAAACTTACACTATAATGATATCTGGTTTTTGTGGAAAAGGTGCAATTTTAGAAGCAAATGCTATATTCGGTAAAATGAAGGAAAATTGACATGTACCAAATGGCTGCACATACAACACACTAATCAGAGGATGTTTTAGAGTTGATGAGATTGAGGCATCAGCTGAACTTATCAAAGAAATGCGAAGTATCGAATTTTGTGCAGATGCATACCATGAAAATGGTAGATGATCTGATATATGATGGTAGATTGGACAAGAGCTGTTTGGATATGTTGTCTGTGTGTGTGAAGAGAACTGTGTTGATCTTGTTTTTCTATGGTATTTCATACTCGCTTGTGTCTCTCTGCTTGTGTTATTTTAGTATGTTTCAATGTTTTTCATGGTAAAAGATCTGATATATGATGGTAGATTGGACAAGAGCTTTTTGGATATGTTGTCTTAGTGTTTCTTGTGAAGAGAACTGTGTTGATCTTGTTTTTCTATGGTATGTCATACTCGCTTGTATCTCTCTGCTTGTGTTATTTTAGTATGTTTCAATGTTATATGTAACATGTAAGATAATTTTGCAGAGGTGTCACGTTCGGTGATTTCTCAAGATGTTGCTTGAGAAAGTACATGAATCCTAATAAGAAGCAACTCAAGGTGAGAGTGTCTAAAGAAGTTAAACTTGGTTAGTAAATCCACATTTTTTCATGGGAACTTAATTGTAATCCCAGAATTGAATCCAAATCTTATTATAGCATGGCTACTAGTTTTTGTAAGTTTGAAGATTTACTCATGTATTCAGAAATGGTCTTTACTCATGGATTAGGAACCATTGTCTTGTCATCATAAGTTTGCAACTGTGGTCATGGAATATGGATCAAATCTAGCAGTGACTGAAGACATTCTCTAAGGAATTTGTGATATATTTAAAATTGCTAGAACAAATTTCCCATTTCATTGTAAGTTTATGTATATATGTATTAACTGTTCTTGAAAAGAGTTAGTAAGAGTAAAAACATTTGAGAGATTCTTCATGTGCTTTGATTAGTTACTATGAAGAAATGAAACCAATAATATAACACAGCCCATTGACTTTTTTCCTTGACGGTATTAAGCTACTTTTGATGCCAAAATTGATGGTAACCTGATTTAACTGAGTAACCTCCACCACTCTTTGTGACAATCGTGGCATGTTTTTTCCTAACAAGTGGAATGTCTTCTCGATGCAGAAAATGTTTAAGAAACCAGACTTGAACATTAGATGCCATAAGAGAAGATACTGTTACTTCATTATTTAGTTGAGATGGAGATGGCTTACCAATATTTTTTGATGGTCATGAATCATGATCATTTGTTTTAATATTTTTGTTTTTTAATTGGTAGACTAAAAAGTAAAAACGCTGAGAAAATAGAGTGCAGCTTGGAAAACCCAGATTTAACCGGTACAATCAAACTGAACCAGTATATATACCAACCAATTAGTGGAACCGGTGGTTTTCTAATTCATTTTGTGCTGTTCTAGCTCAGTCCAGAGCTCACACTTTTTCCACCCACTCCTTTACTGTTAGAGAGATCGACGACAAGCAAGGACATGCAAAACGAAAATGTTGGCTAAGGTTTTGAGATTTGAATCTTCTTCTGCTATCTCTTCTGTTAGATTGATCAGCGCAAGGTTGATTCATCGTCATGTTGCCAAGAAAGGTACGATTTCATCGAAGAGTGTACCTCTTCTAGCGTATAAACTTTTGAAGGAGAAGAATTGAAATTGAAAAGCGGGTTTCATTTTATCAAAAGATTAGATAATGCGATTGAATTTTTCGATTAAATGGTTCGATGTCGTCCCCTCCCTTCCGCAATTGATTTCAGTAAAATAATAGGTGTTGTTGAGAGAATGAACCAACCTGATGTTGCGATTTCTCTGTATCAGAAGATGAAAATGCGGCGGATTCCACAACTTCTCAAGTTTTCTCCCTGACATTTGGAGCTTAATGAGGTTACAGGACGAAAGCTAGAAGGCATATATCTCATTGAGTACCTGTCCAATCTCAATAATCTAAGTTTATGTGGTAAATAGTTTAAGCCTTCCAGTAAGTGTCACTCACTTCTTTCTTCAGATCATATTTCTGAGTGTAAATATTTAGAAAAGAAGATTATGCATCCCTTTGAAGGCATTTTCATGTCTATGTAGTTCATCAATCTCATCTATATCCAATGTTATACCTAAGACCTTTTTCGTACCTTGAGATTATAAATTTATAGGATCAATTTAATTTCACATATGACATGATTTTAATCTTATAGAGTGCGATATAAAAAAAGAGCACAAAGAAACTTACAGTGTTATCTAGTAAATTACATACATCCTTCGAATCCACAAGGAATTCTCGTTCTCCAAGCTCATTGAACTGTGAACGGACGATCTCCTTACCCATATCTTGTAGCAAACGGTGCATCTCAACAATACCATCTCTTATATGTATGAGAGACTTATCAACAAGGTTTTTCAACCCGATATTGGCATCCAAGTTACTAGCAGCTAGGAGCAACTTGATGTAATTGACTTTCTCACCATTGAAAAGACATGCAATGTGACGATGTATAGCTTCATCCTCTTGTTATTTAACCCATCGTAGCTGACTTTTAGTGTTCTCTCAATTTTTCCATTCAGCCTATTACGAAGGCTAGGCAGCATACCCATCCAGTCCTCTTTGTCCCTACCCTGTAAATACGAACCCAAAATGTTAAGACCCAAAGGAAGATTACCGGAAAGCAATGCAACTTCAGAAGCAAGCTCCATAAAACCATCAGGTGGACAATTTTTCCTGAAAGCTGATTGACAAAACATCTCAAGAGAAAGCTCTTTAGATGGGAGACATACCTTATAAATATATCCAATCCCATGAGATCTTAAAAAATGCTTATCTTTTGTAACAACAATGGTTCTGCTACCACATCCAAACCAATGAGTTTTACCGCCAAGGCATCTAGCACCAAATGATAATTCAAATCATCAATAAAAATAAGAACTTTCTTATGCTTTAGCGTCTCGCCTGCTGCACCTAAATGATTTATTTGTATGTCCTTTTTCCCAAAAATTAGAAAGGAAAATTCTTTGCAAATGTCATTTCATATTATAGTCGTCTGGGTTGGCTCTACTATCTATTCCTATACTCTTAAATAGGAAAGCACTATCAATAAAAACAGTTCCTTGGAAGTGAGGAGAGAGTTGGTTAAACAGAACTCTTGCAATGATAGTCTTACCAATCCCCGATGACCCCCATATACCTTCCATCTTCACTTCCTTGGATTCCAATTGCAGCAATACACTCATTTCAGCGATATGATATTCAATGCCAACAAAGTCCTCAGAATCTTTATATGAACTTAAAAGTAGTTAATCCAAAACATCATTGGCTATTTCTTCAATAAATTGTGCTTCATTACCCCTAAAAGGGAAAAATAATAATAATAACTTCACAAACATGTATAACATTTATTTAAGATAAATAACAGTAAAATAGATATGTAAAAACATAATACCAGGTCGCACAATGATATCCAAGGATATTAGAAACGTTGGTCAATGTTTTCTGCCATTGATTTTTCGGTAGCTCTGTTTTGTTCTTGCAAGTCTCTTTAAAGATAATTCCAAAGTCTCCGATTTGTTTCCTCACATGAGATGGATCTAAACCATAGAAAACCGGTATCACTAGTTGACCCAACATTTCTTTGCAGTTGACGATCTCCAACAACTCATTAAGACATCAACTTGAAGAGGCATACTATTTGAGAACACGACCACCGCGATCCTCGAGTCTGTAATCGCTTGTTTAAGCTCGGGATTGAGCGATCGGCTTCTGTCGATCTCGTTTTCTTTGAAAGCGATGTCCAATTTCCGATCCAACTCTTTGAGAAAGTGGCTGAGGAAAGTTATGCGGACGTCTTCCCCACTGAAGCTCGGGAAAACATCATATATCCAATTGCGAGAAGAAGACGAAGAAGCCTAGACAGAGGATGCAATTACTTTCAAGAAGAACATAAGACTTTGACGATTTTAGAATCTGAAAAGAAAATCAAAGTAGAAGTGAGGGCTTTCAGTCGTCGCTAGGAAAGAAATCTTAGCAGATCGGTCAGTAGTTGTTTCACCGTTGTTTCTCAGATTTTTCTGACGCAAGTAGACGGATGTTTCTGATTTGTTGACTTAATCGCAGCTACACATTTCACAGTCATACTTTAGCACTATTTAATAAAAAAAATTTAAGACCATGTTACATCTTATCTTTACATTACTGATAACTTTCTGATTGATTTATTTATTTTAGATATTCAAAATCCCGTGACTAATTTGTTTTCTTGCTATTCTCATGGATTATAATCCCGTGATTAGTTTGTTTTCTTGCTATTCTCATGGATTATAATCCCGTGACTAATTTATGTTTTTTTTAAAAATGATTTCTTCCTAAGCTTAGCAGCTTCCTCGTGTTAAGAATGAGGAAATACAGTACTAAAGCAAAAAAAACCGCAATCTTATTTATAGCTTAATTTAAGAGTTTGAAATTTTAGAGTGGAGACATGTTGAATCAGTTACACACAAGTCACAACCATCGAATTTAAAATTATTTGATATCGACCAAAAGAACATGTGTTCCCTTGCTCCAGGCCTTAACATTTCTGAAAAGCTCTAGTCTGAAAGACTGAAACAGAGACATCTATGTCTTTAACTATGTAAATTCCTTCAATAATTCAATTGTCTTGACGCATCCTACTGATTCATTAGGGTTTTACTTAGAAACGTGTGCAACAAGCTGCCAAACCAGAGTATGTTTAATTACTCTGTTTCTTTTGAGTGGTGTATACTATGCCAAAACAGCTTTTGTCGAATCTTTGTAGAATTAAACCTACAAGAAACAGATTATATAATATAACAATCTGAAGTTAGAAAAGTAGAGGATCCATGGCCACCACAATCCCAATTCGGATAAGGAAAGTTACAGAGATCGAAAGGAAAGATCATCAACCTTATAGGCTTGGAGAGTTCAAGATTTGTGTTTAGATGGATGCTGAATGGATTATATAATCTATGGAAATAGTAATGAGAATAGTCAAGCTTCGCTCAGTATTGTTGTGGCTGTACAGTGAGAAGAGGGAGGTGCAATCGAATGCTCAAGGAGAAATGAGAATATTAAGCCCTTCGAGAGTGCAAGTGAAAACTCACTGGAGTTCTTCTCTCTCAAAACGCATTTTTGTGGTAATTTTTTCTATCTTTAACCATTAATAAACCCATTTACACTTTGGAATGGGATTAGGAACCATTATGAACTTTATATTCTCATTTGAAAAGATTTTGGTTAAAACTCTAGAGTGAGTTTCTCTTTAAATTCTCTTAAGTCGAAGATCAGTTATGTCCAAGATTCCAAGGAAACGCGGAATGGGTATGATCCCATCTTTCTCTATCCTCTCCTCAAGAGAGAAGACAGCCTGATTCTTTCTATAGCCGCTTCGAAAGAGACAAAGAGATGACATGTTCAAGTGCTTGTACAATGCAAACAACTAAGTGAAGTGGAACCGAAATCACAATGTAAGATCTTGTGATGAGCAGAGAGAGGAAGTGAATATTCTTCATAAAATATAATGAGGATATAAAGAAGTTACAGACTTGTTAGCTCAAGATGACTTTTCAAGAACTTCAGTGGGCAACTTCACAAAATCTTATGATGATATCAAAAGGCCCATTTCTAAAATGGAGGATGGGATGGGTTGTGTGGTTTTAAGTAGATGTTATGTACATCACTAATGATATAATGATCTTCTTGAACAAGGTTCATCAAAACGGCACACCACAGTCCATAAGAAGCTGCTGCTTTGATGTAATGCAGTTTTGACGTATTCTAATCATGATTTTTAGAGTATTTTAGAGTTTTTTTTAAAAAAAAAATTTCATGTTCAAAAACATTTTGATGGAGTTTATGAAGCAAAGAAGCAAGAAGTAGCCATTTTATGATTTCAGATCGATCGATGTACACTCAGATCGATCGAACCAACATTAGAAGGAAACCCGTGAGATTGGAAACCCATGAGATTTCAGATCGATCAATTCTACTTCAGATCGATCGATCCCACTTGCCGTGAAATTTCGGATCGATCATAGGAATATCAAATCGATCATTGGAATATCAAATCGATCATTCTAGCTAAGATCAATCGATCTACACTTGGATCGATCAATCCAGTTTAAACTGACCAAACCGCAGAAAAAGGAAATTTGGGGGGGGGGGGGAGTTTCCTATTTTGACTTGGGTTTGCCATAAATCTTGACCAACGACGTGTTTAAGCTATGTATTCTCGTTTTTATGCCATTGTTTAGGAACCGCTTTAATTTCTATTCACATCTACATCTCTGAGAATATTTATGAACTCTTTTGGGATTTATATTTTATTATCATGAGTTCTTAATCTCTTTGTTGTTTCTCTGCATTCATGTCTGAATAGTTCCATAGGTAGGTTTAAGGTTTCAAAGAAATTTATGTATCATTGAATTAGACATAGATAGGAAAGTATCTGATTATATCTTCATCAATTGTTGTTCTCATAGTTAAAAATTGATTAGCTACATAGTTTTTGATCTTGGATTGTTTAACGCATCAAAAGTGTTTGTTTAAAAGCATGCAAAAACATTAGATGAGCGGCTTGTCCTTAGCCAATGAAAGCTGATGCTAAGGTAATCCGTGAACAAATTGAACCTGCTCATTAATGCTTGTTTAGAATTCTAAGTTCAAACGATATTTTAGAATCTTAAATTGGTAGATAAAGTGATTTATACCATAAAAGTGGATTTGTTATACATTTATGTTTGACTTTAATACTATGCTTATCTATTCTCTAATAATTGTCTGACTCATGACCAAGCGCTTTGTTTAATTGTTTTTACATCGTTTTAATTGTTGTTTTTGTTTCATTACAATGAACAACCATATTATTGTCTTGGCTTAGTTTCACTCTCAAAGAAGTATAGTGTAACATTGGTCTCTGTAGATTCGATCCCATCTATTATGACGCCCGCGATCCTCAATAGGATCACCGGGTGGAACTTGGTATGGTGATAGTTGGGGAATCTTAGACAGTCTGAAAACTATAAGATAAGGGGGAATCTAATACTTGGTCGGGAGAGATGAAGAAAAGATGGGGAAACCTATAAGGATTCAAGGCTAAATCTGAGAATCAAGCGGGAATGAGCTGATTGGCCGAGCTAATTTAGCTGAACCAACTACTGGGTAGCTCGACCTAGCTGGACTAGCTGACATGTAGCTCGACCTATCTGGACCAGCTGTCGGGTAGCTTGACCTAGCTGGAAAGACTGTTCGGCAATTGAGGCAACTGGTCATTCAAGTGAGCTGGTGATTGAGCTAGGTAGTTCGGCTGGTTAAGGACGGTTATTGTAGACGGTTACCAAGAATTGCCAAATGGGAATGAATGAGAGTGTGCGCAGTAACTGCAGAGCAGTTACCGAGAATTCAATGAATTTGCCCGGGTGGTTACAAAAATGGTTCCAAGCGGTTTTTCACCAAGAATTCTATAAAAGGGCCATCTTAAACATGAGGAATAATACAGAAAAAAAACACAAGGAAAAATCAAGAAGGTTTTCAGAGATAATCTCTGAAAGAAACACAAAGGAATTGCGAATCCAAAAGCGAGTATCAGAGAAGAATCAGTGTCGGGAAAAGAATCATCATTTCAGAGGAATAACATAATAACTCATGTATCAATCCAAAGTAATCGAGATAAGTACGAGTCCATGGCTTCGTGCTCAGACCCGTATTTTACCGATAAGTCTGAGATGATTAAGGGGTTATTCGGATTAGGGTCAAAACGTGTTTAACGTTAATACTCTGCATATGCATTCATCCAATTTTCACTAAGTAATTACAGAGTACTTATGCCTTTGTGGTTTTTTGCAAAAGAAGGTGATTGTGGGAAGGATTTGGCTTATGCATGAGACTCAAGGGCAGGAAGATGGGTGGTGATGAGATCGGATAGATAGGATCATATGATTTGTAATATTTATATGCAAACTCATAATTTTTATCGACTTGAGTGTGTCTACCTTGAATTGGTACAACGAGAAAAAATGGTACGAGAATATGATGGGGAATTTAATCACCTTAGGCGTTATGCCAGGAGAGAGCTTGAGGAGGAACAAACTCAGGTTTGGCGTTTCATTCAGGGGCTAAGGGTCGAGATCTGCACTCATTGCTTGATACGTACTTTTAACTCTGTTTCTGAATTGGTTGAGAAAGCAGCAATGATCGAAGCCGGGATTGAGGAAGAGAAACATATGAAATGTGAGAAGTTTCCAATTCATCCTAATAACCAAGTCAAAGCTGTTGACAGGAAGAGGAAGTGGGACAAGGTGGAAAATAACAAGTCGGATGTGAAGCATGGGGAATGCAAGATTTGTGGAAAAAAATCATAATGGGAGTTGTTGGAAAGCCATTGGTGCATGTGGTCAATGTGGGAGTAAGGATCATGTGATCCAAAACTGTCCACGAATGGAGAAAAGACAACAAAAAAGCTATTGGTGACGAAACTAGGGCTTGTTAATATTGTGGAAAAGCTGGGCACTTTAAGAGAGAGTGTCTGAAGGTTGAAGAGGTCTCATGATGTAAATTCGCAAAGGCTCAGGTTCGATTCTCACTCGGAACTTAAAGCACTGCTTCTGGTTAGCCGGCTCTACACTTATTTGGATGATGCGGGATCCCCACTAGTATGGTATTGTAGATCATGGTCCTTTAAATCTAGATATTTAACAATGATATGTAAATGTCCGACGAAACTTCATATCTGTGGGATTACTCGGGTTCGCCCGGATCACCCACAAAAATTAAAAAAATACAAAACATGGTGCCCTTCCACTAAGCTCCATAAATATTATAAAGTTTGAATTGGCTGAGAAGTGGTCAGAAACTTGTCCATTTATCAACCAAATATATTGGTCAAATTTTTTTTCCCAATTTCTGATCATTTCAAATTTTCATAGTAATTTGGTTGAAAATTTTTAAGTAAATTTTTGACCATGTTGTTGGTTAGGAAACTGGTCTAAATTTGACATGTTTTCTGGTAGTGCTGGTTTGAGCTATCTATTAAATTCTCCTAAAATTTTACACAATGATTTTGAGCAACTGCAATACGTAATTCTTTTGGGTGCAAAACAATTCTTTTACAAACCAATTCCACTCATCCTGTATCAATCACATGAACACGGCTTTGCGACTCCTGAAACCACCTTTTTGCTTTGGAAACATTAAAAATGTCTTCTTTTGAAGGTAATGAGTATCCCTATTTCATTATACCAACATATGTTTAACACTTTAAGAAAACCAAAAAAGTAGAAAAGATAACATATGTTTTGAGATTTTATGTGATCAGTAAACTCGTGATACTGTGTATGAATTAAGGTAGAAAATATAAATGGATGAAATGACTTACCTCGAGTTAATCTACAAAGCAAAAGTTCAGCACCCAACTCTGTTTTAGTAATGGAACTTGAGAAACGAACGTGAAAATAAGTGACATCATCGATCACCTTTGCTTCGTAAAATGTTGTTACAAGAATATTTTTTGATGAGAAGCTATTAAGCACTCTATGGAGCTACATATTATAGGATGCTTCATCATTGAAGTTATAGTCCCTTGTTTCGGTTATTGAAAGAACGATATGAGTCCTCTCAAGAAACCGGGCAATATACTTTCACCTTGACTGATGCACTCTGTCCCTGAGCTTGCCTCCCAAGAACCTGATTCATAAACTAAACTAAAGCCGCATTTCAAGACCTCACAATTCATAACCTCATTAGTACCATTTGTCACTCTGAATTTAATGGAAACCTTAGTAGGAACGCATCTCTTCCTACCATCCTCTTCTTGACATTTGTTTATATCTAACCAATTAGTGTAGCCAATGAACACATGAGTAGAGTTAATCGTGCGTTCCTCATCGCCTGTCTCGGATAAACCTCCAATATTGCAATTAAAGTTGCTCGAGGATGTCTCAATATCGACGAACTCACAACTGCATTTCAACTGGAGGTCGTTGTTTCGAGTTTTGTAGTCTTGAAATGAGACAATAGCACATAGAGCTATTCCAACAAACCCATTTTCACTCCAGTGTCCAGGCAGCTCTGGCTTTAACTCTGCTCCAGAAGCTCTGTTACGAAACCAAGCAGGAACTTCATTTCCAGGAAAGCAAGTGGTAACCACAGCTTCAAAAGCAAAACCCTGAAAAATACCCTGAATATGGTTGGTTTAGTTTTAGAAAATTGACTTGAAAGATTGAGTGAAGCTTCGACTGTATATAAAGGATGGTTCCTGATTATATATAAGGAGGAACTCTAGTAGAGATAAGTACCTTATTGTGGCGATTCAATGCTTCTGATAGAAGGCGGCTCTTATAGTGAGCATAGCATACGATATCATTCTTCACAACTTGATCTAGTTTTTCACAGTTAGTGAAAATGAATGAGGCGGGGACCTGCTGCGTTGTTGGCATAAGAAGGGCCAAAGGACTAGCTACTGTTTCTAGTGAGCTACATTCATGCGCATCTAAGCATTGAAGATTTGGTGGCAGAGTTGAAACAGATAAGAGATTCTTGCAGTACTTCAAGTCGATCCATTTCAAATGATAGAGTTGACTAATGTTAGCTCCCAGGGTGCGGATCATTTGATTCCTGCTTAAGCATAGGCGCCGCAACAAGGATACACCATTCATCCTGAGTGGCAGTTGGCAAACTACTTGGTCTTTGAATTTAACACAATGCAGTAATATATTTGGTACCTCTTCTATCAAGGTCCCGTCGAGTAGTAAAATCTGTAGGTTTTCCATGTTCTCCTTAATATCAGGAAACCTCTTCAGACTTTCACAACCAGAGAGTATTAGTTCTTCAAGAGCCTTCAACTTGTAGAGACAATAAGGTAGAGACTCCAACATTTTGCACTCTTTTAAATTCAATAACACAAGTTTCTGGAAGTTCTTGATGGTGTTAGGAAGACTCTTGATTGCAGTGCCATCTAAATGTAAAAATTCAAGATTTTCAGAACTCAGCTCAAACTTGTAAAATTTTGAGCAACCACTGAGGATGAGAGTCTTCAAAGAGATTAAATGCAGTTTTGCTGGTAGAGACGAAAGCCTTATACATCCTCTGAGATTCATGAAAACAAGGCCTTTCATGTTTTTCATCTCTCTTGGCAACATAATCAGACTCGTGCAGCCTTCAAGATTCAATCTTCGGAGATTAAACGGCTTTGATAATGCTGACAGGTCAATCAACTTTGTCGAATAACTTAGATCCACCCACTTCAACCGCGGCGCTTCCTGTGGAAATCACTCAAAACATGGTAACCACCAATCAGCAAAATTGTGTTGTATATATATATATATATATGTCTAGATATTATAACAATGTTTTTTCCTCCAAATGAAACAGTTTTGATGATAGTTCATTTGTAAATTATAAATGCAAAATTCAAATGCAAATGCAAACAAAAAGAGAAATTTTGTTTGCGTTTGCAGAAACATAATACTAAAAAGAAAGTTTTAACAAAGAATTCACATGTATGAGCAAATTTTCCTTGGAAACTATTAAATGATGGCACAGAAGACACACCTTAGCAGCTTCCCAAACACGTGTAATCTGACTATAAGGCAGCCTGAGATCAATAAGATTCTTTGGATTGCAGTCTGATGGAAGTTCATTCAACGGGAATTTTTGCCAGTGGAGATATCGAATCTCTTGAAATGGAAACTCAAGTCCCTCAGGCAAGTTTACTTTACAGTCAACTTCACATTGCTGATGACAAAGAGAGTCATAGATTTTGAGATATCGCAGATTCTGTGGGTTGAACCTTTCGATAAAGTCTTTCATATCTAAGGCTTTTAACTTGGTTTCTCCAAACTTAGAGGTGTCTAGGAAAATACCTCTCACCTTGTTCTGATCCTGGTAACAAATTAAAAAAATAAACAAGAAGTTAGGGAAGTATATGCTTAACACAAAATTTATGATTCAAGAAAGTGATGTTGATGTGGTTTATAGGGAATTGAGAGATTTCTTTTACCTTTTTTACATGTTTTGACCATAGAATGTCAACAGTTTTGCCATGATCCCACAATCTTTCCGCCAACTTATTTTTCTCGAATGAACCGAGTTCCTTTCCCAATGTACACAGTAGATTAGGCATCTCTATTCGCCCGGCAGAGATACATATCAACAATTTTTCAGCGAGATCGCTAACAACTTCACTAGACTGCTCAGTGTCGTACGGATCTAGTAAACATTTTACATAATCCTCCTCCTCTGATCTGAAGAAACAAGCTATGTCGAGAAACGCATCTTTCTCTTGAACAGTCAGTTTGTCATAACTGAGTTTCAAACCAGTTAGCATCTTCTGATTGCAACAATGCGGCAGCGTTTTTAGTCTTTCTTCCCACTGGCCCTCGTTGTTCCCACAAATCTCCTTTCCAAACTCCTCTAGGGCTCGTGGATTACCTTCAACATACTCCACAAACCCTTTGGAAAGCTTTGGAAAATTCCCTGTGGCACTACAGGCTTGATCATCAAAAGCATTATCTTTAAAGAGCTGTAGAGCTTCTTTATCGTTCAAACCAGGAATCACATAAATATCATCTGCCAGTAATTTGATCAATGACTTGTCACATGTTGTAATGACAATCTTACTTCCATCATTAATTTTCTCGCGGTGTTTGAGTAAAAAATCGACTTGTTCCTTGCTCACATCATCAAAGACAACGAAAATTTTCTTTGTGAACATTTCAGCCTGATCTTCCTCTTGACCATTCAGAAGTGTGTCGGTCAACCAATGCGGCTCTTGGTTGCCCGAGATATACTTGTTAAACACTAAAGCCTGGTTCCACTTCTTGTAATATTTTCCTGCGAGCGTAGTTTTACCAATACCAGGTATCCCAACAATTCCAACAATTCGACGTTTTACGTAGTTAAAATCAAATAACACCTCTTCCAATTGCGTAAGCCGTTGTTCAATTCCATATAGAGGGGGATTTGTTTCGATGGTTCCAGAGAGAATATTACCACTAGAAGTCACCGAGGAGATATGTGTGGAAAACTTGTTGGTTCGTTCGCCTCCTTCACTTTCTTGTGAAATTATTGCTTGTACGTTCTTCACTGTCTTTACAATGCCAACAATGAAATCTCTCTCATTCCTGTGCCATGCAAGTAAGGAAAATATCAATCGGAATCTTGAATTAAGACAGTATTGAGATGGTTCGGTAATTTTTTTAGTTTTTACCCGTAATCCTTCCTAGTCAAACCCACTATTGCGGTAACAGATTTTAAAGCTTTCTCCCATTTCGGCATGTTGGAGTCTGCACGATGACTTCCGTATAAGTTCTGACCGAACTCTCCACTCTGGTTTTTCACATCATCCACCTCCACATTGAAAAAGATGGGGATGACTTTGAGTTTATCTTCCTTTACGTTATCCATAATCTTCACCAGCTCGTTCAAGCACCAGCTCGATTGGGTGTACTGTTTCGAGAAGACGGCCAGTGCGATTTTTGAATCTTCAATCTTCTTATAAAGGGTTTCAATAGGGTAGCTCGGAACTAATTTAGTGTCAATAAAGAAGTCGACGTCATCCTCTTCCATGGCCGCCACTAGATGGCTGATGAAGCTTGTGCGCAATTCTTCACCTCGGAAATTGACGAACACTCGAGGAGAGAGTACTTTGACCACTATAGTGGTAGAAGAGGAGAAAGAAGAAGCAGCCATTGGAGAGGTTTGGAACTTTTTGGTTGGACTGGTCATAGGAGAAGCTTGCAATCTGGACCAGTTCAACATATGCGGACTACAATAATTAAGCCAACGCGAATAAGTGATACCTGTTATTCCAATTATTTCATGGATTTTAAATCTATACTATTAAATGAGAACCATTTATTACAAAAAATTTTAAGCTATTAAATATTACATGCAATGCTATTAGTTTTTAATATTTTTAAATAAAGTTATTAAGAATATAATAAAAATTAAAAAAATTAATATAACTAAACTAAAAATCATAGAAAAATATTATAAATAAATATTAGTTTCCAAAAAGTTAACTCATTTTCTTACTCTTATTAATTATGGACGAAAAGAAAATTTATTTTTAAAATTTTTTTAACCAATCAGAATTTAAAAACTAAGATTTGATATCTAATTACACCACATTATATTTATTTTAATTTAATATATTTGAAAGATTTTGTTAAGATTTAAAATTACGATTCTTCTCTCTTTTTTGTTTGATTTTATTTTTCAACTTATTTTGAATTATTATATAATATATATATTTAATAAAAAAGTAGATTTTTTCTCTATATTTTGTGAATCAAAAATTTTAGAAATAGAAAAATATTACTCATTCGATGAAGAAAAATAATGTGTATTTAACGTCCCACATCGGTTAATTATTTTGAACAATGGTTCTGAATCATATTATAAATCCAAATGATTCCAAATCTAAATGAATAAAAATTTTGACTTATTGGGTTTCCAAATTTTTTAAAAAAATATTTGTTTAATTGGTTCTTTAGTTAAACCAATAATTTTATCTAATAAAATAAATAAATAATATTTTAAATACTTAGTTTCAATATTATAAATATTTAAAATTTTATAATAAATTTAAAATATGAATAATATTTAAAATCTAGAAAAGTGTCAAATAAACATAAATGCCCCTTTGAAAAAAACAAAACATAAATGACCAAAGAAAAATCACATTAAATATATTTTAATATGTATATAATTTGATTTTTCTAAATTACACCAGTTTTTTAAGTAATTCATTTTACTAACTAAATATACCTTAAGAAACCAAAATTAACTTTTGATTACTCTAATATCACTATTCTACGAAATCTTCTAATAGTGGGTATGAGATGGAAACGGATAATTCGGGTAACAAAAAATATTATTTGAACATTTTTTAATAAAAACGTGACAAGAATTTTGGATAACGGTACAAAATCAGAAATTTGGATAAATATATTCAATTCTCAAATTTTCACTTTTTTGTAGAGATGTCAATACGGGCCTAAACTCGCGGGTTTTGTCCAACCATTTCATCATGGAGCGGGTATGGACATGAACCTATAGTTGATTTTGGATTTAGCGGATTTTATCTGCGGATTGCTGGATCAAGCCACGGTCTACTAAATTTTAATAAAAATAAATAAATTATATATAAAATAAATATTTTACATAGTACTAAAACATAATATGGGAAATATGGAAAATATGTGATAATATATATAAATTATAATATTTAAAAAAATATATGTTAAAAGTTATTAATTTATTTTAAAAAAAATTGTACCCTACTAGGAGTATATCTTAATATAAATGTTAAATCCAGTGGCCGGCCTGTAATCCGTTAAACATAGTGGAGCAGTCTTGGATATAGTTATATAGACTGCGGTCCTAGCAGGCCGGGATACATAGATGCTGGTCGGCCCGTTTGACACCTCTAGATTTTGGTAAGAGTTGACTATCGAGGCGAATATTTTAGGAATTTCGGGTAAGTTTTGTAAACATTTAAAAAATTTTCAGAATTATATTTTTTGGATAATTTTCATTAATTTTATATAAATTAATGAAAATTATCCAAAAAATATAATTCTGAAAATTTTTTAAATGTTTACAAAACTTACCCTATGGGAATACATATATCCCGTCTAAAAACCTTACTCGATCTCTTATAGTAAACATTGCCAAAACGGGTAACATTTTTGTTAAAATTGTTGAACGGGTAATTATTTAAAAGAAAACGATTATGAGGCGAAAGATTTTTTTATGGATACTGGACGAGACGGTTTTCCATTCAAAATAGATATGTATAAGGTATATACTGAAATAAGCCAAAATTAAAATCGAGTTAAAATTCAATTTAACACCCCTAATAAAACTGCTAGAAATGTTTTAAATAATTTAGAATATACATATAACATCAATTAACATTTATAATTAAATTATATCTTAAATTTAAATATCAAATAATTTTGTTTTACAAATATAACTTCGCACGTGCGAGACTAATCCTAATTTATTTATAATTTATAAATCATTCATCCACCCATCCACCGAATGGTTGTTATTCCCATTATAAGATGGGACCTTATAATATTATATTATAACTAGGTAATGACAGCACGGGACTAAATTCATATTTAAGTATTATATAAATTAAATTTATTTTATTGTTGAAAAATAACAATTATAGTCAACTTAGATTTTGGTTAGGTTGGTTGATAAAAAAAAAAGTTAAGTTGAATTTTGGGTTAAATTTTATTTATTTATTAATAATTAACTATTTTAAAAAGAATAATTTTATATGTTAATGTATAATTTTCAGATATATTCGTGTTATTTTACTAATAATTTTATATGCTAAAGTTTGAATGTTTTAGTTAGAAAGATTAAGGAAAAATCATCTGTCACGTGTTCAATTAAATAATCTACTTTTAAAAAATGGAAAGAAATTAAGTAAGGTATTCAACTAAATTTAAGATAATTGTATCATTTTTTTAATTAGTAATTTATTTTCTAATGCATACCATGTAATAAATTATAAAGGTTTTACTCTTAAAATTTTATCATTTTATTATATAGTAGATATCATATCTCTGAACTATGGTATTTGGTAACACCCGACTATTATTCGATCACCTATACGTTATAGTTCAATATAGAGCTAGATGATATATATATATAAATATATATATATATATATATATATATATATTTAGAGCTAGATGATATTCTTTGCTGTGTCAAGAAAAGTGATTATTAAACAAAAATATAAACTATGATCACCGTTAAACAAATGTATTAACCGTTATATTCTAGTTTTATGATGTTTAATCATTTGTACCATCCTCTGGGAAATACATTTAGAAAAATAAAGTTAAAAAATCAAATAATAATGAAAAGTAGTGAAGGGATTGAGAGGGCTGTTTTTATTGAAACTTTAAATCAAAGATTACGAGGAATAGTTAGTCGATGAGTTGACGAGCTAATTCAGAAAAAAAATAAGATTTAGATGTTGTAGATGCACCATGTAAAAGGTTGCATACGTACCTTTAAAAAATGATCAAGTCATTCATAATTTATAGTTTTGTGGAATTTATAATTTTTGGATGTGTTTTCTTTATGCCTCTCAATTTATGAATCCATTTTGTGAACAAAGTGCATCTTCTTTTATAGTGGTGTTGAATCGGCTAATCTTGACTTTTTTTTCTTTCTAAGAGTTGATTTTTTATTTTTAGGAGTTGATTTTTTTTCTTTTCCAAATAGAATATATTTTTTTCTTGAGTTTTCTTTTTTACCATCTAAGTCAATGCCACATTTCGAGCCGAGCATAATAGGTTTCGATAAAGATTAAATAGGTTGGTCATGATTTGGGTCAAGTTCCGTTGAGGGTGCTAAACTCATCTCCAACATCAAATATTACATGAATTACAATTGACAAAAAAAAAAAAATTAGGTAAGAAGCAAGCGAAAGATTGCCATATTAGCAAAACAACAATTGCAACTTTGGACCCCTAACAATATACATAATTTACAACATTTTGTAACCACTTTACCCCCATGCGCATTACCCTCAATCTGCTCACAATCTCACTAAATCAATGAGACTCAAATCTCTAGTTACATCTCTAACATCTTCTCCTCCACCACAACCACCTGTTTTTTTTTCTTCGCTTTAGTTAATCGGCGATTGTTATGGTCAACGACAGCTTCAACTTTTTTTTTGCCACTTCACCGGAGATTCTCCAAGTGTACGAGGAAGAATCAATGGCGAGAACTCTAACAAACCAATTGGAATCTCAATTTTTGATTTGTTTCCTTCAGTCTCTCTGTCTGTTCGCCTCTTGCTTCATAACTTCGAGATCCATTCAAACTCTAGCCCATGAAGAAGTCTGTTCCTCCAGCGATCGGAAGTATGAATCTGCCTATCTCATTCAAATAAGCGATCTTTTTCTCGCATCGTCTCTCTCTGTCTCCTCTGCTTCTGGTATGCTTGTCTTTCTCTCCCTCTCTAATCTCTGTCTTCATCTTTCCTTTGATATTTATGTACATAGATTGGAAGATGATACTTGTTGATCTGAGGAACCACGGGAGATCTACTTAGGTGGAATGGCTTAACCTGATACTTGTTGGCCTGACATAGTCATTGGTCACTCCTTGGGAGGCAAAGTGGCTTTGCAGCTCATGGAAAGTTGTGCTTGTATTATGGTGAATCAACTTCTCCTCCTAAGCAGGTATTATACAGCCATTTCTGTGTGTATATAACTGATATCTACGGTTTTTGTGTAGTTCTAACCTTTGTTCTCACCACATTTGTCATCACCTTTCTTCAGATATGATAATTTGAATACCTTTTAGTTTAAACTCTTGCATTTGACATGCATTGTAGAGTTCTAAGTCATAATCATTGTATATTGCATAGTTTTGAGTTTTTTTAGGTGATTGAAGACTTGGAATGATTCAGAACTTGAGAATGGAAGCTAAGGGAGATAAAAAAAAAGCAAAAGAGAAGCTAAGGGACCTCTTGTAGCGGTCACAGCCGCTCCCACCAACCGCTGCCACTGCTTTCTCCTGAGTGAAGTTTCAGCAGCTCCACTCCAGGTGCAAGCCACATCGGCCATATGGCTGCTAGAAGCAACTGCTGGCGACAACAAGGGGCTTCCCAGCAGGCATGTCCGCTAGTAGCAACTGTTGGGAGTGTCTTCAGTTGATTCTTGTTTTGGATCTGACTCAATTTGCCTTGACTCAATTTGCCTCGGGTCGATTCGTTGTGCATTAACTTATGTATAAATACCCTTTTAGACCTGTTTTTAGGGTGGAAGTCTCTTTTTAGCAAATTTATGTGCCTCTTTTGGATCTATGAACAACCTTGTATTTGGATCTTCATGACCCTTTGCAATTAGTGATTATTTCCTTTCATCTGTCTCTTATCTATTTCATTATGTTTTCATTATCTTGTTTAGTTTGCTTTGCATCAATAAATATGTGTGAGTAGTCATTTAATGGGTTAGGGACTTGGTACATTATGATGGCTTGATGTGTTATTGATAATGCTTATGGACTAGATCTTTGATTATCCTTCATTTAGGTTGCCTGTAATGCTACATTTGACTTCATCATTTGAATCTAGATCATAAAGATTTCATGTCCGGAAGGTGTTTGATGAAATGTTTGAACCAAACTTATATGAGTGTTTCTTTCTTAACCAATGAAAATTGATGTTAATGTGATTAGTGGTTTGATTGGATTTGATTATTAATGTTCATTGATTCATTGATTAGCAAATGGAAGTTTGACTTGATTAAGGTGATTAGTAAATTGATTAATGCAATGGAAGTAGATTGATCTTGATTAGTAATTCATAACCTAGGATTGTGTTAATTATTTGTTCTAAGCATCATTAGTAAACCGTCATCTCATCTAAATCGATTACCTAGCCCTTGAATCATTGGTTAATCATCCTTGATATCAATCTTGTTCTTAGCATTCACTTGTTTAATCTTGATTATTAGTCACATTCTCATAGTTTCATTTATGTTTAATTTCAATGTATTGCCTAGTTCTTGGTAGGAATTAGTCAAAAACCAAATCAATAATCTTGTTTAGCTTAGTTGATATCATGCATTCTAGTGAGTAACCCTAATTCCTTGTGGATTGATAGCCTTTGATTACTACAAGTGACTTTGTGCACTTGCGGGACTCAAATAGGGTTTAAAAACTTTGAATCTATCAACAATTGAGAATTTGAAGAAAGAGACATCACCTGCTTATACTGGAATTTTCAATTTATGCTAAAAATCCAATTATGTTTTAAATTGATAAAATTATTTTTAACCTACTAAATATTTGTTTTTCTTTATATAAATAAAAATAACATGTAAAATATATATGTAAACATGTATTCAGTGAGATATTTAATTCGAAAAATATGATAAATTCAAGTCTTTATAATGTTATACATCTATACACAATAAATTAACAATTTACCTACAAATATGAATGACTAAAATAATAAATATTGCAAGTATTTTTATAGACAATGATAAATACATAAATAATAAATTATATGTTTTCGTAACATGTTAAACTATTTCTTATAACGTATCAATATCAAAATATACATCTAACTCTCTACTCAACTCAACTAACTATATTATTAGATGATAAATTTCATATCACTACATATATGTTTACCGACTGAAATTAAACATAATTCCTTATTTAAATATTGAGTATGCTAAAAAATTAATTAACAATGTTAAAACTATGTATTAGTGTATTGTAAATATTTACCGTGCTAAAATTTAGATCGATTTACATCTGAAGATGGAAGAAGAAGAGAATATGAAAGAGAAAAAGAAGAATAAGAAAAAGAAGGAAGAGAAGACAAAGAGAAAAAGAAAATGGTGAACAAGAAGAAGATAACGTAGTTGGCATCAATGGATGTTCACATATCATTGCTCTTTGAAATTTTCCCCACTCGCAGATAATGGTGTATGAAGAGTATCTTCCCAAATATCCGGTATTCTTTTGTCATTAGTTAAGTAATTATAATTGTTGCCTTTTAGCTAATTATTAGTCAAATTATTTCTTTCTCAATAGCAAATTATCTCTGACAAAAAAACCATTTAAGAAACCATTTAAGAAAGAAAAAAATCTCATTGAGGCTAAAACTGTAACAATAATTTAAAGAGTATTTTTATAAGCAAACAACACTCATGATTAAACCTACTGTCAAAAAACATTTTGAATAAAATTTCCGAACAAAATGTTATCCATGGATCATTACAACAAAAATTCATATTTCGAATTTTGATTCATAATATTTTTTTGTAAAATATTTTGTTTTTATTTTCATAGTGTAAATATTTCAAAGATCATTATTTTGATTCATTTTATCCAAATGTGAAACGGGTTAGTCCATGTTAATAGTTATAATAAAAGTGCAATTACATTCATATAAAATAATAAATGCAAATCCGACTATGAAACTATATAGTTTGTTCAATTATTATATGATATTAAAATCAAATTTTATATAATGTTTTAAAAACATATTACGTTAGTATAAAACTAGTTTATGGTAGAAAGTAAAATTTCCAAAATATCCTTAATCAAATTAAAGAAAAATATTAGAATTCGTAAAAAAATATAATGATATAGGAAGTAAATAATAACAAATTAAAGGTTTTTCAAAAACAATTTACCTTTTCTTTTAATATAGATGACATAGATGCCTATGTTAGTTTATATTCATAAGTAAAAACAAAACCTATTAGTTTATAATATCAAGTTATTATGTATTAGTTTACTACTCAGATTTAAAACTGCATACTTTATGTTGTCGATAAACAAAATGACAAGAATTTCATCCAAAGTTAAATTAATAACAATCATCACATGATATAGAAACATTCCACGAAGTTCCCTTGTTTGCATTGATAATCGTCAAATTGACAGATCGAATATGTTAAGTAGAAGAAAAAAAAAGACGAAGACCAAAAGAAAGAAGTTAGCTTCAAAACCCTGTCCTAGCTCTGGTTTTCTCTTCTGGTCTCCTGCTTGAGAAACAATCCAAAGGCCACAAAGAAAAACACACGGAAAAGTAACGACCAACAGAAATCTGAAAACCTCGAGTAATACTGAGGAGCAATGACGATCACACTAAAACTCAGTATTGCGAATATGATCACGCAGGAAAATACCAGAAAGATGTAACCAAAGAAATCTTGAACCCAACCAGACGAGATTATGTCCTGATTTGCTTCAACAGGGGTTCTGTATTCACAAGAATTAACCTCCAAATCATCAGATGCATATACCAAACTAAAGCCACACTTCAGCACCTCGTAATCATCTAATTCTTTTGTACCATCTGTTACTTGAAACACAAACGAAGTCTCAGTACGAGTACATCCCTCCTTGTTGTCTTCACGGAGTTTTCTGATATAAAATTTACTAGTATAGCCAATAACGACATGAGATGACTCAATCGTCTTTCCTGGTTCGCTCCAACTTCCAACAGGACAATTAAAGCGGATACGAGATCCATCTTCGTTCTTGATCTCACAATTACATTTCACTACGAGACTGTTCCGTTGGTTTTGGTAGACAGGAAAAAGAATAACAGCGCATAGAGCTATTCCAGTAAACCTGCTGTCACACCAGTGTGGAGGTAACTTTGCTTCTAAGAACGATCCAGATGCTCGGTGATTGAACCAAGCTGGTACTTCCCATCCAGGAAAGCAAGTTCCAATCAAAGGTTCCAAAGTAAAACCCTGGAAAAAAAAGACAGTAAAAATTTAATATAAGAAACAATAGATACCACTAAGAAGAGTGGAAATTTTATGGTGATGAACTGACCCCATTGTATCGACTTAGTGCATCTAGTATCAACTGGCTTTTCCACCGAGTATAAGATATGATAGCATCTGTTGCGTCTTGATCCAGCTTGTTGCAGTTAGAAAAATTAAAGGTGGCATGGATCTGCTCCGTCAGTACTTGAAGGGCCAGAGGATTTGCAATTCTTTCCAGGGAATCACAGCCATGAGCATCAAAGTACTGAAGTCTTGGTGGAAGCATCGGAACAGATCTAAGCTTCTTGCATTGCTTCACGTCAAGCCATATCAGATTGTAAAGTTGCCCTATGTCATTTTTCAGGCTCGCAAAGTCATTTCCACTCAAACATAGACGTCGCAGTGAGGATACTCTGTTTACAACGCGTGGCCACTCGCTAGGATTTCCGAATGACCCATAATTTTGGAAAGACATATCTACGGAAGCTTGTCCTTCGAATCCAATGAAACACGATATGTTTAGCATCTCATCTACTCCTGCCCCATCAAAGAGTAAAATCTGAACATGTTTCATGCTATGCCTGACATCAGGAAGATTCTTAAGCCTTGAACAACCAGAGAGTATTAGCTCTTCAAGAACTTTCAACTTCCCCAGACTATTGGGAAGACACTCTAGCATTTTACAGTTTTTCAAATTCAATACGTTAAGTCTTTGGAGTTTCTGGCTAGCTAGAGGAAGTCTCGTGATGGCAGTGCCATCTAAATGTAGAACTTCTAGATTTATGGAAATGACATGAAATTCTTTGAGGTTTGAGCAATCACTGAGGATGAGTGTTTTTAAGGAGATCAAATTCATCTTTGGAAGAGACGAAAGACGTATGCATCCTCTCAGGTTCAGGTAAACGAGAGACTTCATATTTTGCATCTCCCCTGGCAACTCATCCAAATTCGTGCAGCCTTCCAGACTTAATTTCTGAAGACTTTCAGCCTTTGACAATGCTGACAAGTTAATCAACTTACTCGAGTGGCTTAAATCTACCCACTTCAACTTTGGTGTATCCTATGACATTCAATCAAAATTCAACCAATAATAAATAAATAAGACTCCACACCTTGTGCCATTTAATAAAATAGAGAGTTTAATATAAAACTGGCACAGAATAACATACCTTAACACCTTTCCAAAGACGTTTAACCTTGCTGTAAGGCAGCCTTAGGTCAACAAGATTCTTTGGTCTGAAGTCTGATGGAAGTTCCTCCAACGGAAATTTCAGCCAGTGAAAATATCGGACCTCTTCTAAGCGGAAATCAATCCCATCAGGGAATTGTAATTTGCAGTCAGGTTTACCTTTCCGAGGACAACAAGATTCACATATTTTAAGGTACCGAAGATTACGCATATGGATCAAGGTCGAACGTTCCAAAGCAATGCTTTGAATTACCTCAGACATGTCCAAGAAAATGCCTCTCACATTATTAGCCTCCTGTAAGAAGAAGTTAAAAGACAACAAGTTAGCAATCACACGAAGTCTCAGCCTAATTCGAATCTACAATCTAACAACATAACTTGTCTAGTTTGAGTTCCAAACACTGGGAAGATTGATACTTTTATATTGTTTTTAAAATGGAATATGTAATTTGCATCAAAAGAAACTATAAAATCAGTATAACTATAGCACAACATATGCTAACATTTTAAAAATAAAGCATGTTCCTGGTAGCATTCCCATCAAAAATCCAAACTAGAGAACTAAAAATCGCAAGACTACGAATTCATAAAACAAAAAAAAGAGTAATATACATTTTGCTGTTTTTGTTTTCATCAGGAGGGTAAGCTTGATATACCATATATTTGACAGAAACAGTTGTAAACCTCCTTACAGATATAAGCTTACTAAACTTTGTTCACAATTATTGTACCTTACTTCATCTATCATTTTTGTTTGATGTTTTCATATTAGTTATAAAAAAAGTTCGTAACTTACACATCTTGATTAATATTGTCAGTGTTTGAGAGCAATGAGATTTTTCCTCGATAACTTTTATAAAAAAATTGTGAAGTTTTTTTAGACAAGCCAAGAAATATTGAAGCATGATTTGATTATCTCTTTTGTAAACAAAAATAAACTTACCTGTTGTTTCATTCTCCTCAACTTGTCGAGTATATCTTTGTACTTCCACAACCTAAGCTCCCCAGGGGAATTAAGGTCCTTGCCGAACCTGTAGCGTTGTTCATTCGTCTCTACTCGACCATCACAGATTGTAATCAAGAACTTCTCTGCAAGATCTCTTACTTCGCTCACAGCATTAGTAGAGTCAGGATCTCCTGAATCCAGTAGACTCTTAATAAAATACTCATCCTCTGATCTGAAAAAACATGCTATGTCGAGAAGCACATCATTATGTCGCTTAGTAAGTTGATCAGTATCGAATCTCCAAACATCTTGGATCTTTGTCTTGTCTTCAAAGGTCTTCCATAAATTTTGCATAGCATCAGATTTTCTATCAGTAATGAAATTTTCATCCCGTTGCTGAGTTGGCCCAGAGTAAGACTGATACTGGATATCATAAGACTCTTCTTCATCTGAAACATTCCTAACGCCCTTCGGAACTACCACATTCTTTGCATCCCAGCATATATTCTCCCTGTCATTGGTTGCATATACCAAACTAAAGCCACACTGAAGCACCTCACAATCTACTACCTTTTCTGTACCATCTGTCACTTGAAACTCAAGGGAGCTTTTAGCACAAAAACATCTCTTTTCATCATACCCACCATGTTTGCTAATACTGGTATAGCCAATAAAGACATGAGACGACTCCATTTTCTGTGGTGTGTTACTAAGTCCATTCCAACCTCCAACAGTGCAACTAAAATGGATACCTGACCCGTCCTCGTTCTCGAACTCACATTTACAATCCACCAAGAGATGATTCCTCTGCCCATGGTATCCATGAAATAAGATAACAGCACATAGAGCTATCCCAGTGAACCTGTTGTCACACCAGTGTGATGGTAGCTTTGGCTCTAACACTGATCCAGAGCCTTGGTGACTGAACCACTTCGGTACATCACATCCAGGAAAGCACGTTCCAATCAAAGCTTCCAAAGTAAAACCCTGAATAAATAAAAACTAAACTTAAGAAAAAAACTTGTGAGATACTTCTAAGAAGAGTAGAAATTCCATATAGAGGAACAGACATACCCCATTGTATCGACTTAGTGCACTTAGCATCAACTGGCTTCTCCGCCGAGTATAGGATATTATAGCATCTGTTGCGTCTTGATCGAGCTTGTTACAGTTAGAAAAATTGAAGATGGCATGGACCTGCTCTGTCAGCACTAGAAGGGCAAGAGGATTTGAAACTTTTTCCAGTGAATCACATCCATGAGCATCAAAGTACTGAAGTCTTGGTGGAAGCATCGGAACAGATCTAAGTTTCTTGCAGTGCTTCACGTCAAGCCATGTCAGATTGTAAAGTTGCCCAATATCATTTTGCAGGCTCGCAAAATCATTTCCACTCAGACATAGACGTCTCAGTGAGTATACTCCATCAAAACCATGTGCTGGCCACTCACGAGGATATGACCCAGAAGATTGTAACAACATATCTACAAAAGCTTGGCCTTGTGATCCAGTAAAGCAAGATATCTTTGGCATCTCTTTCGCTGCTGTCCCGTCAAGAAGTAAAACCTGGACATGCTTCATGCTCTGCCTGACATCTGGAAGATTCTTAAGCCTAGAACAACCAGAGAGTATTAGCTCTTCAAGAACTTTCAACTTGCCGAGACAATTGGGAAGACACTCCAGCATTTTGCAGCTTTTCAAATTCAATACGACAAGTCTTTGGAGTTTCTGGATGGCTAGAGGAAGTCCCTTGATGGCAGTGCCATCTAAATGTAGAACTTCTAGACTTATGGAAATGACCTGAAATTCCTTGAGGTTTGAGCAATCACTGAGGATGAGTGTTTTTAAGGAGATCAAATTCATCTTTGGAAGAGATGAAAGACGTATGCATCCTCTAATGTTCAGGTAAACGAGAGACTTCATATTTTGCATCTCCCCTGGCAACTCATCCAAATTCGTGCAGCCTTCCAGATTTAATCTCTGAAGACTTTCAGCTTTTGACAATGCTGACAAGTTAAGCAACTTACTCGAGTGGCTTAGATCTACCCACTTCAACCTTGGTGTATCCTGTGAGACCCCATAAAAATGTAACCCCAAATTAGAAAAACTACACAAGTTACTTTAGCTATCTAATGGAAAACAATAGTAAAAAAGTGGCTCAGAAAGACTTACCTTAACACTTTCCCAAACACATTTAAGCTTGCTGTAAGGAAGCCTTAGGTCAACAAGATTCTCTGGTTTGAAGTCTCGTGGAAGTTCCTTCAACGGAAATTTCACCCAATGGAGATATCGAACCTCTTTCAAGGGGAAATCAAGCTCATTAGAAAAGTGTAATTTGCATAGAGGTTTACATGACTGAGGACAATAAGAATCATATATTTTGAGATATCGAAGATTGATCATATTGATGAAGGTTGTTCTGTGTAACACCATTCCTTTTGTCACCTCAGACATGTCTAGGAAAATACCTCTTATACTCTTTGTATCCTGGTATCAAATTAAAAGACAAAAAAGTTAGCACAGCTCAGATGAAGTTTCACTAAAAATCTAACAACTATTTAAGAATACTTATTACAGCAACGTCAAGAAAGTTCGTTGATGTGGGATATAGAGACTTAAAATTACTTTACTTTCTAAGAAAAACTTTGGATTTTATGGAACTATATCATGAAAACATAGTATTTATACTTCGCTAGATTTTATTATTCTTCTCCAATCTTTTTTAAGCTGCTTAACAATTATTACCTTTTGGTTGATCAGTGCATCAATAATTTCTTCAGTATACCACAGTCTACTTTTCCCTCCATTTTCCTGAATCAATGCTTGTGAGCTAAATATCTTGCCGAACATATACAGGAGATCATGCATCTCCACTCGGCAGCCAGAGATAGCAATCATGCATTTATGGGTGAGATCTCTTACTTCACTCTCAGCATCAATGGCGTTATAGTCTCCAGAATCCAGTAGACTCCTAACAAAATTATCATTCTCTGATCTGAAAAAACACGCTATGTCGAGAAACACGTCTTTCTGTTTGTCGCTCAGTTCATCAAAACGGAATCTAAAGATATTTAGAATAACCATGCCAAGGTGTGTCAGATCTCCTTGTCTCATTTCCCATTGAGCCTCGTCTCTCCCATGAAGTTGCTTACCCAATAACTTGATAACAAGTGGGTTGCCTCCAGCGCAATCCACAAACTCTCTGCACAACTTCATGGAAGTTACAGTGGGATGAAAGACATGATCACTATAGGCATGATAGCGAAAGAGCTCTAAGGCCTCTCCATAGTTTAATGGAGGTACCACATAAGTATCATGAACGAATTCTTCAATCAGTGACTTGTCACGCACTGTAATAACAACTTTACTTCCCTTCTTAATCCAGTTGAGGTCGCTGTGGAGAAACTCCAACTGCTTCTTGTCACTCACATCATCTAGAACAACAAAAACCTTAGTCTTAAGCAGTTCATCCTTCAAGGATTCATGAGTCGTGTAAGACTCCCCCTCGAGTAATACTTCAAAAAGTGTCTTTTGCAACCATTCTGGCCTATTATTGTCCTTCAACTTCTTATGGATACCCAAATGAGCCACACAGCGTACGAACTTGCAGTTCCACTTTTCGTACAGCTTCATTGCGAGAGTGGTTTTACCAATGCCTGCTATTCCAACAACTCCAATAATTCGAGTTTCATTACAATCAAACTCTAATTTCTGCTCCAGTTGCTTCATCCGTTGTGCAAGGCCAAATAGGGAACATTTGTTAAGAAAACTTTCATTTTCTCTTTTTCCAGTGGAAAATTTAGATGAGTTTTCTCCTTCATGCAATGAAATCCTTTGCAAGACCTCCTTGACGATCGAAGTGATGAACTTGCTTTCAGAACTGCCAAACGAGTGAGGAAAAGACCATGAGACAATTGCTTCAAACCAACAATAAATTATAAATTTGAAATACCTTTTCTCCTCCAAATATAAACCCTTCATGGCCGCAACAGATTCCAAAGCGTCCTTCCAGTTAATGATATGGTGGTCTCGATGAACCCTCCACAAATTCCAAAACTGAAGACCAAAATCTCCGTCCAATTCTTTCACATGTGAATGCTGCACCTTGTAGAAGATTGGGATGATTCTGTCTTCGTCCATCTGCTCTTTGATCTTCACCAACTCCTCTAAGCACCATCTTGATTCTGTGTACCTGCTCGAGAAGATGACTAGCGCAATGTTCGAATCCTCAATACTCCGGAAACTGTTTTCAAGATCCTCACCCCTCTTCTCATATTTCCCTGTGAAAACGTTGACTCCTTCCCTTGATAAGGCAGAGACCAAATGACTGATGAAGCTGAAACGGACCTCTTCCCCCCAGAAATTGATAAACATTTGATATTGTGGCATGTGTCTCTCATAGGTCACCATGGTAGAGCTTTTGCTAAGTTTTCCATGATTGGTTTCTTCCTTTACTGGTCCAACCATCTTGATCTCAATGCTTTTCCGTGAATTAGAGGTTGCATCAGAGTTTACTTCACCTAGGAAATTGTCACCCCTTATTGATTCTTTGTAAAATTTTAATCCACCCAAATTATCTCTGGTGTTGTTATCGCCTTCACAAACTTCTGGAAGAATATATGGAATACATGGTCGGTCATCCAAGTAAGGACCATCCTCGAGAAGATGTATACCGCATCCTTTTAATTTGAGCTGAGAATTTTTTTAAATATCCATTAGTGTAATTTCTCATGTGCAAGGTGTAGCTTTTAAGTTTGATACTTTCCAATTAAAGACCCAAATGGAAAACGTTGCGAAAAAATGCTAGAGTATCAATTTGCATCCTTTAACTGTACGTTTTTTAATATTCACATAAGAAAGTAGATTTTGTTAATTAACAATCATAAATGTACTATTCTCGAGCTTTTTAGCGTTTGAAAGATCCGGGAGTTCCTTCAAATCAATGGACCCATACAAATCTATCTTCTTGAGATTTAGAAGCGGCTGAATGTAAAACGACATAAAAGAAAAACACCGAAACATGCTAAGAAAATAACAATGTAATTTAATAACATAGATAAAATAGTATACTGTTTATGTAAACATTAAATTTACTTTGTGAGAGTGATAGATAAAATAGTATATTGTTGATTTTGATCAAAGAATTTTAGCATATCACCTAAATACACAAAACTAGTTTTCCTAAAAAGTAGGGAATTTTGATTTTCAAAGTTTTTAGCAATTCTTAAACAAATACTAAAAACCATATTCTCTAAGTTTTTTTCTCAAAAGATTTGCGTGAGTTTTTTAAAATCCTTTTTCTGTTTTTTTAAATCCTTTTTCTGTTTTTTTTTGCTAATAATAGTACTATATTTATCAATCAATAATTTATTTTGACCAATTATTAATCAAAATCCAATATTTATCATACACGAACCTGGATTCCTTCCCAAATCTTCTGGAATTGAAGAATATCATCAGTATCAATTAGGATTTTGTGTCGCCCGAAATCTTGTCTTTGAATCACTTTTCTACCCACTTGTTGTAGTAACTTGTGCATCACTATATTTCCTTCGCTTGATATTTGTATGAGAGATTTATTTGCAAGGGTTTTCAAACCGAGTCTGACATTCAAGTTATTTTCAGCTAGCATCTCTTTTACATGACCATCTTCTTTGTAGTTGAAGAAGACTGCAATGAGGAGAAATAGCAATTGATCTTTCTCACGTAAACTATCATATCCGAATCTTAGTACTCTCTCGATATCCTGTTCTAGGCTATTTTCTAGCAAATCAAGGCTATTTTCTAAGCCTTGCAATATATCTTCCCAGTAATCTTTTGTCTTTTTGCATAAATATGAACCCATGACACGGAGACCCAGTGGAAGTTTGCTGCAAAACTTTGTGACTCTTTCGATAAGCTTTTCAAATCCATCTGGCTTCGAGCTCTTTCTAAAAGCATATCTACATAAGATCTTTCGAGCTTCTTCTTCAATTGGAAAAGCCACATGATATGTATTGTAAATATCGTGTTGCTCCAAAAGCTCTCGATCTTCTGTGGTTACGATGATCCTACTTCCAGGACCAAACCAGTTAGTTTCATTAGCCAAAGCCTCGAGTTGCTGCAAATCATCCACATCATCAAGAATGAGGAGAACTTTTTGGTCACAAAGCCTTTTCCGTAGAGCACTTAAATGGTATATCCTTATACCATTTTGGTTTAAAATTTTGGAAAGAAGTTGCTCTTGTAATCGCAGCTTCAAACCAATGTCGTCAAGACCACTATTACTGCTTTCCCTAATATTCTCCAAAAAACAGTTAAGCTGAAAATTACTAGAGAGGCGGCTATGTAAAGCTCTCGCAATGGTAGTTTTACCAATGCCTGCAGGGCCACAGATTCCAACAATCATAGCTCCATCTTCATAATTTAAACGTAACAGAGACTGCATTTTCTGCAGATGTGCTTCAATACCCACCATGTCTTCAAAATCCCAAGAGATTGTAGCGTTTAGTTTGTTTGAAACATCTCTTGCAATCTTTTCAATCATCTTTGATTCATTATCCCTAATAGAAAGAAAAAAATCACCGTTTTAATCATATAGTCATTATGTGAAATCATCAAGAAGATTATTACATCTCATAGCAAGATCTGTATATATCTATTTGTGACTTATTAGTTAGCTAAAATACTGTTTCGTGTTAGTAAAATAATGACATGAGTCTTATGCTAATAAAGTAACATATGAATATTCAGAAAGTTATCAGATCTTTCAGATTCACAAAGAAATTTTACTTATTCTGTTTAAGAAAGCAAAAATCCGAAATTAGTTGAATGAAAGCAAACTAACCACTTAAGGAAGTGTTCTCCAGCAATGTTGCCAACATCTTCCAAAGCTTTGCTCCATTTTTCCCTCTTCTCTTCATCCTTTTTTCGAGCACAAGTTTTATTGAAGGCGATCCCAAACTCTCCGGTCTTATTCCGGACATCAGATGGATCCACTCCATAGAAAATTGTCATCACAATCTGCCCAATCTCTTCCTTGCACTTAAAAATCTCCAGCAACTTATCCAAACACAAGCTGGATGAAGCATAGTTCTTCGAGAGCACCACGATCGAGATCCTGGATTCCCTAATCGCTTGTGAGAGAGCAGGAGCAATTATTTGGCTTCTCTCGATCTCTTGATCATCGAACATCGTAATCCCATTGTAGCTAAACTGTTTGCGTAAATGAGTGAGAAATGTTTTACGCACGTCAGGTCCATGGAAGCTCGTGAAGACGCGGTATCTCCATGTGCGAGGTGAAGAAGAAGAAGAGGAAGAAGCCATGAGAGACGATAGTGAGTAGTTCAAAATCACGGTTCACAAAGATGTTATTGGATAAATCTGTTTGTGGAGGAGAAATTGGTAAGTCGTAATTGTTGATTTTTGTCGCTTAATAATAAAGAGGAAGAAATAGAAATTTCTTAGCTTTTTCATTATTTATTTCTTTTAGTCAACTCGCTTTTTCTTTCCGTTATCTTTGAAAAGTAAGCGAGATCTCAAACGAGTGAATTATTATCACAAACAATAATAGAGAGAAAAAATGAGTCAGAGATTCACATTAATGTTTAGTTTGGAAAGAACAAACAAGTGGTCTCCCGCAACAACTATTTGGATATTATTGCGCTATTAGAAAAAGATTAATGTTTTTTCCAAATTTTTATCGTTTTCATAATTTCATAATATCTTTAGAATATATATATATATATATATATATATACTAAATAGCCAAATTGTGAAAGGTTATTTTCACTTTTTTATATGTTAAAAACCTTGTTTGTGCGATGGATGTCTTTTTAACACATTATTAGTTTATCTATTTAATATCACGTTTTTCGGGATTTTAAGAAATAAGTTTCAATTTCAGTTTTATATGGTATACATACATACGATGATCATTCACACTTAAAATTTAGCTGTGACGTTTCATGAGATTTGGCATGGTTTTATTCGTTGAAACTGAGGTCCTAAGCAAGACCATTTCTCTCATGGCAACTCGGCATTATTTTGGCATGACAATTGACGAATCTAGGACGAATCTCGTGACATTGAACACACTGATGCATGGTCTGTGCCATGTTGGGCCGAGTTCTTGAAGCAGCAGCTTTGCTTGATCAGATGGTTAAAATGGAATATGTAGCAAATGTCATAACATTCAACACATTTATGCGTGGTCTCTGTCTACAAGGTCGAGTTCTTGAAGCAGCAGCTCTGCTTGATCGAATGGTTGAAATGGGATGTAGACCCAATTTCATAACATTCAGCACACTGATGAATGGCCTCTATTTAGAAGGTTGAGTTTTCGAAGCAGTATATTTGGTCAATAAGATGGTAGAAAATGGTCATCAACATGACGCTGTTACTTATAGAACAATTGCAAATGGCATGTGTAAGATGGGCGACACTGTCTCGGCCTTGAATCTGCTTAGGAAGATGGAGGACAGCCACATCAAAGCCAATGTTGTAATCTATAGTGCCACCATTGATCGTCTTTGCAAAGACGGGCATCACAGCGATGCTCAAAATCTTTTCACTGAAATGCATGGGAAACGAATTTTTCCTAATGTTTTGATCTACAACTGTATGATAGATCATGGTTATTGTAGCTTTGGTAGATGGATCGATGCCAAGCGGTTGCTGCATAAAATGATCAAAAGAAATATTGATCCTAATGTTGTAACTTTCAGTTCATTTATCAATGCATTAGCCAAAGAAGGGAAGTTCACTGAGGCAGGCAAATTATGTGAAGAGATGCTCCGTAGGGAATATCTCCTAATACAATCACCTATAGCTCAATGATCGATAGATTTTGCAAGCATGATCGTCTAGATGATGCTAAACGCATGTTTGATTTGATGGCTAGCAAGGGCTGTTCTCCAAACGTAATTACTTTGAATCTCATCATTGACGGATACTGTAGAGCTAAGAGGGTTGACGATGGGATGAAACTTCTCCTTGAGATGTCTAGAAGAGGGTTAGTTGCTGATACAATTTTTTACAACAGTCTTATTCACGGGTTCTGTCAAGTGGGCAACCTTAATGCTGCCCAAGACCTTTTTCGGGAGATGATTTGTCAGGATGTGTGTCCTAGTACCATAACTTGTAACATTTTGTTGTACAGTTTGTGCGAAAATGGGAAACTAGTAGAGGCATGGAAATGTTTGAGGGTATCCAAAAAAGTAAGATGGATCTTGATATTGTTACATATAGCATCATCATCCATGGAATGTGCAAGGGTAACAAGGTGGATGAAGCATGTGACTTATTTTGTAGTCTCCCCATCGATGGTGTGGAGATTAATGTTCAAACTTACACTATAATGATAGATGGATTTTGTGGTAAAGGTGCAATTTCAAAAGCAAATGCTTTATTCGGTAAAATGAAGCACAATGGACATGTACCAGATGGCTACACATACAAGACACTAATAAGAGATCATCTTGGAGCTGGGGAAATAGCTGCATCACGTGAACTTATGATGGAGATGCGAAGTATGATATGATATCTGGTGGTAGATTGGACAAGAGCTTTTTGGATATGCTCTCTTAGTGTTTTGTGTGGTGTTTCTTGTGAAGAGGTCTTCTCTTGATCTTGTTCCTTCTATGGTATGTTATACTCACTTGTGTCTGTTTGCTTGTGTTCTTTTTCAGATGTTTCAATGCTATATGTAACATCGTAAGAGGGTTTTGCAGATTTCAGGATCTGTAACATGTACTTGAGAAAAGACAGAAATCGTAAGTGAAGCAACAAAACGAGAGTGTCTAAGGAACAATTAACGAGGTGGATCTGCTCTCTTTTGATATTCTCAGAATTGAATCAAAATCTTATCTTAACTCTGTTTTGAATAGCTTGGGTGTCTGTTTTTATATTCAAAAAATTGTAGTGATGCTTATGTAGTAGATATAAAAAAAAATTCCATGCTTCTACACTAGACTAGTTTTACAAGTAAGGTTAACCAACTAACCTTAGACTTCACGTCTTTACCAACTCTACTATTCTATCATAGCTTAGTATTTGGCTAGATTTAGAACCACATTACACATTTCCTTATTTTGGGCCTAACTAACCTTAATAAGCCCATTAGTATTCTTAGCCCAAAACAGAAAACAACAATTTTCTTCTTGTTGACTTCTCTTCGTCGTTGACCTCTCTTTCTCTTCCTGTGAGTCCGACAACATCTTCTTCTTCTTCGCCTCTTTGCTTCTCTTCTTCGCTTCTTCTTCTTCTCCTCATTGAAGCTTCTTCTTCTTGCAGAATTTAATCTAGGATTCATAATTCCAACAGCTTTAAAAGATTGATCACTGTAATACAGTTTTCAAATGAACCACAAGATGGTTTGGTTTCTCTAAGTTTGGTTCGGTTTAGCTTAAAGAATATTAGATTGTCGCCAGTTTGTAGAAATTCTTCATGAACTAGTTCTGAATCTTGATGAACTTGAAAGAAACAACCTTTGATTTTCTTGATCCAAGTTAAAATTCCAGATTAAAACCTCTAATTGGGTTGGTGTGTTTGCTTTACAGGATCATCAATTGGAGGATGAAGGGAAGATTTTTCAGATTTAAAACTTTAATTCCATACTAATTAAAATTTTGTTTTATGGATTTCTCTCATTCTGTTTTGTCTTCTTGCAAACATGTAGAGATGAGTTCAGCTTTTGTGTGTTTATCGGTTAAACACTTGCATTTTGTTGGTTTTAATATTTAAAATTAACGTCATGTATATAAAATCTTGAACCTAATAATTCATCATATATATTGAGCAAATAGTATTCTTCAAAGATTATTCTATAATTCTGTTATGAAAATATAAGATAATACTTCGTTATAACCTTAAAATGTGATTAGCATAGTGACACTATTTAGAAGGTGAAGCGGCATGGCCGCAGTAGTTATGAATACATAATTGAATTTTGCAACATGGGAAACAACTATTTTGATATCTTTTTAGTACAATTCATCGACGTTGCAATTCCCTCGCATTTGATATCAACGTACCTATACACACATTTCATTCATTCATTCAATCATATATATGTATATATATATATATATAATCATTCAATTCATTTTTCAAATGTTAGTGACATAGATAGAGAGATACTAACATGATAAGAATGCGACAAAAACAATGAGCAATATTGTTTTAATATTGTCTTTGATGCTGCCATGTCTTTTAAACTCGATCTATAGATTTATTTATTATTATGATTGATGATATTCTATATAATCATAATGTCTATTTATATTTTGTTATGAAACGTTAAAAATGGTATATAATCTTAATATTCTTAGATCATATAGTGTATTTATATTGTGTTATGGTATATAATCTTTGTGTTCTTAGATTATAGTGGATAAAAATGGTATATAAAGACTATCGAATATGATCTATTCGGGTCAACACTTTTAACAATATAATTAAAATATAGCAATAAATATAGTATCATTTTTCTTCTTTTATTGACCTTGATCATGAAACAAATTCACCATATTCCATTCCCATAAACCATCACCGTAAGTTCTTACATCATCATGATCAATTCATCATCATGATGATTACAAGAAGTAAGTGAGTTGTTCTTTCTTCCTCGATCCTCCTTCTCCATACAACTCATTCCATTGCTTCAATTCTCCCATTCCCGCTCCCTCACTCGCAAAACTCGCCGCCACCTGCGTTTTCAATTTCAAAACATTACAAAACGCAAAACGCCATTTCAATATCCAACACAAATGTTTATTATAATATTTCACCTGATTCTTTGCTTCTTTAAAGTCTTGTCTATTCAACGGACGAAGTGTAATAACTCTCTCCTCTTTCTCTTCAACTTCGTCACCCGACTTCGTAGTTTCTCTCTGCTTCTTCTTCTCCTTCAAATATCAAATTTGAATAACAATCAAATCAAGACCAAAACAAAGAAATTAGTATGAAAAATCCTAAAAGGCTTGAACTTTTACCGTATCTTTAATCCTCTCTTGTTGTATAAGCTCTCTCACAGGGCTATACGCAGCAGTTGTGCATAGATTCTGTTCAATTGAATCAATATATGGTCAAGATCTCTTCTTTTGATTTTGTACTACAAATTCAAGAAACGTATCGAACCTTGAGATCACTTCCTGTGTATCCTTCTGTCATCATTGCTAGTTCCTTGTAATCCAAGTTGTCATCTACTTTCTCCTTCGCCAACAATGTCCTTAGAATCTTTTCTCTGTTCTCTACAGCCGGTAGTCCCACCATAATCCTTCAGAAGAATAAACCCAGTAAACCAACTAAACGGAACCAACTATTTCATCAGCTTAAATGAAAAAGGATTTAGACTAAATAAGTTGCTTGCGGTTTAAGTTATACCTTCGTTCGAACCGTCTGATAATGGCCTCATCTAGATCAAAAGGCCGATTCGTAGCAGCAAGGACTAAGATACGCTCACCAGGTTTAGTCATTAAACCATCCCAATGACTCATAAACTCATTCTTAATCTTTCTCATTGCTTCATGTTCTCCAACCCTCGTTCTTTGTCCCAACATACTATCAACTTCATCCACAAATATAATCGTTGGCGACACCTTTGAAGCTAGAGTAAACAAAGCCCTAACATTCTTCTCGTCTTCTCCAAACCATTTCGAAGTTATGGTTGACATAGAAACGTTTATGAAACTCGCTCCTGCCTCTCTTGCGATGGCTTTAGCTAGCATTGTTTTACCGGTACCCGGTGGACCAAAGAGTAGGATTCCTCTGCAGGGCTTTAAGAGACCTCCTGTGAAGAGATCTGGTCTATGGAGAGGAAGCATTACAAGCTCTTGTAGTGATTCTTTGATATCGTCAAGTGCACCAATGTCTTCAAATGTGACATTGATTTCTTCTGCTGGGATTACTTCCGGTCTTATCCGTTTCTCAAACTCGTTATCCGGTGGAACATCCTGTTCCATAGGTTAAAAAAATTGACAATCTGTTTCAGCAATGTCATGAAGTATCAAGTAGATAAAACAGTAGATAGATCAAAAGCTTACCGGAGCTTTTGAGGCTGGTTTCTCAGATTTGGCTTCTTTCTCCGGTTCGTTCTTGCTGCTTGCAGTGGTGACACTCTCTGGTTTTGTCTCCGGTTTGACATCAGCCGCTAATTCTGCTTTTACTTCCTGAAATAGTGAAAAGACAATGTTTCAGCAATGGTTTTGCTCTGTTTCTGTCTTAATCCTCTGTTTTCAGCTAAAGCAAGAGTATAGAGAGAGACATTGGATATTTCTTTATTAGGATTATGCTTCAGCTTTTCTCCACCACTCGCTTTACTCTCTCTGAAGAGGCTGAATCCATGCGATAAACTAACCGAGAAAGAAAGAATATATCAGTACCATTATCGTCGTAGAGGTTTGTTTATGAAACAAGTTAGGGTTTTCTTAACCTTGTAGAAGATATCACCAGCTTTCCGTTTCTGTACTCAGGATTTTTGTTGTTCATCAGATGATAGGAAAGAGCAGAGACAACAATCTCTTCAATGTAATTGCTTAAAACCTTTGTATCCTCAAATGAGATTGATTCGAGGTCATCGCATATAAGATCATTCTCCGATAAAACTTCCATGATATGGTTCCTATTGTCCTGAGTTTGGATCATGTTCATGTCACGTTCAAGCTGCGATTTCCAGCTCACCAAATGGGTCTCATCTTCAGGCGGTCTTATGTCGATGTTATAAGGGAAAACAGCAGAGAGCTTCTCATCAATTTCTTGAGCGTCTTCGCTTGATAAGTCTACGATTCTTGAACCGAGAATGAGAACCGGTCCACTGAGTTTCTGGAGAAGCTTGTGGAACAAGTTGTAAATTCTCTGCGAGCGGAACAGAAAGTTCTCGACATCTCGAAGATATAACACAATCGGATTCGCCTTGGAGACATAGGCCAAGACCTGCATTTCGTAATATGCAAGATATTATAAACAAGATTCAAACAACCTCAATGCATATAGTTTTATACATTACCTTATATAAAGATTGGATAAGAAGCTTCTCATCAAATGACCAACTGCTAGCGCGCTTCAAAGGTGCTGAAACTCGGATAAAGTATTAGTCGATTTGTCGGAAACTCGTAATAAATAAAGATTGAAAGCATTATAATACATAACCTTGATTTGATGAAGATGCAAGGTTGCTAATATTAGCAGCTGCTGAAGAGTTTCGACGAAGCTTTGGTGGATTACTAGAGCCTTCGAATGAGCTGCTTAGATCAAGTAAAAATTGATTGCAAAACATTGACGGATATTGGCATTACTTAAAAACTGAAGTAAAGGAAACAGAAACAAAACCTTGACTTGAGATCCACACCACTGCTTTGCCTCCTCAAGGTACCACCAGCTGAACAGATTCATCAACGAACCATGCTAATATTAGTCACAAAACCGATTAATATCCAAACTATTAAAGCTAGTTGAAGACCAAGTCAATTTCTCGGTTAAGCAGAGCCAATTTAACATCTAACCGGGACAAAATTGAAGTTTCGATTTACCTTTAGGCTCTTCTCTCTGAGGAAGGATGGAGAAGGAACTAAACAGTCCTGATAGTTGTTCTAATGCAGATTCTGAGGGAGATCTCTTGAATGACTAAAATAACCAACCAAAAAATTCCGGTTTAGATCATTTACAAGGAACCAGAAACAATACGCAAACCAAACCCAATCAGTAAACTGCTTACAGATGGTTCTGTACTTCCACTGCCGTATTTGCTCTGTATCTGCAAAACACAATAAAGTAGATTTGAGGTTCACAACGGAGAAGACTCACAGTAAGAAACAGAGTTTAATGTTTTTCTTTAGGGTTTCAAAAACCTTGAGTGCAAAATCGTTGACGTCTAGAAGAAGTAACTTGGCGTCAAAGAAATGAGCCAAGGCTTTTGCTAGCATTTGTTGGTAAAGCTCTACAAAAAAAAAACAGAAGAAGAATCAAAACATAAACGAATCGATTCAATGTCAAGATCAAAATCGAAACATCGGAATCTAACCGGCAGGACCGGACAAGAGACTGGCTCGGCTAGCCGGAGACAGGTTTCTGCTATACTTTGAAGCATCAAAGTGCTTCAAATGAACATAAGCTGCACTTGTTAAAAGCACTCGTGTTTGTTCACTGCACAATCCCAAAACATTGATTAACAAGATTACATATCTAATGTGTATCGGTGTATAAATATGTGGGAATAAATCCGAACATCTTGGGACAAAGATCACAGGATCTAAATGATAGTGACACGTGTCTGAATCAGAAGACTATGAGATCATCCAGGGAGTATATAAACAGAAATTCACATGCTCAAATATCTTATCCTTTTTTTTGTAAACTAGATTTAATTAAAAAATGCGATTACTTTATTATTTCTATATTCTCATACTTACATTATCGTCTCGAAATTCGGAAAACATAAATTAAAAAGTGTAGATCAAAACATAATGAAAAAGACACTATATAATTTCATCATAATAACAATTTCAAAATAATCAAAATTGATAAATCTTAAAGTTGATTTGAATTTCATGTAAAGAAATTTATGGGAATTTCCAATGTTAAAAAATGAAAGGAACAAAATTTAAAATTACCTGAGATAGTAAGGAAACTCATCGAAAGTAATTTTACTCTCTCTTCCGTCAACAACTTGACGGAGTATCTCCTTCTCCATCTTATCCGCTGTGACGGCGTTACTTGACGTAGAGTTCCCGCCGGCCCATTTTCCGACGGCTTGACCCGAAGCCAAGCCCAAACCTACACCAACTCCAACTCCGACGCCAAGCGCCGATAACAACATCTGTTTGCTATCCATTTGATCTTCCAAAAACAAATCGAAAGAGCAACCAAAAAACTAAAAAACAGAGTATTGGTAAATATATATATATATATATATGATGATGATCTATACGAAAGATACTAATCATAAAACAATATAAAAAATCGTTGATAACAGCCAGAAGATATATATTTTCTATTAAATTTATATATTATCGAAAATATATTTTCTTTTGCTGTTTCTTTCTCATGAAAACAGAAAAACTTGTAACCCCGATCTTTTGTTTCTTACGATTCAATTGTCTGAAAATCACAGAGGGTAATGAGAACTCGGATCTATTGACACGTCATCACCGGCTATGGAAATGAGGCGGAGACGGCGGCGGATTTAGTTTTTTTTTCTCGAAGATTATCTTCTCTGTCTTTTTTATTTCATGGGTATATGCGATGAAGAGAGTGTATATACACATGAAAACTGATGAGTCATTACAGAGACTTCGCTTACGTGTCGTTATATCAACGGCTAGTAGGTTGGTTATGGCAGTTTTTTATTCGATGTTGCCGCTTCTTTACTCTTATACCCTTTAACTCTGTAGTTTCTCTAATTTATTCCTTGATATTTTCGGGATTGTTACTCTAGTCCAGGTTCTGGTATACTATTCCGGTCAATGTATTTCTCAACTTTGCTATTCGAGAAATATTATCTCATATCAATAATGTTAGACAATATATTCCACAATATGGTATTTAAATGTTGTATATAATATAGGTCGTTGTTTTTCATCTCCTCTAAAATTATGTCTAGTAAAAGGAAACATTGTTTTCAGTTGTGGATATTTTGTGATAATTGATTATTTTTTAGGGGTAACTAAAATCGAGTTGTGCAAAGAGGTATGAGTTTAGTAATTACATAGAAGATGGCACAAAATTTAACTACGAAGGAAAAGATTGTAATAAATAAATAAAAGGGTGCAGACTCTAGAAAGCATGACTGTTAGATCTGGAAGGCGTGGCTTATTTAAAGCCGTTGGATTGAAAAAATTAGACCCACGTAAGGGAACAAGTTGACGGCTTAGATCGAAAGGTATGGCTCCTTCTGCATTCGCAAGAACCGTAGGCATTTTAAACTAATCTGATCGCCATGAAAAGAAATTAAACCCACGCGCTAATACATATCGCACTTAAATGGACTTTGTTGTTGTTGTGGGCGTAACGCATCTCAAGTGCGCGTGACATTTGTTAAATGGACTCTTTGTTGTTGTTGTTGGTAGTGGGCTTTTTGTTATACTCCTAAAGAAAAAATTTTAACCATTCGAAGTCATATATTTTGCTTTAACAAGATTCGTACATATAGGCTTTAACAAGATATTTCGTACGGGCCGATATTGGATGAGAAAAACATATATGCGATAGCGATGCATACTTTGTGTGACGAAAAAAAGAAAATCTGAGGATTGGTATGGGTTATCTCGAGAAGTATACTAGGGCTAGGAAAATAACTATAACAAAAAAAACTGTACCATACCGTAAATTAGTATTTTGGTTTTGATTTTGGTTTAGCTTAAAAATTTGTTCATGTTATTTTGGTTTCGGTTTAAACCGTTAAACTGTTCTTTTTTTTACTTTTAAATCTAATTTTTATATATGCTTAGATAAATACTTAGGTTTAAGAAAGTTTAACAAAAATATCTTTAAAATGGAAATGGTTACAAAAAAGATAAATATAAAAAATCCTATATAAATATATATGTTATATATAATTTAAAATTTTGGTTCATTTATTTATTTTCTACTAAAGTTTTATCAAATTGTTCGTCATTAGATTTGATTTTCATTCTCTTTAAACTTTCTACTGGATTCGATTTTGAGTTTTTGACTTTTAATTATTTGATTATAATTTTTTAACTTTTGACAAATACAATTACAATTACAAATTCAATGTTTTAATTTTGAGTTTTAATTATTATTTTTATACAATTATGAAATATTTTGCAGAAACTGAAACGAATGCGAATCCCTAAATTACGACGTATTAGTTTTTTTTCTTTACAAGGTATACTATTACGTGGTATATAGATTTATACTAAAAATGATTGAACATATCAAAAAGCCAGGATGGCCGAGTGGTCTAAGGCGCCAGACTCAAGTTCTGGTCTTCGAAAGAGGGTGTGGGTTCAAATCCCACTTCTGACAATTTTATTTGTTTTTTCTCCCTCAATATTTTAGAGAAAAAACTGCAAAACCAAATAGTAAATAATGCGTAGCCTTAAAGGCATTTCGAACTCTGATTTACCTTTTATAAAAGAAAAGCTAGCAACTTATTCTTCCATCTTTGTGATTTGATGACCAGGAGAAAAAAATTAATTACTTAGAATATAAATTTAGTCGGTTCAAGGTATTTGATAAATTTGGTCCGCACAAGTTATTCTTCCATTTAAGTGTTACCTTGATTAGTTAGGTGAAGCAGAGTGCAGTTAGCAGAGGAATTTTCTTAAATTTAGAAAAATGGCACATTTGATGAAAAGTTTTAGAGGGTAATTGCTCAAATTATTAACTATATTGCACTATTTCACTATTTCACATAAATATTTAGCTATATAAACACGTTACATTGAGAAGATCATTATTTATAAAGCTCACAATTATACAAATAACAAGACATAACATCAAGTAGAGAAATGTCATTGAAATACTGGGGGATGTTTTCTCCAGACAATGACAATATATAACACTTTTGTCTAAATATTCCCTAAACCGAAGAAATTGCAATTTGCAAACAAAGACATGAATTTTATTATTATTATCATCATCATCATAAGACTGTTTTTGACAATTCACAGGTGGGCTTTCACCTGTACATAATTCACATCATCACAGACTTATTATTTACAAGCAAAGAAGATAAAAAGAAGACACAGACTTAATTCAATATATCTACAAGCAAAGAAGATAAAAAGAAGACACAGACTTATTAAACTTTTCCACTCTCTAAGCAAACCTAAAACTAGAACAAACATAGACTCTTAACCCCTTTCACTCTCACACACGCAATAGAATTAAGACTGCAAACCAAACTGAAGACCACTTACATCCACCTCTTTGACCTCTCCTGCCCATTGCTAGAGCCAGAGCCACCGTCTCTAGCCAACATCGCCATCATCAAACTTCCACCATGGACTCTTCCTTCTGGAGCTAACCCCAATCCTGCATACTCACTCAGATCTACATCAGTCTCTGGAGATCCAGAAGCACTTCTTGCTTTCATTGTATCAACGTTCATATCTTGTGAACCACTAAACTCTTCCTCGTTCTCTGTTTCGCTGCTTAGTCTTGGTTCTTGGCTCTCGGAAGTTATAGTCATTCCTCCGTGAACCCGGTTATCCTGAGCCAGACTGTTATGAAGTGCACAAAGACCAGTCTTACCTCGAGCAAACGAGGTACATGGACCAGAAGCGGAATGTCCTGCATACTCGGTCTCGGGATGACCCCATGCACACCGTTTCCCTCCTCCATGTGCTTTGCAAAAGTCAGTACTACCTTGAGCACTTTTGCCACATCCTTCAGACTTGCATCTCTTTCCTCCACCATGCCTGACACAGAAATCAGTCCTTCCTCTAGCACTCTTTGTGCATTCGGGAACCGCACATCTCTTGCCACCGCCATGTGCCACACAGAAGTTTGTACCTCCATGAACACTCTTGGAACAAGGATCCCCTCCTTGAAAGGCACATCTTTTACCTCCTCCATGTCCTTTACAGAACGGTGTGCTTCCTTCTGCACCTTTGGTGCAACCTGTGTGTGTACATCGTTTACCACCACCATGTGCTTTGCAGAACATTGTGCTCCCTTGTGCTCCCTTTGTGCATCCGTCAGATTGACATCGCCGACCACCACCATGAGAGATGCAGAGTCCCGAAAGGCCTTCAGCGCTTTTAGTGCAGTTCTCTCTTTGGCATCTTTTTCCTCCACCATGCCTGATACAGAGTCCTGATCTTCCTCTAGCAGCTCGTGTACAATCTTCATGGCTGCATCTCCGACCACCTCCATGAGCTATACAAAAGTCAGTACGGCCTTCTGCGCTTTTGGTGCATCCGAGAAATTCACATCGACGACCACCTCCATGGGCTTTACAATAAACAGTTCGGCCTTCAGCGCCCTTGTGGCAACCATGTTTCTGGCATCTACGTCCACCACCATGGGAAATACAACGACCAGAGGCGCCTCTTGCTCCCTTTTGACATCCTTCTACTTGACATAACTTGGAACTAGAAGAATTCTTAAGCTGTGGCTTCAGCTGCTGAGTTAAACCGGAAGTAAATGTACCCGAGCTTACTGGTGTTGTTGGTGCCGTGCTAGATGACAGTTCCAGAACAGGAGCAGCAGGAATGATGACATTTTTTGGACCATGGCCTAAGAAGGAGCTTGTTTCTTTGCTTGACGAGGCTGGAAATGTCGGTAATCCAAATCCTGGCCTCCAACCACATGATGTGGATTCTTCATTACTTGCACGTAGCATGCCCGCAAGGGTCTGAAATTGGTTAGCCTGCTGCTGGACCGCAGTGATCTCAGATTGACAAGATCCTGCCCCAGAAAGACTCAGTTCAAGATCAAATTTTGGGGAGAGAACCTGCAACCCTTTCATTTTCAAATTAGCTGGCTTTTTGTTGCTAGCCGCCAGTTTCTCATTCCCAAGATGAAGGCTAAAGTCCAGATCAATATCCATTGAGGACGCCTCCTCGGTTTCTTTAGCAGAAGATAAACTCGTGCAAGCAGTTGCCGAACTCCCCTTGCTATCAGAAGAGCTCGATGAATGACCAAGTCTCAAGGAAAGTAAAGGATCAGATCCATCAATCAGATTCCACTTCCTTTTGATTCCCTTAGCATTAGACAACGGAGAGGCAAGGGAATCAAGACGCAGAGTAGTATCCGCAGCCGCAGGGACATCAACTTGAAGGGAACGGCCCAATATCTTAAAAGAATTTGATGAGGAATTACCAGCATGCATGATCAGAACTTAAAAATAATAACTTTTTTTGTCACCAAAGCAAAGATGTGAAGGCAAACAGTAGTAGACCACAACTACTTCCGGGTTAAGAGAATAAGCCACAGCTCTAATGAGTTAAAAGACCTTATAAGCATCTCCACCTCCGCTTACAAATCCTGAAGTATCGCACCGATCCATTTCAAATGAAGTTAAATCAAATCTGGCACAGCTGATTCGAAAAGTTTCTCTCAAACCCAAGTTAATTCTCAACCTTCGCGGAAATATTACGGTAGCAACTAACCATCCTGATTCATAAAACAGATAAACAAACAAGTGAGCATAAACACAGATTCAAAACAGAAGTGTTTTATTCGTTAGTCAACCTCATCGTTTATGTAAACAAGATCTAAATAAACAGATTATGAAATACGAATTTTGACAAAGAGATACATCACAAATGATGGAATCTTATTCATTAGTTCACGATTTGCTTACATGATTAAGAGAGAGTAATCAAAACAGAAGAGACCAAAAAAAACAAACCAGAGTACTTCAAAAAAACCAAACCAGACACAAAGTTCATCAATTTTTGAAATAAATAAACACAACAAGGAAACAAAACAAAGAATAAACAGAATCCCAGACATCGATCTCAGAGATATAATGTTTTTTTTTTCCCTCGAATAAGAGTAACTCTGAATTTCTCATCAAACAAACATGCAAATCAACCAAAATAAAATAAAAACAATCAGATGCGAAACAAAGAAATAGAATTTATCGCAAAAGAATGAATTACCTCAATTTTGAATGAATCTGATATACAAAATATCACGGGATCAAATGATAACCAAATCGCGATTTATTTCTTTCGCTCTCTCTCACAAAATCAACGAAATTGAGGATTTTGGTATATAATTCTGGATTCAGGGATGTTTGATTTTGTGAAAAATCTAGAGATTAGCAGCGCCGGCGAGAGAGATTGAAAGAAATATAAATAGGAAAGAGAGAAAAGAGAGAAGCTTTTGAAGGAGTGGAAATAATCGAATCTCAAAGAAGAAGAGGACATAAAAGGGTAAGGTGACTGATGCCACACGTGCCTTCCGAATCTTTGGCACGTGCCATTTCTTTTTATGCCTTCTGTCTCATTCCTTTGTGTTTTGTGTATTGATGCAGAAAAACACATTAAACAGAGAAATAGATCATTAACTAATTATTCAATGACTATAGCCTATAGGCACCACCTAGATTTTAATTATTGGCTGTGTCCTCTACTTCCTCCTGTATTTACTCATTATCAAATTTATTATTACTACCTCTTTCAATATATAAAATGTTTCAGCTAATTATTTTTGTTTTATTTTATTGATTTTCTCATATTTCTATACAACATATTTAATATATTAATTTTTATATCTTTTATATTTTATAGTATATTTTCATTGTATCCTCTACTTCCCCCTGTGTTTCCTCATTATTAAATTTATTATGACATGTGTTTTCAACCAAAATTTACACTCAAAAATCAGTTTTAATACACTCTTACAAGTCTTAAAATCTTGGTATTTTTAACAAAACAAGATGTTCACTTTTTGATATAATTAATATTTTAAGAGTTACTAATGTGTGGAAATAATCTATCTCATAATTTGAAAGAGAATGGTATATCTTACACATATAATTTATAAAAAAAATGTTTTACTCTCTTTTAGTTGAATAATCATAAATCAAATTTATTATGACATGTGTTTGCAACCAAAATTATACTCAAATCAGTTAAAATACACTCTTATAATTCCTGAAATCTTGGTTTAAAAAAAACTAGATGTTCATATTTTTATGATATAATTATTTTTTAGCATAAAAATTTTCTTAATAACATTTGTGATAAAAAAAATGATAACGATTATTATATGTGGAAATAATCTATTTAATAATTTCAAAGAGACTGATATATATTACTCCATCTTACACATTTAATTAAAAGAAATTTTAATTCTTTTACTCTTTTTTAGATGAATAATCATAAATTTAATTAAAAGAAATTTTTGCTTAGATTAACACTAAAGATGAATAAGGATAGGTTAAACCAAACCAAACCAATGGCGGTTGCAAAGGTCAAGCATAATAACGAAGTGCGTGGCGGCTGAGGCAGCAGCGGCTCGTCACCGTTCAATTTGGTTCTGTGATTATGTTTGGGCCCCACATGCCTCTTTTGTGGGTCCCTTTTGATTCCCTCGGGAAGGTCTACGATCGATAGCGTAATTCTGGCTTCCTCTTTTTTTTTTTATTCGTAACGCAAAAATGTATAAAGCGACATCGTTTGTTTGTTTTGCTATCACTGTCCGAAATAGGAAACCAAAAAGGGTCCACGTACGATAAAAGAGTGGTTCAGGTTGCAAATGCAAAATATATAGATTTTGTCACTTTTTAGGGTCAAATGTAATGATTCTCAAATTCCTTTGTTTTTTATCCACTTTATTAATTCAATTAAACCATGTTATATAATATTTTTCCCCATTGATATCAGGTAAGTAGTAGCTTTGCTATTTGAACATGCAAAATTTTAAATCAAATCATTGATGATTTAATGGAAAATTAACAACAAAAAATCATTACCCAAAAGAAATATTAAGTTAAAGACTGTATGTTGTAGGACAACGAATTGTTATATTTTAAAGAAAACTGTTGAATGTTGATGTTGTCACGATAGTTGCTGAAGTTTGAATTATTGTTATACATTTTTTATCGAGAACAACAAAACTCGGATGCATGTGTAATCATTATTACCAGTAAATATATTTTGGTAAACCAATTTTAAAAATCTATGTTAGTTTAAAAAAAAAAAATTGAAAGATACCTTTCAAAATCAATTATGTTTTAAGTTATATTTACAAAATTTCCCAACTATTTATTCTGCACACGTTTTAGTCCGCTTTCCTTCTTATGTATTTTTTTTCCTTTCAAAAATACACCTTAGACAATCAAAGAAATACTCATTTGGGAGTGGAACATATAAAGCCTGTAAACTTAGAACAATTTTCATATAGTTTAGCTATAAAAAAAACATTTCACATGCACGATTGTAATATAAAAATAATTAAATACACCTTTATAAAGAATAATAATAAAAAAAGAATATGCTCTACCATGTTCGACTCCTTTATATTCTTTCAGGTCCCAAACACGTGTTATGTTTGGACGCAACTTTCAAAACATAATATATTACCTATCTTGACCTCTAAGTAAATTCTAACCACTAAAAAACAATTCTATCAAAACTAAACATATGAAAGAAGAAACTGTAAATCTAGAATATTAGTTAGCAGGAAAAGAGTGGAGGATAAACAATGTACTTAAATTTGCACATAAAATTAAAATAGTATTTTTTATACAAGAAAAAAAAAAGAAAAGAAGAAAAAATATTATTTCCGCCACTTACGTAATGATCTCAACCACCGTCACAGCAGCAAACACGAGAAACAAAATTCCCCCGACATAAGCAATTGCTTGTTTCGAACCAAACAACATTTATACCCGAACCTGTTAAGAACTCTCTCTCGAACACTTCGATGAATAAAGATTAAGAAAAACAGTCTAGATCTTTATAAAATTAAGAAGTTAGTGTACACTCTTAACTCCAAACTCTATAATCAAAATCTTAGAGACTAAATCCCAAAATATAAACACTAAAGTCTAAACCATAACCACTACCACATAACTTTGAAACATTAAAACCTAAACAAAATGATCTATTCATTTAGTTTAAATTTTATTTTATTTTGCGATTAGTTTCATTATTTAGTTTGGGAATAATATCGTGTTGTTGACAGATTGGATCGGACGTAGGAAAGAATAAAAACAAGAAAAGATGTTACTTTGACTCTTTTCTGGGGAGGAATAGATACGAAATGATGTGGAAGACTTGAGATCAATGAAATTAGTAGCTTCTTGTTGCCACTTGCCATAGAATAAAAGCCTTAATCTCTACATCTCTCACTTTTCTTTCTATCAAGTTCAATCTCAGAACACAATACGAGAGTGAAAAGAGATCATTCGACTAATTAAAACAAAACTCAAAAAGGTGTCTTAGAACTTTAAAACCTAGGATAAAAGCTCATAAATTGCCAATAGAATCTGGTTTTTGTGTAATATAAGCTGAATATATCCTAGGATATGCTAGCATTTAGTATATTCCTACCTCCATTTCATGATAATTTAAGGACATGGACTTCTTTCATATATTAATAATTTTTCTACTTTTTAATGCGAACATTAAAGTTTTATTCTTTTTAACCTTTTTTAGTCAGGACAGGAATCAGAATTTATTCTTCTTAATCTTCGTAGTAAATTAAATGTAGTTTTAGACGTGTAATAAAAATCTAAAACTAACATTATAATGAAAAAAACGAAGAAGTATTCTTCAAGTGCATTTGTGAAATAATGATTTCTAAAATTAATTTGATCTTTATATATGCATATATTATGTAAATAGAGATAGATAGAGAGTTGAATTACCTTCTCTGACAAGAAATTTCCAAGCAAAGAACCTCCCAAAACCGCAAGCTGCGATCAATAAACCAAGCTGCAAGTTAGAGTTCTTGTGTCTCCCAAGTTCCATGAGAATTAAAAATCTCCTCTCTGATGGAATTTTAAGTCTTAACTCTTAATATTGCTTAAAGATGCTCTTGATTAGCCTAAGTGCAAGGATCTTTAATGTGTTCACGTAAAAAAATTCAACCACTTTTTTCAAAAGAAAACGAACTCACCAGAGTCACAGCACCGTGACCCGCCAATGCTCCAGCAATGACACCCAATGGCGACGATGAAGCCGCAAGAGCTTCAAAGAATTAACAGATTGTTTACAGTTTTGGCCATGAGGTTTTAATCTGTGCCAAGTTTATCATGAAAGTTGGAAGTTTTTAGTCTCACCGATTGTTGAGATGAAGGATTTGTCACCCCATTCCGCAACAAAAACCAATGCGAAAGTGCTGATGATGGTGTTCGCGGCTGCTACTGCCCCGCTCTGTTACTAGAAAGCTCTGAAACCGCTAGCTCTGCCTGTAGAAAAGAAGTCAGAAAATATCGACTTCTTGAATGAAGGTTGCATGTAAACACAAAATTTGAAAGGCTAAAAGAGGTTTTACTTCTTTCTGTTCTTCATCAGCTTTACCTTCGTCTGAAACAGCATCTAACAACGTTGAAACGCCAAAGTAAACCTAAATGTAACACAGCTCAATACTATTTCATGAACCACAAGGTCCAGACCAAACACTACTGGTTAACACAGCTCTGCTTAGAAAAGTAAAGAAGATTTACCAGAGATAAGCTGCTGCAATATCATCTAGAGGCAAATCGATTTCACCAAACCTGTAATTTCAAGTCATTGACATTTAGATTCATCATGAAAATTTAAAGCCTAAAACTTAATTTTTGCCGCAATTTTGCAAACTTGAATGGAAGAACTTCATCAACATAGTGGAAAGTTCGTCCAAGCATTACAGATATTATCGTCATTAACCTATAAAATAACAAAAATTCATAAGGTTTCTCTACTGATTTCATTTGGTTTCAGAAAAGATTCACGGACCATAACGCCTTTGTTTGAGAAAGAAAGAATACCCAAGAGCGCCAAAAGTCACCACGAATACGGTAGCAACAGAGTTCCTTGCTGCTAAAAGAGCCTAAACAAACCCATGAAAACTTATCACAATCAATACAATGTTAAATGTATAATTTCAGGGAGTTTCTAAAAGGTCAAGATCATACCGCAATGAAGAAAGTCTTGTCTCCAAGTTCAGAGAAAAATATAAGCAAGAACGCCTGCCGAGAGACATAAACAGACCACAACGTAAATTTTAAAGAACTGGCATTGAAAAAGACATAGTTCCCGGTTCTATACAAAAAGAAGATTCTCTAACCGAAGCAAAACCTGAGCTAATGTCTCCGAGGTCTCCAAGAGAAGAGACAAGTGACTGCGTCACATAAGGAATTTACGAAACCGCAAAAGCTGGATCAGTGCCGAGTAAATCAACCGAACCTGATAGGGCCAAGAACTTAAGAATTCTTTGAGTCTCTCTTCTTGAGAGAGCTATCGATGGCTCGACAAGAATATCACGATTTCTATCATTTTCTTCAGATTCAGCTTTCTGAAAAAGTAAACAAACCAACTTATTCAGTTCATCTCGTACTTATTCAGTTCAAGCTTCAAATGAATCCTAATTATCTATAGAATTAATTCGAAATAGCCTCTACAGAATCTCTCTAACTTAAAAAACCACCTAAGGTAACAAGTGGCATTTCGAGGAAAGCATCGAAGTCTTAGCTGAGATTCATTTCGACGCAATTGACTCAAACATCTGTACAGAATTGTGAATATACAAAAAAATCTAAATTCCGTTCGCATAACAAAACAAAAATGCAGATTCAAAAGCCGATGAACAAGAACTTACCTCGATGGGTGAGGAAGCAGAAGAAGAAGAAGTACAAAGCGAATCGGATTTGGGAGGCCTAGGGTTTGGGAATGGAAAACGAAGCGAATCGGAGAAATTCAAACTAAGCATTTCTTTCAAACGTCGCCTGAGTTTTTGTGTATGGGCTTCGTGTTCACAGTGATATATGATTCTTTACTGCTAAAACCTTTGGCTCTGTTTGGTTGTGAGAAGATAGTTATGCGCGCGCCTCCACGTATTACATCGCACGTGTGCGACAGATAACTTCATGTTGGGCCAACCCAACAATTGGCCCGTTATTTGTTAAAATGCTTTGGCAGTTTAGGCCCTTTATGAAATTTTGCAAAAGAATTATATCAGTTTTTTTCCTTTCTTTTTTTTTACTTCTACATACCAACTTTAATTTAATATTCAAGAACATAGATTAACTTTATCTCTTAGGATATTACAATCTAATAATTACATAGTAAAAACTTGTTTTAGCTTTAGGATTTTTTGCCTACAATTGTTTATTACATTTCCCGGTTGAGATAAGTTGTATATGGTTTCACGATATTATTAAACAATTATGAATAGTTACAAGTCACATTTAAAATTCTGCAATTTGTTTTGCTTTATTGGCCGCCAAATGCTGAAATGCATATGTTCTATTAAGTCGGCTAAAGCTATTTAATGGTTTTATATATAGCTAAAAAAAATGGATGCAGCGTGCATTGATGATATAATTAATGGTTTACTAATAAACATATAGTTCGTGCATAATTATGATCATCTTCATTATGCGCTTACTCAATAGGATCGTTAAGAGTCCAACAATGGTGTTTTCCGATGAACCTCCTCCGATCAAAAAAATGAAAAAAATATCAAATTTGAGCATAAAGGGAATACAACTGAATAGTTTGAGATGCTGTTGTTTTTATGTGTTTAAATGAGTTGTAAGAGTATAGACTATATACATACTTTGGGCATAAAGAGAAGACTATATATATATATATATATACATATATATATATATACTTTTAATGTTAAAGGAAAAACGGTATAATGACACATTAGCATGTTAGTGGCATTTGGGTATTTGACCGAATTTTTCATGTGCTTAATAGGATATGCAGATATTCACAAAGAAAGAATGGCCAGTGGATTACACATCCATTCCTTGATTAGTGCCTCACCAACCCATGATTAAAAGATGAAAGTTTAGAGTATTGAAGATTATTAAAGGTCTCGATAATTTTAATTTTTAAACGCATTGTTTTGTTTACATATAAATTTCTTTTTTATGGTTCAAATAATTTTAAAATTTTAAATGATTTTTTATAAAGTATTTTTACAAATTATGAACGTGAAAATAGTTGTTCTTTCGTTTTGACTTTTTTCACCAGCAATTTTTATATTGATTAAATACTATATATATACTGTTGACCAAAAAAAAATACTAAAGATTCTGAATTCATTTTAGTTGAATGTAAACAAACTAAGAAAACATAAACAAAATTGAACATAAATGTTAAAATTACATATATTGGTACTGAATTGTGAAAACTATACGCATTTATTAATGTCCTAAACTAATTAGTAGATTATTCACCGATTTGATCTTTGATTTACTTTTAAATTTGGGCAGTCTCATTTTTTATTGACGTTTTGGTAAATTCTTGTAGTTCCACTGACTTAATTAATTTATAATTAGTTTATGTAGTTTTAGATAAATTGTATCAAGCTATTAAGATTTTAGCATGTCACTATGATTTCATGTTTACTTGTAACTGCAGTTTTCTCCATTATTACAAGTTGTGGAAATTTTTGAAAGGTGATTGGAGCCGCCTACATTGAAAAGTTTTAAATATTCGTTGTAAATCATTTCACCCTTATTAATATATAAACAAAACTTTTCACCAACCTAAAGAAAAAAAAAACAAGAAGCAAGAGAAAAGAAGTGAGCTTTGCTAGTAATTCCAAGTTGTATATAAACCCATCACACTAACTAGTGTTATCAATCAACTCTTCTTCATCAATAACATTCACTCTCTCATTGTTCACTCTCTCATTTTAATAGGATAGAAAAAATGGTAAGCCAAATGAAATCATTTATCTTCTTATTCATTTTACTTGTTCTATCAAAAACCGTCATATCAGCTAGATCAAAACCTTCCAAATCGCAACCAAAACCATGCAAAACCTTCGTCCTCTACTACCACGACATAATGTTTGGCGTCGACGATGTGCAAAACGCAACTTCTGCAGCCATTACCAACCCACCGGGCCTTGGGAATTTCAAATTCGGAAAACTTGTGATCTTCGACGATCCAATCACCACAGACAAAAACTATCAATCTGAACCTGTAGCTCGTGCTCAAGGATTCTATTTCTACGACATGAAGAATGATTACAATGCATGGTTCGCATACACACTCGTGTTCAACTCGACTCAACACAAAGGGACGTTGAACATTATGGGAGCAGATCTTATGATGGAGAAGACTAGAGATTTGTCTGTGGTCGGAGGGACTGGAGACTTTTTCATGTCTCGGGGGATTGTTACGTTTGAGACTGATACCTTTGAAGGTGCTAAGTATTTTAGAGTCAAGATGGATATTAAACTATATGAATGTTACTAATTAAATGATTCGAGAGAGTGTGTGTGTTTGATTACCTTGAAACTTTCAATATAATTACATAAGTTGTTAAGTTGTGTAACAATCTAAATTTTGGTGGATTTTATGTATTCTGTTAGCTTTGTGGTATGATGTATTGCATATGATCTGTTAAACAAAACATTGTGTTATACAATTATCAGTTTTACTTCTGAAATTTAATCTATATTTCTCTTTTTGGTCAACAAAACTTTATCTATATATCTTTATAGTGAACATGTAAGCAAAAGCGATGATAAAAGAACGTAGAACATTTTTTTCCTGCAGCACCACTAGATATATTATTGTGTGATATGTGAATAAAAAAATTTATTTAAATTAATTTCTCAGAATATATTTTATTGATTACAATTTTAAGTTATAAAAGTTAATGAACTCTAAACAATATGAATAATCTATTCATCAAATGATATATTCTTCTAATAATTAAAGTGTCTATTTTGAGTCTCTGATTTATAAATATGTATAGTATGTTTTATAAAGTTTATGAAAAGGTGGATCATTTAATACATGTTGCTAGTCATACACTATGTTGCACGGGTACTTCAATATGGACGAAGTACCCGTCCCGGGTACATCATGGGTACCGGGACACCATGGGGACACCGTCGAAACGTCCCCACGATGTCTTGAGACAATTAAGACGACATCCAATAGAATATCATGGTTACGGGGATACCATCGCAATGTATCGGTAGAATTTTTGGTAATAATACCTTTTCATGGAATCACATGAAAAGTTAGGGTTTTAAAGACAATGAGTGACTCTGATTTCTCTCTTTTTATGTTGGGTTAGTGAGATTAAAAAAATTAATTTTTTTAATAAAAAGAAAGTTTCTTTTATAAAACAAAGGAAGAAGACGATGAAACAAGGTACAAGATCCGTTTCAACGACGTCATGTTGTGTAAGATTGATTTTGATAGATTTAACTGATTGTGACGTTTGTTTAAATTATGAGTATTTAAATAAATGTTTAAATAACTTCCGTAAAGTCACAAGATTGATTAGTTTGTTTTTTTTAGATATTAAACTAAATATTTTAAGTATTAAAATTTATATATAATATTTTTATATTATATAATTATGAGTATTTCTCTTATATTATTATTGATGTACCCATACGGTACCCGTCTCTATAAAATTTAAAGTTGCCGTTTCCCGTCCCCGTTCCCGTCCCCGTTTCTTGAACCCGTACCCGTTTCAGTGCAACCTAGGTCATACATCTTGTCTTGTGCTTCAAGATTAAAAAAAAAAAACATCTTCCTCTGTTTTCAGTTTTTCACGGCGTCTCCATAACCGCGACAGAGGCCAGACCCAAGACTGAAGGAGTTTTTGCGGTGTACTGTTGAACCACCATAACCGACACTGAAGTAGAAATCTCATTCGACACAATCAAGTTTCCCACCGGTCCAAGTTCCGGACATTCTATCTTCAGAACCGGTAATCTCGAAACCATCGGTCCTTCCAAAGATTTTCCGACCAATAAAATATCGCATTCGGAATATTGTCCGATAATCTCAACCGTTTCCGCAAATTTCTCTTCAAATCTTGTCGCATTGGCCCTTTTCTTGATTGCGGCAAGAAATTTGTTCGTCTAACAAAGACGGGGCTGTTTCTTGCGCTTCAAGTACATCAAATCTTGATATCTCCGGACCAGAGATAACCACAACGGTCAATCTAACCTCGGGATGTTCCGCCATTCAAAACCCGTAAGCCGAAGCTTCACGATCATCGCAACCTCCAAAGAACAGTACATTAACTGAAAGCGAAAAATTGCTCGAAGCTAACGAAGAATCATTGTCACCGAGACCGCGATCAACCAAGATTCCTACAGAACATGGCGAGTTCTCAAGAACTATTTTGTTAATCCCCTGAAACTCCGATCTCACTGTTTCGAATTCTTTCTCCAACGAACTCCATTGCTTATGAAACGGCAGAATCACAAACGTTGCGCATTTTCTATCAGCAGAGCTACATATATCCTCATGAATTGTTGACAACGGTGAAATCGCGGTCACAGAACGCACCGAAACGCTGATTAGCTTATCAGATGCCTCAAACGCAACCTCAAAGTTATCTCTTTTCTTGTTCCAATAGGGCAAACCATTTCTTCTCGCCTTTTGAACCATTCGAATGGAAGAAGGTCTCTCTGATAGTTGAGTTAAATGCATAACGTAAATGCAAAAGCTTTCTTTAGTTTCGTGGATTCCACGAGAAGCTTCGATTATTTTCTTCATCGGATTAATACCTCTACTGCTTTGAAGACATACCAAAACCTTAAGCTGCTGTGTTTTATGGTCCTCTTCATCATTCTCAATCTTGCGTCTGTGTTTCCCGTTCTTGTAGCTAACGCTGTCATCGTTTGCGATGTCTCGCTTGGTTTGTATAACGCCAAGACTATTGGCGTTGTGATAAATGTCGTGAAAATCGCCATGAGAACCATAATTGCAAAAGTTTGATCGCTCAAAACCTGCGCTATAGGATCATAATTAAATCCTTAATTATTTGAATAAAATCATTTAATAGGTAATGTAATGATTTAAGATTAGACGAAAATACCTTTCGGTCTTTGGCAATGTTGAGAACAATTAGGTCTATCAAATTATGACTTTGGTTCCCTCATCTCTCTATGATGTATGTATCATGTATCATGATTACAACCACGCCTTTCTGATTTTGATTTCCTTTTCTATTGCAGGCTCATGGTATCAATCATCTTGTCATTCCCACCAGAGATTATCTCTTTGCTCCATCTATCACTGATATTTGCCAAGCTGTTGATTTTATTCACCGTAAGTTTCATCATCTACTCTTCTCTTTGCTTCAAATCATCACTCATTTCCTCCTCTGTTTCTTTTGCCAAGAGAATGCGTCATGTGGCAAGACTACTTATGTTCACTGCAAGGCTGGTCGTGGACGCAGTACAACCATTGTTCTCTGTTACCTGGTTGCCCATCTATCCTCTATTGAACATCATCTTTATGGTTTCTACTTTTGCCATACAAATTTTATGAGCTTTTATAATATAATAGATAGCCACATCCAAAGGTAACAATCATATATATATATTTCTCTTATGAACATGAAATGTACGATTGCTTCTTTTCGGCTAATACAATCCGGTTTACATACTTTTATTGCTTTGCTGTTTTTAATATCAATATTTTTAGATAAGTCTAACCTGAAAACCCATCTGATTGATGGTTCCAGTAATATGAAGAAGGAACAGATTGGTTGAAGCCATTCAAATCAAATTGAGAAAATCGGCTTGTGGGGGAGGATGGTTTGCAAACTAAGGCGGACAACGTTCATAAAAGACTTCATAGTTGCCAATATGAGCACATTGGACTTTGTGAAACTTTGATTCAAGCGCAAAGCAAACTAGTTGTCTTCTCATTCTCTCTGAATAAACGTTTTGTTTCTCTCAAGTTGATGTAAATGACTTTCGAAGCTTGGTTTTAAAAGAAACAAAAGTGAAAATAAATAACATCAGAGCTATCCACCACTCACTGCGTTTTAATGTAAACAAAATGTTAATACTTATAATAGGATAAATTTTAAACTAGATATATGTTGATGTTTCGTTAACTCAACAGTGGGAAGTAAGTCAACATCATAATTTTTACACAGAAGCATAAATGAAACGAAAAAAAGGGCAACTAAACAGAAATAAAAGGAAAATAAGACAGTCTGGAAATTTCAAGAAGACCAAAAAGCAAGAATTAATTCCCAGGGAGAAACCATCGAGCATCCATGAGATTCATGTCGCCAAGATCAGGAAAGCGTTTGAGGGTCTTGCTTGCAAGATTGAACACACAGATGTCAAGGTCACGAGGTCTGCATTGGCAGGGACGGTAGTGACGAGTGAAATAGATGGAGTCTGGTTCGATACCAAGTGCACCGTTAGCAGGCACAGTGAAACCCAAGTCAAGAAGCAGGGGCCTCACCACCAAGAGAATCTACCTCAAGAACCGTGTTGCTGAAGAAATCTGGGTTTTCTATATTAGGATTCTTCTTGTAGAGGCGGAAGCAGGTCCTATAGCATGGATCAGGATCACTCTCAACCAACAAAACCTCTCCTGATGTTGTAACCGCAATGCTAGAAACGCATGATTGAGAATCAGAAAGCATTGGGAATGGTTTACCATTGGTGATGTCCTTGAAGAACCTTGCTCTCCAGACAGATCTAGGACTCGAACATAACGACGACTTGTTGAGATATAAAGACGGTAACCCCGTAGGACCAAATAAGATAAGCCATCCAACCAGTGGGAGTCTCGGTTAAATAGAGAAATGTCAGTTTAATGAGTATCCCCTTTCTTGCAAAAGCTTATATAGCTAGAGGGCCAGGGAGGTCGAAGAACCACACCACAACGTACTCTTTTCCACTCTCGTCTACCCACAAAAGGCCCCTCACAATATCAGAACTCAGCTCCCTGAAAATACAGTCACTATCTTCCCTTACAAATTCTGTATCTCCCACAAGCTTGATAATACGAGTACTTGACCTAATCGACTCTAGAGACGGAAGAGGGATAGTTTCCTCGCTAAACACATCTATGATATATAAATTGGATCCAGAATCTAACAACAAGAACCAGTTACCCGAGTTTACCAGGAATCGAGACCCTGAAAAGTTTCTCAGATTCTTTTGGATCTTGCCTTCTTTCGGGTTGTACAGCACACAACCACCGTCTTCCGAAAAAATTTTAAGCCATGGAGATCCGCTTTTCTGGATTAACGTTGCCTTTGACCTCGAACGTAGGCCATTAAAACCTTGAAGATCCGACGAGCTCCAGCGTCGTTTGAGTGAAGAAGATACCTTCATTATCAGGAGGCAGATTCTCGCGTTTGTGGCCGACGGCTATTATTGTGTGTATATATATAGGGAAGCCCATTATTAACCATAAAACAAACATACAAAAAAAGACAATTTGGGTTTAAAAAAGTAACAGCCCATAATAATATTAAGTCAAAATTTAAACCACAATTTAAATTCATCTTTCGTACTTTTCAATTTGATTGTTATTTAATAATTCTAATAAAACATATTTATTTATTTATTTATATAAATTGATTATAATTTTTGATCTCTATCCATTTTACCCTTTTATGAGAATCATTTTTGACGTTAAAATTTAGAGAATAAATCATATTTATCCTCTTATTATTTATTTATATGTTTAAATAATCAATTTATTGTTCAACTTTTTTATTCTGTTGAAAAAACAATAATATTTTTTTTAATCACCTTTTCTGTTTCTTTAAGTTTTGTGTGTTATATATATATACACACTAGCATATCACTATTTTTAATTTAAAACTTTATACGTAGATATCCATAAAAAAATTAAATATAGATTTTTTTTATTTTGTATATTTAATAAATATTATTATAATTAATATAGAGAACATATAAATCATATTCCTTATATTAAAGAAACACATCCTTTTAATTGTGTGAATTTTATATTATTAATTAAATTTTTAAATGAATTATAATAATTTTTTAATTTGATGAAGAAAATAAATGGAATAGAACCACATGTTTTTTTCAACTAATCACATGTTATTTTCTACCATACTACAATTAGTTAATTTGCTATTATATTGTTTAAATAATATTATAGTAGATAGTGGCTCGCGCTCTAGAGCGAGGGAAATATTTATTTGATAATTTAAATTTGTAATTCATCAACAACGATAGAAATTATCTAATTAACCATGCGTCCATATTAAAAAATAATCGTGACTCAGTAATTCGCTTTGACCATTATGATAGTGGTAGAATAGATTGCAACGACAAAGATGGATCGGTTCTTGAATATGGAGGCACGTGATTGTGATGGTGTCGTTTCCACTGTAATCAAAAGTAAATAATCGTTAGAATAAATAGATCATGAATAATCAAAATCTCAAAAAACAGAAATAAGTAATAAGAAATAAAAATTAAAATGCTCGAAAACAAAAGAATGTGAGAGGTTGAAGATGAAACTCTATTCTATTTATAGAGGAATATAGAATTAGGGATAAAGACAAAAAAAAATTTTTAATCGTTTAGCCATGATTTCAATTTTTTTAAAAAGGTTACGTTTATTAGAATGATAATATATATTAAGATTTTAATTGTAACAAATCATTAGTTTCCAAAATTTGAAATTAACCAATATTTTCCTAAATCTCTGTTAATTTTTAATATAATAACAAAAATAAATAGTATGTTATAGAACTCAAACCTTAATTTTGCAATTGGTTAACAATTTTTTTAAAAATAATTTTAATTTTCGTCCATAATTTAATTTGAATTTATTCCACTGATCTAAATTTATTTATTTAGAATAGATTTAATTTTTTTAATTTTAATTTAAAATCAAATCGTATCAAATATTTTAATTTGTTAATATGAGTATAGAGATATTAAGTAGTTTACAAAATCGAATAAAAATCTAATTTCTTAATTACAAAATTAAAAATAATTATTATTCATAATTATTATATTATTTTATAGTAGATATATTAACTTAGTAAAATATATTTTAGCACAATTAAAAGAACTAACGACTAAAATTTGAATTGTTAGATAATATATGTTAAGATTTTAATTGTAATAAATCATTAGTTTCCAAAATATGAAATTAACCAATATTTGCCTAAATCTCTGTTAATTTTTAATATAATAACGAAAATAAATAGTATGTTATAGATCTCAAACCTTAGTTTTACAATTGGTTAACAATTAAATTTTTTTTTTTTAATTTTTGTCCATAATTTAATTTGAATTTATTCTACTGATCTAAATTTATTTATTTTGAATAGATTTTATTTATTTAATTTTAATTTAAAATCAAATCGTATCAAATATTTTAATTTGTTAATATGAGTATAGAGATATTAAGTAGTTTACAAAATCGAATAAAAACTAACAACTAAAATTTGAATTGTTAGATAATATATGTTAAGATTTTAATTTTAATAATCATTAGTTTCCAAAATATTAAATTAACCAATATTTGCCTAAATCTCTGTTAATTTTTAATATAATAACAAAAATAAATAGTATGTTATAGATCTCGAACCTTAATTTTGCAATTGGTTAACATTTTTTTAAAAAATAATTTTAATTTTCATCCATAATTTAATTTGAATTTATTCCACTGATTTAAATTTATTAATTTTGAATAGATTTGATTTTTTAATTTTAATTTAAAATCAAATCGTATCAAATATTTTAATTTGTTAATATGAGTATAGAGATATTAAGTAGTTTAAAAAATCGAATAAAAATCTAATTTATTAATTACAAAATTAACAATAATTATTATTCATAATTATTATATAAATTTATAGTAGACATATTATCTTAGTAAACTATATTTTAGCAAAATTAAAGGAACTAACGACTAAAATTTGAATTGTTAGATAATATATGTTAAGATTTTAATTTTAATAAATCACTAGTTTCCAAAATATTAAATTAACCAATATTTGCCTAAATCTCTGTTAATTTTTAATACAATAACAAAAATAAATAGTATGTTATAGATTTTGAACCTTAATTTTGCAATTGGTTAACATTTTTTTAAAAATAATTTTAATTTTCATCCATAATTTAATTTGAATTTATTCCACTGATTTAAATTTATTAATTTTGAATAGATTTGATTTTTTAATTTTAATTTAAAATCAAATCGTATCAAATATTTTAATTTGTTAATATGAGTATAGAGATATTAAGTAGTTTAAAAATCGAATAAAAATCTAATTTATTAATTAAAAAATTAATAATAATTATTATTCATAATTATTATATAAATTTATAGTGGACATATTATCTTAGTAAACATATTATCTTAGTAAAATATATTTTAACATAATTAAAGGAACTAACGACTAAATTTTGTATTGTTAGATAATATATGTTAAGATTTTAATTGTAACAAATTATTAGTTTCCAAAATTTAAAATTAAATTTAGTGAATTAATTTTTGTCCATAATTTAATTTGAATTTATTTCATTGATATAAATTTATTTATTTTGAATAGATTCAGTTACTATAAATCTAAATAGTGAATTTAAATTATGATCAAAATAGTTAATTAAAGTTTGACATACAAATATTTTCTACTTTAACAAAATATATAATTTTACATGAATAGACTGATAAATATTAATTTTTGATAAATAATTCTAATTTAGAAACTATTATTTAAATGTACCATATTACTTATAAAGTAAGAATATAATCAGTTTATATTATTAGAAAAGAGAAAAAATCAGTTTTATGTTTTCGAAACTAATAATTATTTAAAAGATTCTGTTTGGATTTTTTATTGAATTTTTTAAAATTAATTTAAAATTTTCGTTTCTCACAACATGTATTCGACTAATAAAATTTTCATATTTATTAGGAGAGAGAAAACGATTTTTATTTTTTAGAAACTAATAATTATTTAAAAGATTTTTATTAGATTTTGGTTGCATAAATTTTTGACTATTTTAACCTTCTATAGCTTATTTAATTTAGTCTTAATTTTATAAAAATACAATGGTATTTTATGTAATATAACACATAAAAACTGATTAATTTTTTTTTAGAGTTGTTTAGATAATATAGTAGTAGATATATTATATAAATCCAATTCGGCCGTTGAATCAGTCCGATCACAAATCGGTGTCCGGTCCGATTTTCAAAACATTGGAAATTAAGTAGTGTAGTTTACATTCTGCTTCTTCTCAACCTTTTCATTCTCTTTCTTGGCTTCAAAATCTTATGCTCTGTCATCCTGTTTCCCGCCTCACCTCATCCAAAAGGTCCACAATATTTTCTTGTTTTGCTGAGTCGATCACCACCTCTCTTACGGCATTGTCAGTCTCTCTTTTACCACATGAGAAGACTCTATGCGAATGAGATCTTCATGCTCATTTTGCAAACGTTTGAAGATCACCAACTCTTGCAAGATGTGCTTTTTTGATATATGACATTTTTAGAAAATTTGTTGCAGTCATATATGAATAATAAATATTAAAGTTTTATAGTGTCGAAATAAATATCATTTTAAAAAATTAAATATGGTTCAACACATGCACATAAACTCACACTCTACAATCAAATATTCTTGATTTTTTTTTTAAATGGGTTTCTTTTATGTAGACTAATTGATTATAGAAACCATCTCTATTTTATTCAGTATAATGAAGAAGTATTATCTACTCTTCCACTTTGACAAAGAGAAGCAAGCTCCTTCAATATTTTCTAATACAATCTCGATTTCTTGCCACATGAGTAGTATGTGGGGAATGGGCGAAATCTTATATGTATTGCTTGGAGTATTGATTCTGGAGATTATTTCAGGGCAAACATAATGTGCCTAGGATTCAACGTCTGCAAAACAATCAACAAAGTAATGATATAAATAACATCTAATTTCTAAAATTAAGACAAACATATTTCTACAAAGTAAGCCATGAACAAACGTACACATAAGAGCAAGATACAAAGTAAAGAAGATATAATAAATTAAAAAATTAGAGGTACCACAAAATGTAGAGTTTTCAAATATATATTTTAGAAAGTAGACAATGTTATTGTTTATCACTATTTTCCTATTTCCTTTTTTTTTTTTGGTGAGACAAGCCTCTGAATTTTACCGCGCTTCCGTTACCGCAAAGTGAAATGAGCCATTGGTGCGAAAATGCTTGAAGCAAGAATTAAATACCGAACAATCAAAACTCAGAAACGGTCACAATTTGTTAAGGTTTTTTTTTCTCTGCTTATAAAACAAAGATTTTGTTGCCGGCTAAACCTGCCGGCGTATCTTTTTAATTTCCATTTTTTATTTTAATCCGTACAAATTCTTCAGCTAAAGAAAATTTCTCTATTACAGTTAGAAACAAAATCTAGTTTCTTACAATGCAAATCTTCTTCTTCTTCATCTCTTTGATTCTCTGTTTTGTTCTCATTTTCTCTCAAACTCTTGAAGACGACCAGAAATCTTTGCTTGATTTATTGTCAAATTTCAATTCGTCTCTTCTCCGTTGGAACCAGAGCCTCCGCTTTGTGATCAAAAGCCGAGATCGAATTGTAGCCGTTAGATTGCCTGCGGTTGGATTCACAGTTTGATTCCACCTCTCACCATAAGTCGTCTCTCTTCTCTCAACATTCTAAGCCTTAGAAAGAACCAATTCACCGGAGAGTTCCCTTCTGATTTCCTCAATCTCAAGAACTTGACTCATCTCTATCTTCAACATAACCACCTCTCGGGTCCATTACCCGCTATTTTCTCGGAGCTAAAGAATCTTAAGGTTCTTGATCTGTCAAACAATGGATTCAACGAAAGCATCCTAACCTCTGTTTTAGGTTTGACCAACCTTAGAATCTTGAATCTTGCAAACAATTCATTTTCAGGGGAAATTCCCAATCTTGATCTTCCAAACCTGAGTCAAATCAACTTGTCCAACAACAAGCTCGTCGGTACAATACCGAAATCTCTTCAAAGTTTCAAAAGTTCAGCCTTTTATAGAAACAAGCTTAGTTCCATTACCGAGAGGAAGAAACAACAGAACACTCCTTTCGGGTTAAGCCAGATAGCGTTCCTGTTGATTCTGGCTGCAGCTTGCGTTCTTGGTGTTTTCGGGATTTCCTATATAATCATCACTTGTTGTCTGCGAAGGAAATGTTTCGGCAAGACTATAATCCCGGGGAAGTTGAGGAGGAGAGACTCGTCTTCTCCTCCAGGAAACTGGACATCTAGAGACAATAACACTGAAGAAGGCGGGAAGATCATCTTTACCGGGTGAAGAAACCATTCATTTGATTTAGATAATTTGCTAACCTCATCTGCAGAAGTTTTGGGGAAGGGTGCCTTTGGCACAGCCTATAAGGTAGCAATGGAGGACATGAGTACAGTCGTACTGAAGAGATTGAAAGAAGTTGTCGTGAGAAGACGAGAGTTTGAGCAACAAATGGAGATCATGGGTATGATAAGACATGAGTATGTAGCTGAGCTAAAGGCTTACTACTATTCCAAAGACGATAAACTCGCTGTTTATAGCTATAACAATCAAGGAAGCCTCTTCGAGATGTTACACGGTTAGTTACTCTTTTGACTTTAATTGCTCTCATTCTCATGTTTAATTAAAATCAAAATGAGTATAAAACATAAAAAGTTGCAATCTTGTTTGCAGGAAACAGAGGAATGAATCGTAGAGTACCTTTAGATTGGGATGCTAGATTGAGAATAGCAACCGGGGCAGCGAGAGGGCTGGCTAAAATCCACGAAGGGAACAACGGGAAACTCATCCACGGAAACATCAAATCCTCAAACATCTTCTTGGACTCACAATGCTACGGCTGCATCGGTGATCTTGGCTTGACAACCATCATGAGATCTCTTCCTCAAACCACTTGCCTAACTTCAGGTTACCACGCACCCTAAATAACAAACACGAGAAGAATCACACAGTGTTCGGATATATACAGCTTTGGAGTGGTATTACTCGAGCTGTTGACAGGGAAATCACTGGTGAGTCAAGCGGATTCAATACCAACGCGATGTCAAAACATGGATTTAGTTACATGGATAAGAAATATGGTGGTGAAAGAGTGGAGCGGGGAAGTTTTTGATTTGGAGATTATGAGTCAATCAGGTATTTCGAGGAAGAAATGGTTGAGATGTTGCAAATAGGATCGACTTGTGTTGCTCTGAATCAATAACATCGACCTCATATAACTAAAGTTGTGAAATTGATTGAAGATATTCGATCAATTGATGTAGCAGAGTGAGTGAAACAAAGTATTAGTCTTTATAGCAGATTTTTTTTTTCTTCAGAGATCATTTGTTTATTGAATTTGAAAGTGAATGCTATAATTTTAAACTATATGGATTTGCAAAGAATGAAACTTTAAACTACAGATCCATTTCATATATGAAAAAAAAACAGAACACATTTGGGGAAAGTAAAACATCTAAGACATTAAGACATTACGAAGATTCGACGAAGATCCAATTCTGAATGAAATTGGAGGATTAAACCGGAGTGAGGAGCTGAAAAAGATCGGGTTTAGGATCTGAATTCATGCCGATGATGATGATGAGAGGGATGAAGCCATAGTGAGTTGCGACCTTGGCTTTCTGCAGTGACCAGTTGGTCCAAACCTTGAAGACCTGGAACTTGGATGATGACGATGATGATGAGGAGGAGGAGGATGATCCCTTTGATCCTTTTCCTTTGCCTTTAAGCTTCAACGAACCCTTAGCCGCCATTGATTCTGATCTCAGAGCTCTCTGCGTATCTGTGTCAGTCAGTTCTTGGGAAGAGAAGAGTCAATTTTGCTTGAAGCCAAAACCCTAAGGGTTTAAGCTCCTTTTAAAGTGTATGCAAAACTCTGACCAGAACAAGGTTCTTTTAGTTTCCTTTTTAAAAAAAAAAAAAATTTTATTTTCTGAAGCTTTTTAATAAATCCCAAAAATTTCTCTTTTTTTTTTATTCTTCTTCTCGGCTCTCTCTTTCAGCATCTGCAGGAGTGAATCGTAAACCGAGTTTGGAGGATCTGTCTGAGGTAAAGCTGACTCCTTTGTCGGAAAATTCAACCTTACTTTTCCTTGTTTGATTATCTCGTTCGTTTCTGAATCGATCTAGGTTTTTTTTTTAATTGGATCTAGAGATGGCTTCGAAACGGATCTTGAAAGAGCTCAAGGATCTCCAGAAGGATCCTCCAACCTCCTGCAGTGCTGGTTAGACTTAAGCTCTTCTTCTTCTTCTTCTTTATGTCTGATCCATTTGAGCTCTGTTTGTAGATCTTACGAACCTCATTTTAAGCAAAAATATTTAGTATTACATAACATTTCTATCTATAGATCTTGAAGAGGTAGTGGCAGATATGTAGTTTATCATTTTCAAGAATGTATCCAATTGAAAATAGAGATTTTATCTAGAGAAAAATAAACTGATTGGTATGCTGATCCTAGATTGGGAATTTGTAGCTTTCTTATCATGATAGTGAAGAAGATAGCAATTAAAAATTGAGACTTTTTTTTATAGAATAAGCTTCTGGGTAGTCATCCTGGATACCAAATTGTACCTTTTTAATGATCATAGTCAATATAAAGAAGTAAAAATTGAGACTTTTCTTAGAACAAACCTTTGAGTAATGATCTTAGATATTTCATTGCAGCTATCTAATGATCATAGGCGAGAACATATGAATTAAAAGTTGAGAATTTTCTTAGAAAGTTAGAATTAAGCTTTTGGGTACTTATCTTAGATTGCATATTGCCTTTTTCATCTAAGTATCCATGTCGGATATTAAGAATTTTCTACTAACTATGAGGCCCGGATCTGCTTTACTATTTATCGTAACACCAAATCGGATCAGTCTTTGTTTGTTATCTATTGCTTTCGTGTTTTTTATGCGCTTGTTTTGCTTATTCAAATGTGAAAGTGTATAACGAATCGGTATTGAAGAAGAAATTTCTAAAGCTACTCTGCCATTCTTCTGCTAGAGAACTCTCAAGACATTGCTATATATGTTATTTGTTGTGTGTGTTTCGGTTAATGTTATATATTATCAGGTATTAAAATGGACTAAAGCTTTCAATTTCTTCTCCTATGAACAATTGTAAAATCTTTTAAAGGTCCAGTTGCTGAAGACATGTTTCATTGGCAAGCTACAATAATGGGTCCATCTGATAGTCCTTATGCGGGCGGAGTCTTTCTCGTCACCATTCACTTCCCTCCGGATTACCCATTCAAACCACCAAAGGTTAAAACTGAATTAAAAGTCATTCAAAATTGTGTTGTTGGATGTAATGGGAATCAAATTTTAGATTTACACTACTTTGTTTTTGTTTTCTTTGCAGGTTGCATTTAGGACAAAAGTGTTTCATCCCAATGTCAACAGCAATGGAAGCATTTGTCTTGACATTTTGAAAGAACAATGGAGTCCTGCACTTAGCATATCCAAGGTAAAGAAAAAACTTTCTTTTTACCAATAGCAACGGTGGTAATGAGTCTTGACTCTGATCTTAATCCAATCTATTGTGAGTTTGTAGGTTTTGCTTTCGATATGTTCGTTGTTAACGGATCCAAACCCAGATGATCCTTTGGTTCCAGAGATTGCTCACATGTATAAAACCGATAGAGCTAAGTATGAGTCTACTGCGAGAAGCTGGACTCGGAAATATGCAATGGGATAAAGTTTGTGGCTTTTGATCCATCAAGAGAGAGAGGACTTGTTCAACATAGGATCTTCCATGAAATAAAGTTAGATTCGTATGTTGTGTATCTCTTTGTTTGAGAGCTCTTTAATGTTTTTGATGTCATTTGTTAAACAAAAAAAAACATTCCTTCTCATCTTTGTTCTCTTGTTTCCTTTCTTTGTCTTCCTTGCAACTAAAAAAACATACTAAAATAATTATGTAAAAATTATATTTCTACAAGTCTCTAATTAAATTTGCATAGTACTAATTACGTTCATGTTGATTAACAAGGTAACACGCAAAATGAACCATAGGTACTTGCTATAAACTGATCTAAACAAAATGAAGATCGTAGCATTGTTGTTTATCGCATTTGCCACACCAAATATAGTTTTGTTAACTACTGTCGATATATATGTTCATTATTATTAATTGATCGATCTGAAAACATACGTTTGGGTGGTGTAATTGGTAATTAATTACGCTACGCATTCTAATCCTTGATTTCAACGGCTAAACATATTTAGCCTTATTAACCTAGAAAATTGTGAACCTAGAAATAGGTTCAGTGGACGTTAACTATTAATAAGTAACGAGCACACATTATATGGAAACGTAATATTTAGCCTTATTAATTACGTTCAGCTTGATAAATAAGGTAAATCGCGTGCATTACGCAATGCCATACAACGGAAATTCAATAAACAAACTCTCAATATTTTCTTAGAAAACAATAATTATCCAAAGAATTTGCTATGTATAGATCTAAACAAGTAACTGCAGATGAAGATCGTATCACTGGTGCTTATCGCATTTGTCACACTCTTCACATCATTTCTGGTTCCGACCAAAGCTATTGGTGTCGGCGGCAGTAGTTCCAAGATAAATGAAGAATCATGTGCTGTGGAAGATCTCCAGAGTTGCTTCAGCTTCAATGATGTCAAATACATGTTGTGAGAAACTGGAAGAGAAAAAATCATGTCTGTGTAGCTACATTAAGACCACTGAATATGAAAGGATCCTTAGCTCTCGTCGTGGTCGTGTCTATCTCAGTTCTTGTGGTATTCTTTACCCCAGTTGTTGAAGATAATAACAATATATAAACAATCTTTCTTGATATTCTTGTTTTCTCTGGTAAAACTTATAATTAAGGGGCAAAACCCTTCAAAATTAATTTTGTAAAAAGTAAAATATATGAAGGTATGTAAAGAGATTTTAAATTCCCATCAACGAAACGTTTTGTGAGTTTTGAGTCATGACCAGAAGCTTTCGTTCAATTTTTTTTTACAAACTCCTAGATGTTATAAAACATATATTTTACAAAACCATCAAGCAGAGGGCCAAAGTCTACGTTGATGAGGTGTTGCTATTGGATTAACGTCGAGTTTCTTTTTCTACTAAAGTGGCATCATAACTCGAACTAGGATCCGATTTCACAGAGTAAAAGAGAGATGCTTTGAGATGCACATAGGTTTTTCCATCTTTCTTCAAAATGATGTTTGAGAGGGAAGCATTTGAGAGTGCAACCACAGCTTCTACGTTGTATAAGCCAACTTGGTACCAAGCAAACAAGAAGTGCAATCTCAATATCAACGCATCCAATTCTAGAATCAAAATATTAAGTTCATATGACTAAATTGTATGAATCCGAAAAATATCTAGATATGCACATATGTTCTTCATCATTGGGTATCTTTTTTTTTTGGTTAACCTTTTTTGTAAATAATTTAACTGACCCATTTCTTCATAGATTTTCTTGACTAATTCTCCATAGACCAAGATGATCACTCTTTGATTGAAGTTCATTTCACGATCATTAAAAACCAAAAAAAAACGATGTATATCTAAATAATGATTCAAATCTCTAGAGAAATTACTACTGGTACTACTACTACTAATTAGTTATTACTTAAAAAATGATATCTGGGTACGAGCATATTGTATATATAGATAGATTGTGCTGGACCATCTTTTGGCGTTTCAATTCGAAACAAACGGCTAGGATTCGTGGTGTGGTTCAATTGCACATTTACCCATTACACTCCATCGACAGGTGTGGTGAACAAGTAAATGTGCAATAAAACTGGTGAAGGGTTTCGACACTGTAGACCTCTGATCGAAGCGGATACCAAAGACTTGAACGGTAAGTACCCTATGAAACTGATGATTGCCTCAGGAACCGACGCTGACGATTGCTGTTTCCCGCTTGCATTTGCGGTTACCACAGAGGTGTCTTAAGATAGTTGGGGTTGGTTTCTCACTGAAATCAGAGAGAAGGTGAAACAAAGGAAAGACACTTGCCTCATCTTCACCCGGATATACTCACTGCTATTAACAAACCTGAGTTACGTTGGCAAGGACCCTGGGCTTATGTCTGGATTCTCTGTGCTCCTATTTCCACGATGACTACCTGAAGAACCTTGTGGATAAGGCTGGATCCACGAGTCATAAGGAAGAATTTGATTCTTACATGAAGGACATTGAAAAGAAGAACTCAGTGGCTCGGAAATGGTCAGACCAATTTCCTCAAAATCAGTGGGCTACGGATTTATGAGCATCGATAAAGAAAATTTGTTTGCAGATTGCAAAAGATTTCAGTCTCTTGGTCTGCCCGTGACAGGTGAGATTGTTATTTTTTACATGTCCTTGTGATAGCAGTGGTAGGGTTAAGCATGGAGATATGTACAGCAAACCTGTCATGGAGAAGCTCGAGAAGTCAATGACAAATTCCATCACTCACGATATAAAGCCATTAGAGAAAGATGCCTTTCAGGTCACAGAACCGTTACAGAAGGATGAATGGATCGAATGCACCTGCACGTGTGGAATGTTTCAGTTGAAGAAGTTTCCATGTCTGCACGCTCTTGCAATATGTGAGAAGCTGAAAATCAATCCTTTGCAGTATGAATACTCATTTTATTATCAAACCATAAACATGAAGAATGTAATGAAAATGTATTTCACCAAAGAAAGCTTCACAAAAGTGGTCATCAGGAAAACGGAAGAAGAGTGATACAAGTCCAAACGCATCCTCAAAGACGCACAGGACTGAGAAAGAGCAGTAAAAATCTGTACCAGTACAGAAGCCAGGTTTCGTCATCATCCCTTTTGATTTATCTTCTTATATTTTGGGCGAGGCTTTGAATATAGATGAAAATCAAGCTAAACTGGATTTGGAAATGTATAAGATTTTATTCCTGTTCAAGCTAGTGCTATTTATTCATTTCTTTACATCTATTTTTTTCTTTTACTTGACATTTCAGATTCTATAAACCGAATATTCATTTCAGATGAACCACTTGTCATATTCTCACACTTATGATTCTTGTCAACTCTGTAACACCATCATGGGTTATTACTGATGTACATACATTTATATTACAAATCTGAATATCGCTGGTTCAAAATGTTACAACATTTGTTTGGAACACACCTGCAGCTAGTCACCTAACACATGATGCAAGGTAAAGAACAAGAATTTTATGGTACATAAACAGTAACAATCATCATAAAAACAGAAATTATATGGTACATAAAAAATGACCTCAAGAGTGGCACCGACGCCGTTGAGAGAGTTTACGATTAGGCCTCTTTCCAGCAGTTGATTTCGATGTGGAAGAAGATGAAGCTGTGAGGGACGAATTTCCAAATTTCTTGTCCTCACTAAAGGCCTTCCTTAGATTATCTTGTATTTCCATGTACCTTTGCTTCTTTTGTACTCGGTTCTCAGGAGTGTCTTCTTCTCCGAAAGCCAATTGAGCCAAATCATCAGAGTTCAAAATCCGGTCGAGCTCTGCCGAACAGCGTGGGAAGAAGCGTTTCCCGAGTTCCACTGATGATAAAAAAATAAAGAAAACAAGTGACAAAACCATGTTTAAAGATGGATCTTTTAGTTTTGTTCTTTGTTGATAAAGAGTAGATGAAGTGGGTGAGAATACATACCGGTTCTAGAAAGCGCTTTTAGTCTACTTTTATGCTCTTCTAGGATTTTGAAAGGTTCTGTCTTTAGGTCCAGTGATGTCCTCTTTGCACCAGTGAGACCTTCAGGCTTGAGGCTCGACCCTATGAACTCACTTGTTCCCTTCATTTGGGCGATCTCCATCGCAACTTGTGCTTCCATTGGAAAGAGACCTCGAGCAAATGCAACTAAACAGTGGACACAAAGTATAGTTAGTTATCTTTAGTTCACTTGGTTTCCTAACAGAGCACACAATATGATATTCGATTCAAACATATGTGACCTACAAGTAAAGAAATAAAATAAAGAGATAAGAGTTGAGAGATACCTCTATTTTCAAGAACAAGCAGCCTATCCTTCAGTTCATCATCAGCCACTTCAAAAGAGGGAGGAATATCTCTAGGAAGTGCATCTCGTATGTCAGCTTGCTCTAGCAATTCTATGCATACGCGGCCTTTGTTAGAATGCTTGTATTTCTCTGGAACATTATTATACTCAACCGCCATAGTCACTTGTTTTGCAATCAAGAGCGCAGTTCTACCTTCCAAAGATGTTTCTGATGCATTTGCCCCTTTCATCAATAAAGATACTATCAAATGTGGCTCCTTTCGCATCGCAGCAACATGAAGCACCGTGTACCCCCTTGGATTTCTATGGTTAACATCAGCAAGCTCCAAGTCTAATAGATCCGTTGCAGTCTTCACATCGCAGTACGCAACAGCAAAATGAAGAGCATACGCATCATCTAGATTGGTATGACCTTCTGTCAATAGCAACTGGACTAGCTGAACATCATCTGAGTCAAGTGCTTTATGTATATTGGAAACATGTTTCTCTACTTCAGGTGCTTCCAAACCAAACTCTTTACGACTGTCAATAATTTGTTTGACAATATGTTTCGGCAAGGACTTGTCAAGACTAACAATATCTACATCAGACTTAACAATAACATCTTTGCATCTATCCATTAGCCTCTCACATGCTTCACCACAAATATTAGCAAGCTTGAGTATCTCCAAAGAGTCCTCTATAACAGCTTTGTCTACCACATCTAGTAAATGCCTCTGCAAATGCATTTTTTATTAAAGTATTCAATTTTGTAACTTCATGATTGTATAAAAAGTGATTTTGTAGCTTTAAGTTGTACCTGATACAGAGTAACTAATTCAGGGATCCCGAAGATGAAAGCCAAATAGAGAACTTCTAACATGAAATCCACCGCCGGCCGGCAAGCCACGTGGCAGCAATTCTCGTCAGCGCATTCAGAAACTCCCTTCGATGGTGGCCTCACTCTGCTACTGTAAACATACCTCAAAACAGTCACTACTGAATCGTAGCCGACTTCGTAATCCTTGGCAATCTTCTTCAGCTCGAGCTTCACGGCGGTGTTGTTGGAATTTTTCTCATTCTCGGCGGTGGCTAAAGCGTTTTTGAAGAAGGGGCTTCTCGCTGACAAAACGCACCTGTGGAAAGGTACTTCACGGCCGTCGGAGAGAACAAGCTTAGCGTCGCTGTAGAAAGATTCCGGCGAGTCAAAAACCGACTCGAGGCTGTTGGAGAGAAGTTGCAGAGCCGATACATCGGCGGCAGGAGGATAAGCAATAGATGAATCGGTAGGAGCCGGTGCGGCGGTGAAAAAGCTAGTGCTGCTTGTATTGCTGATTTCATATGAATCGGCGAATCCATCAATGGTGTCCATCGATGAATTGAAATTTCACAAATTCGAGATCACTCTCCAATCAAAGAAGAAGCCTTATGAACCGATTTGGTTAAGATGGGAGAGATCCATTGACGAGCACAGTAAGGCCAAAGTCAAGTCAATGAGAGGTTCCTCAATGAGAGTGGTGGTGAGAGCGACGGTTTTTCAGTTTTCACCAGAACAGGTAAATTTCCAGGAAAGGCCTTGGAAATTGTCAGAGATATTTTGCTACATTTTAAGAAATTAAACTCATTTTATTAACAGAATAAACTAAACCGGTTCGGTTTATGTATTGGTAGTTTTTGTACCGGTTTGGTGAGCCCCTCTGGATTCTGTAATTCATGTTGTAAAAGCAGATTCGAACATTTTCTACAACTATTATTCTCCTTGTTCTAGCAAAAGAAAATGCTCTTATCCACAGTAAAAACCAATATAAAGGGATAAATTACATAAAAGCATGCAAATCAAAACGAAGAAAATATTTTACTGGGAGAGTTTGATTTGATTGAAAGTTTTTTTTTTTTTTGTATACATAAAAGACATGTTTACTGTTTAGTTAACTGCCTTCGACTTCTCGTTCTCAACCATACGAAGTCGGTTTTTTCAAGAACTACGAAATTAAAAAAAAAGTTCATAAAACGTCTAAACAAATTTGGCTGCTTCACAGCCTTCGGTTGGATTGAAAAAGAGATTTAAAAACTGGTTAAAGATGCTTGCTCTATCCCTTGATATTATGACAACGTAACTATGAGACTATAATTAAGATTTGTATGATTTTAAGTAAATTTCTTTTCAGATATACTTATTGAATTACAATCTAACATCACATATTTAATTTTATTTATTAATTATATTTGAACCAAATTTAATATATTTTTGTGGTAAAATACCAACTTTAGATTTTATTACCATATATGTGTTATTATAATCAAAATTTTCTTCTATTAATTTAAATTATTGTAATTTTTTTAAAGTGGCAAACTATAGAATTTTATTGGATGAATTTGAACGAAATATATATCTTCTACCATTTGTTATTGTCACTTTTGTGATAATTGACTTTACAAAAAAAAATCTAATTGCCAATTATCAATTAATTATGTGTCCATAACATGTATAAAAATTTGTCATCTCTCAAATAATATACATACGTATATATCTATTGATGAGATAAAAATATATTGATAGATTGTAAGATATTACGTGTTTTGTCTATATATTTGTTGCTTAAAAATATTATCATTTTATTTTTTTTACTAATATATGAAAAACAAATTCACCTAATAAATTAAATTACTTGAGAGATAAAATTTGGACCGTATATTCTATTTACATCAATTGTTTTCTGTAGGAATCCTCCATAGAATAAAATAACTAGCCAACAAATTAGATATATAACTCACTATTACCCATAGTAAAAATATTCATACAACAATGTAATACTAATATTATTTGGTGTCATAATAAAATCGAAAATATCAACGTAAGTGCCTTAAACCAGCATATCAATGTGTATACAAATGGAGGTTATATATATATATATATATATATATATATATATCTTCAGTTTTGCTTCTTACAAATTCTTCCAAAATAGTCATCTTTTCTCTTTGGCAAACATCATTCCTCACTGTGTTTTATTTGCTGTTTACTCTTCTTTTTTGAGTTAAACATTCAAAATTCTAGTTGTAAGGTCAATGATTCAAATGTGTAAAAGAATTTAGATATAGACTAATCAGCCTTAATATTAATTATATTTTGGTCAGAATCAGCTTTAATTAATTAGTTGTTTTTAGGAAAGAAAATAGTCAAACGGATAAAGGTTTGAATCAAAAAAAAAAAAACTAAACGACATTTCACTTAATTATTATTTGTTTTCCTTTTAAAACGTTTAATCAAATTTGACCCAAATATAATTAATTACATTATTATTTTAATAAAAAAAGTTACGACGAAACTCGCGGGAACACTTCATAAATGGCTCCCAGAGAGTGCGGAAAAGAAAAAAGAACCTGACGCAAACTACCACTTTGAACCAAACAAAACAGTTTCTGGAAAAAAATTTCTGCTTTCTCTGCAGAACCGTTACAGAGAGACAGCGAAAATCTTTGAGGAAAAAATTTCTAGGGATTTAGAAGCAATCCAAAAGAGAGGGGACGAAATAAATTTTCTATCTTTTGAAGCTTCTTCTGATTCGTAGTTATCCAGGTAAGATCGATGTTTTTTCAATATAAAAAATCGATTTTTTAGCGATCGATTTGTAGTTTGAATTCTAATTTTGAGATGGATTTATTTGATGGTTCAGGTTGAAGATTGTTGATGTTTTTGGTTTGATTCGATTATTCAACCATATGATTTCATATATTCCAAGAGAATTCATCGATCCTTAATCTTCATTTCAGGTTTTTCCTTATTATTGAATTGTAATCATGAATCGTAATTTATAAATGATTAAACGGAATTGGAAATGTAATTGAAAATTTGATTTTTTTCCAGACTTGACAAACTCAAACTTACTTGAGAAATTTGACTAAGTTTTCACAAAGCTTGTGATGGAACAATTCAGGCAAATCGGAGAGGTTCTTGGAAGCTTAAACGCTTTAATGGTATTACAAGATGATATCTTAATCAACCAAAGACAATGCTGTTTATTGTTAGATATTTTCAGTTTGGGTTTCAACACCGTTGCTGAAGAGATCAGACATAACTTGAAGCTTGAAGAGAAGCATACTAAATGGAGAGCTCTTGAACAGCCTTTAAGAGAGCTTTATAGAGTTTTTAAAGAAGGTGAAATGTATGTTCGTAATTGTATGTCTAATAAAGATTGGTGGGGTAAAGTTATTAACTTTCATCAGAACAAAGATTCTGTTGAGTTTCATATACACAACTTGCTTTGTTACTTTCCTGCTGTGATCGAAGCTATTGAGACAGCTGGAGAGATTACGGGTCTTGACCCTTCTGAGATGCAGAGGAGGAGAGTTGTGTTTTCAAGAAAGTATGATAGAGAGTGGAATGATCCTAAGCTGTTTCAATGGAGGTTTGGGAAACAGTATTTGATTCCAAGGGATCTTTGTAGCCGGTTTGAGCATTCATGGAGAGAAGATAGGTGGAATCTAGTTGAGGCATTACAAGAGAAGAGAAAGTCTAAGAGCGATGAGATTGGGAAGACTGAGAAGCGTTTAGCTGATTTTCTGTTGAAGAAACTAACCGGATTGGAACAGTTTAATGGTAAGCTTTTCCCAAGTTCGATACTTCTTGGTTCTAAGGATTATCAAGTGAGGCGGAGATTAGGTGGTGGTGGTCAGTACAAGGAGATTCAATGGTTAGGGGATAGTTTTGTGTTGAGACATTTTTTCGGGGATCTTGAGCCGTTAAATGCAGAGATTTCTTCTCTGTTATCGCTTTGTCATTCAAATATACTTCAGTACCTATGTGGATTCTATGATGAAGAAAGGAAAGAATGTTCTTTGGTTATGGAGTTAATGCACAAAGATTTGAAAAGCTACATGAAGGAGAATTGTGGACCTAGAAGAAGATATCTTTTCTCTGTTCCCGTTGTGATCGATATAATGCTTCAAATCGCAAGAGGGATGGAGTATCTTCATTCAAATGAGATTTTCCATGGAGACTTGAATCCTATGAATATTCTTTTGAAAGAGAGAAGTCATACCGAAGGTTATTTCCATGCGAAAATCTCAGGTTTCGGTTTGATCTCAGTCAAAACTCAGTCTTTTATTCGGGCTTCCACGAGACCAACCACTCCCGATCCTGTGATTTGGTATGCACCTGAAGTTCTAGCAGAGATGGAACAAGATCTCAAAGGTACAACTCCGAGATCAAAGTTTACAAATAAAGCTGATGTTTATAGCTTTGCTATGGTGTGTTTTGAGCTTATAACTGGTAAAGTTCCATTTGAAGATAGTCATCTTCAAGGCGATAAAATGGCTAGGAACATTAGAATGGGAGAGAGACCTCTCTTCCCATTCCCTTCGCCGAAGTACCTCGTTAGTCTAATTAAACGGTGTTGGCATTCAGAACCGAGTCAGCGTCCAACATTCTCTTCGATTTGCAGGATCCTCCGCTACATCAAGAAGTTCCTAGTTGTGAATCCAGATCATGGTCACATTCAAATTCAAACTCCACTTGTTGATTGTTGGGACTTAGAAGCAAGATTCTTGAGAAAGTTCTCAATGGATTCAGGTTCTCACGAGGAATCTGTGACACAAATACCATTCCAGCTTTACTCATACAGGATTGCAGAGAAAGAAAAGATGAGTCCAAACTTCAACACAGAAGAGAACTCAGAAACAGGTGAATCTATTTCGGAAAGCGTTTCAGTGGTTGAAGATCCACCAACAATGCCAATGTATACAAAGTCATTGTGCTTAGATGCAACATCTGAATACTCAGATACAAGATCAGTTTACTCAGAAGCTCCAATCAAAAAGACCTCAGCTTTAAAGAAAAGCAATGACACTGTCAAACTCAGAAGAAACTCAATCTCAGGTCAGATAAAATTTTATTCAACCAAACCACTTAGTTCCTAAAGCTTTGAATGGATCATTAATCTTTTCAATTGCAGGTTTACGATCTCCAGGATCATCAACTATACAACCAAGATCAGCAACGAAAGTGTCATCGCCACTAAGTCCATTTGGAAGAAGCAGCAAAGCAAAGAAGGATACTTTATTGCCTATGAGTCCTATGAGTCCTTTGAGCCTAGGAAGACGTAGACAACTCTCTGGTCCTGCTTCAGACTCTGAGCTTACATAGCTTTTGAAACATACTTCTTGTTTTTGCAAGAATCTTATTTTGCGTAATCCCTTAAATACCGTTTTTTTGTATGTTTAATTTTACTTTCTTTAGATACTTCGCAGTAGCTTCTGCAAGTTTACATTTTTTTTTTTGAAAAACAAGAGCTTTGTTTACCCTCTTCGCCTGAAGACTTATTCCGATTTTGGAGCTTCTGTGTTTAAGAGGTATTGTTCGATTAAAGATTGGATCTTGCGATAGCACCGGAAATGTCCTCGCAGACGCAATTTCGTATGATTATCTATGAGTTCTCGAGGAAATTTCAAACGAAGCTGAGTACCCAGAAACTGCATAGCTTTGTTACCAAGTCTCATCTCGCGCGTGACCCGTATTTCGCAACGCAACTTGTCAGATTCTATGCGTTAAACGATGATCTTCTTTCTGCTCGCAAACTGTTCGACGTATTTCCTGACAGAAGCGTTTTCCTCTGGAACTCTGTTATTCGAGCTTATGCTAAAGCTAATCAACTTAGTACCGTTTTGTCACTTTTCTCTCGAATGCTGAGTTCTGTTGCCAAACCAGATAACTTCACCTATGCGTGCTTAGCTCGTGGGTTTTCAGATATTTTCAATACAGAGGGACTTAGGTGTGTTCATGGAGTTGCAATTGTATCTGGTCTTGGATTTGATCAAATTTGTGGCAGTGCAATTGTTAAAGCTTATTCAAAAGCTGGTCTTATTGTTGAAGCAAGTAAGTTGTTTCTTTCAGTACCAGACCCAGATATTGCTCTATATGATGTTATGATTTCTGGATATGGATGCTGTGGATTTTGGGATAAAGGAATCAATTTGTTTAACTTAATGCGACATCAAAGACATCAACCTGATTGTTATACAATGGTAAATTTGATGACTGGTTTGATTGATCCTAGTTTGTTACCTATTGCTTGCTCTGTTCATGGCTTTTGTTTGAAAATCAATCTAGATTCTCATTCTTACGTTGGTTGTGCTTTAGTGAGCATGTACTCGAGATGCAGATGCATAGCTTCTGCAGGTAGAGTGTTTAGTAGCATCTCTGAGCCTGATTTAGTTGCGTGTTCTTCTTTGATAACTAGTTATTCGAAATGCGGTAATCACAAGGAGGCTTTGTATCTGTTTAACGAGCTGAGAATGAGTGGTAAGATGCCAGATTGTGTTCTTGTCACAATTGTATTAGGGTCTTGTGCTGAGTTATCGGATCCAGTCTTCGGAAAACAAGTGCATGGTTATGCTATTCGACTAGGACTAGAACCTGATATAAAGGTGTGCTCTGCTCTTATAGACATGTACTCAAAATGTGGGTTTTTGGATTCTGCGATGAATCTTTTCGCGGGGATTCCAGAGAAAAACATTGTTTCTTTCAACACCGTTATTTTGGGTCTTGGCTTGCACGGTTTTGCTTCCTCTGCGTTTGAAAAGTTCAGCGAGATGCTTGAGATGGGAATGAAACCCGACGAGATCACTTTCTCTGCTCTTCTTTGCACTTGTTGCCATTCGGGTTTTTTAAACAAAGGTCAGGAGATCTTCAAGAGAATGAAGAGTGAGTTTGGTGTTGAACCGCAAACAGAGCATTATGTTTACATTGTAAAGCTAATGGGAATGGCTGGAAAACTAGAAGAAGCATTTAAGTTTGTAATGTCATTACGGAAACCAATTGATTCAGGGATCTTGGGAGCATTATTGTCATGTTGTGAAGTTCAGGAGAATACTCATATGGCTGAAGTTGTAGCAGAGAAGATATTCGAGAGTGAAGAAGAGAGAAGAAGTGTTTACAAAGTTATGCTCTCTAATGCGTATGCAAGATATGGAAGATGGGATAAAGTAGAAAGGCTTAGAGATGGAATATCAGAAAGCGTTGGAGGGAAATTACCAGGAATTAGTTGGATTTAACTGCCAAGAGTATATTATTTCAGGTGTATTATGACATTATTTGTAGATATTCCGGTCTGATCGGATCTGTATCTTAAACCATAACTCGTGGTTAAGGGAGACAAAAACAAACCATTGAATTTATTTATGTGCTTCTTATCACAACTTCTAATATTGCTCTTTCTTTCTGCTAAAATTCTCTCTTTCTAATTTTAAAATCAAAATTAGATTTTAAAATTCATTGTTTGGTTTCAGCATTTCCAGGACGGCGGAGAAAACGACTTTTCGATTTCACGTTTGCCTGGTAATATTTTTTTTTGCACAATTTTAAGAATTGTGGTTTTGCTGCGTAAATGCCGTAAATTTTTAAGAAACAATGTAAATCATGGAATCCATATTTCCAAATTTTATGGTCGAGATCGATGTTTTGAAGAAAATGTTGTCTCTTTATTTTGATTTGATTCCCCAGAAGTATCCTTGCGTGAATTGAAGCGTTCTTGGGGAAAAAGTTATTAAAAAAGTTGTACATTCCAATTTTACAAGACAAAACTTGACACACGCGTTATTTCTCCCATCACTTCCTAAATTTAAAAGATAATTTTTATGTATAGTAATGACAGAAGATTACTTTCGACTATATATAATTTTGAACATGATACTAAACATTTGTAATGCTCGATATTTTGTGTATTTGCAGGACGTTTTTATTGATCTTTCTTGTTCGGTAAGGTTCAAATGCAGAGGCAAGAACAAGCATCGTAAAAAATGGAGCGAGCAAAAACAGGTAAGATTTGTTTGAATTGACCCTCAATGGAGGTTATTATTTTCGTCTTTGAAAATTGTTTATGGAAGGTTTTGTTAGCTCTCTTGTTATCTCTGCAGAAGTGGAGAAGAAAGTTTCAAAACTTTTAAAGTTTATCCAAACCAAAAACAAGATTCCAAAGGATTCAAAGAGAGAGCTTTTAGGGATTGTTAACGATCTTCAAGAGCAGTGTCAGTTTCTCTATTCTGTAGTCGATGATTTTCAACAAGACTTAGATCCGAAAAGCGGTGGTCGAAAAAAAGGGAAATCCCGTATTGCTTCATCCAGTTCGGATTTGGAATATTACTCTTCAGAGGAAATAGAGAATGTTGTTGTGGAAGTAAGTGAACTTTCTGAGCTTCAAAGCAAGCTTGAATCATTCAGGAATGAAGCTGAAGAGAAAGAACGAGAATTGACATTGCGTGTGAAGGAGCTAGAACGAGAGCTAGGTGATGCGAAAGCTGAATGCGATCTGAAGAGAGATTTAGAAGAAGAGATTGCGATGAAAGCTAGTGAAAGTAAGCAATTAGGTGAAAAGAACAAAGGGCTAAGATCTCAAATCTCTGGTTTGGAACTGGTTTTGAAAGAGAAAGGAGATGAGATATCAACACTTGTGAACAAGTTTGGGAACAGTGAGTTAGGTTTAACATCGAGGATCCAAGATTTGAAGGGGCAGTTGAAAATTTTGGAACAAGAAATCGGTTTCCTTCGCGCAAGAAACTTGGAATTGGCTAGAAACTATGAAGTTAAGAGGGTTGAGGAAAAAGATAGCGTTACGGGATTGATGGATCAGGTAAATGGTATGAAGCATGAGCTTGAATCATTGCGGAAGCTGAAAGATGAATCTGAAGCAAAGGTGGAGAAGAAAGTTGAAGAAGTTACAGAGACAGAGATGCAACTGAAGAGTCTGAAAGAAGAAACAGAGGAAGAGAGGAATAGACTGAATGAAGAGATTGACCAACTTAGAGGAGAAAATCAAAAGCTGCATACAAGAATCTCAGAGCTTGATTCACTACATATGGAGATGAAGACGACTAGCGCCGATGAAATTGAAGATGCGAGCAAGAAACTTGACATTCAAGTTTCTTATCAGAAGAAATTGGTTAAGAAAAAAGACGATATTATTGGCAGGTAAAATAAAAGAAACATTTTGATTTTCAATATTCAGATTTTAGGTCTTTATGTTACTTCTATCGCAGGCTATCAAAGAAAGTAAAGGATCAACAGAGACTTCTAAAAGAACAAAAAGAGACCATTGACAAGTTTTCTGAAGATCTTAAGCAATCAAAGCGTTGGTCACTTGGTTCGAGCCGAGATTCAAAGCTGAATCCAAATGCGTTAGAGAGGAAAATGGAAGAATTAGCTGACGATTTCAGGATGAAGATTGAAGATCATATAAGGATACTATACAGAAGGATCCATGTAGCTGAACAAATACACTTAGAAAGCAAGAACGACTATATCAAAACACGAGACATGGTTCAAGAAAACAAAGAAAATAGAGAAAGTTTGATCTTTTTCGAAACACATTTCAGGAAAATCAAAGAAGTTTCGGAAAAAGGGTACTCGAGTTCCATGAATAAGCTAGAAGAAGCAGAGGAAGACACAAACCGAGTTGCAAGATTAGCAAAAGATATCGATTCAGCGAAGCTTTGGGTGCGTGAGAAGAAGAGTGAGTTAGAGACTCTAACCGCAAAGCTAGAATGCAGAGAAGCTCAAGAAACTCTGTTGAATGAGAAGTTATCTAAGCTTGAGAAGAAGCTTGCGGAAGAAGGAACAGAGAAACTCGCACTAGCAAAGGGTTTGAGCAAATCTGAAACGAGAATCAAAGAGCTTGAGATAAAGTTAATGAGACGAGAAGTTGAATTGTTGAGTTTAGGAGAAGAGAAGAGAGAAGCCATAAGACAACTCTGTATTCTTATGGATTATCAACGAGATCGATATGATGAAGTCAAGAAATCAATCTTAAAGGGTGATTTTAAGACCTAATTTTTAAAAATTTAACTCTTTTTTTTAGTTGTTATCATTAACCCATCTTGCAAAATATTAAATATCTTATTGTAGTAAGATCGTGGATTCATGTTGTTGTTAAAAACCGTATATATGTGGATAGTTGTATTGACTCTAACAAGTAAAACTTATTACAATGGTCGTCATAAAAGTCAAAACCTAAAATTTAAATTTTACTCTTATGATTCACTTTGTTTTTTCTTTTTTCAAAAAATGTTTTTATTGTTATATTCATGTGCATTAGAATCATTAATTCATCTTGCAAAATAATTCATGTTGTTGTAAGAAATATTCAAGTGGAGTTATTTTGACTATAACAAGTAAAAAGTTATTACAATGTGGTTGTCATAAAAGTCAAAATCTAAATACTTTGACCGGTTTGACGAGAATTTTGAAAAATGCCAGCTGTGCAGCGGAATAGAGTCAGTGGCAAAAACGGTAATAAACACTAAAGCGGAGGGGCTTTTCTCGTCACTTTGTTTCGTCGGGTTTAATTGAATTTTATTTCATTTTCGTATCATTTATTGCATACACTAAACTTTTCTAAATCTCTTCTAAATTTTTTCGTTTTTTTTCCTCGCTTCCGTTTCAGTTACCGACACCACCGGAGCTCCTTTTTCCAGGTAAAATCTCCGATCACAAAGGAACTAGAGATGATTAAGCTAGTTTTGATCTTCCATTCGAGGTACCTAGCTCATGTTATTTCTTCGATCTGTATAGCTTACAACTTAGTTTATATCGAAGTCTCTGTATAGTTTGTGATTATAAAAAGAACAAGGAGGGATTGTGTTTTATTTTATTTTTCAGTTTCGAGTACCTTTATTGATGTAGATTTTTATATAGAGTTTATAGGCTAAATCTGGTTATATTCTTGATTTTAATATAGAGTTTATAGGCTTGATTCACTAATCAAAGTTCTTACATTTCATGAAGTTTTTTCCCTTTCTTTTTTTTTGGATCAAAGAAGATTTCACTATTGTTTTATTTAATTACCATTTGATTGGATTGATTAATCTAATTAATCTACTTTGAATCTTTGTTAGGCTTGCTTGTAAGCTTTCATCCTACGATCAAAGCCATTAAATCTTGGATCTCTTGTGGAGCTTCATGACCCAAAGGTAAGGAAAACTCAAAACTACTCATTGCATTTTTCAAATACTAATTTTTTACATGTACCTTGTTGAATTTTTTTTTTGGGGGTAAAGAAGATTTGGACCTGTATTATTGTTTTGTATCAAGTCTGCATAATAGAGAGAGACATAAAAGAAACAACTCATATGATGATTATGATAGCTGTCTTTTTTATCATTCTCTGTGCTTTGCTTTCTGGTTCCCATTCTCCTAAAGTTGCTCTGGTGGCTCCACTGCATTCTCCAGCCATTACTTCTACATTTTCTTAATCAGGACCTAATAATATTTTTATTGAGTATTAGTACCGTAATTAACAAATTTTGAGCTTTATTTTAAATGAATTATTGCGATAATCTTCTAAAATAGTGCCAACTTTGGATTTTTTTCATTTCAAATTAGACCCATTGCTAAAGTTAAGTTTGTAATCAGTAAAAATATATATTAATTTGGTATGAGACTGACTTTGGATTTTGAAGGATATGTTTCTTTTTTTAGTTTCATACTTCAAACTGGATTTGATTTTCTTTATTACCAGATAGTACTTAAATTTAAATATTGTAGTTCTAGTATCTATTTGTTTGGTCATGTCAGGCTCCAATTGAATCATCTACTTCTTTATTTCATTCCTGTTACCATCCACTTGAAAATTACCTCCAAATTAATATTAGTTTACTAATTTTAGTTTAATATTTTACTAAACATGAAAATGATTGCATCTATTTCAATTAAATATTGCTAATTGTTTTGAACAAGTTAGAGTTTCTTCTCTAATGTCTTCTCTGTGAAATTGTGCAAGTAAAGATCGTGCTTGATGGAATTCTAGATGTCCCGGAGATGACTTTTTTGTTCCAAATCTCGAACTTTTCAAGTGCCTTTTGATTGGAGGAAAGACCAAATAAGAAATGAGAAAGCATAGTGTTAGAGACTCCTTGAAATCTTTCTTTGAGCCTCATCTTCATCCTGACAATAATGAATTGCTCAAAGGAACAAAAACTGGTAAACTTTACTTTATGTTTTCATGTAAAATCTATACATCTTTTGGTTTTGGACTTGTTTTTAATGAAGAGAATACTTTTCTCAACAATGCAGAAATAGATGAAAAAGTGAAGAAAATCTTGGGAATTGTTGAGAGTGGAGATATTGAGGAAGATGAATCCAAAAGAGTAGAGGTTGCAGAATTAGTCAAGGAATTCTACAGAGAGTATGAGTCTTTGTATCGCCAATACGATGATCTAACGGGCGAGATCAGGAAAAAAGTTCATGGGAAAGGAGAGAACGAGAGCTCTTCTTCTTCGAGCTCAGACTCGGATTCAGATAAGAAGAGCAAGAGAAACGGGCGGGCTGAGAATGACATAGAGTTGGTAAAGAAACAGATGGAAGCTGCAAATGTTGAAATTGAGGATCTGAAAAGGAAGTTAGCAACAACTGATGAAGAAAAAGAAGCTGTGGACTTAGAGCACCAAGAGATTTTGAAGAAGTTAAAAGAATCAGAAGAGATCTGTGGGAATTTGAGACTTGAAGCTGAGAAGTTAACAAGTGAGAACAAAGAACTAAATCAGAAAGTGGAAGTTGCTGGAGAGACAGAATCTGATCTGACTCAGAAGCTAGAAGATGTGAAGAAAGAGAGAGATGGATTGGAAACAGATCTTGAGAAGAAGACTCAAGAAGCTTCTGAGTATGTGAATCAGATTACTGATCTAAAAGATGAGATGGCGAATAAGGCGAAAGATCACGAGAGTACACTGGAAGATAATAACTGTCTACAGGGGCAAAAGAACGAAACTGAAGCAGAACTCGAGAGAGAGAAGCAAGAGAAACAAGCGTTACTGAATCAGATAAACGATGTGCAGAAAGCATTGTTAGAGCAAGAAGCTGCGTACAATACGCTGAGCCAAGAATACAAACAGATCAATGGTTTGTTCGAAGAACGAGAAGCAACAATCAAGAAGCTAACAAACGATTACAAACAAGCTCGAGAGATGTTGGAAGAGTACATGTCGAAGCTGGAGGAGACAGAGAGGAGAATGCAAGTGACGGGTAAAGATGTGACATCGAGGGAAAGCGAGATTGTAGATCTTGAAGAGGCGATGGAGAGTTTACGTAACCAAGTAGAGATGAAAGGAGAAGAGATTGAGAGTTTGATAGAGAAAATGAGTAACATTGAGGTTAAACTCCGTTTGTCTAACCAGAAACTGAGAGTAACCGAACAAGTGTTAGTGGAGAAAGAAGAAGAGTTGAAGAGAATAGAAGCTAAGCATTTAGAGGAACAAGCATTGCTCGAGGAGAAGATCGCATTGACCCACGAAACATATCAAGGTTTGATCAAAGAGATATCAGAGAGAGTAAACTCGACAATACTAAACCGGTTCCAATCGCTATCTGAAAAACTTGAGGAGAAGCACGGAAGCTATGAGGAAACGGTGGTTGAAGCAACAAAGATGTCTTTGAAGGCGAAAAAGTGTGTGATAGAGATGAAGAAGGAGAAAGAAGAGATGGAGAAGAAGCTTGAAGGTAAAGTAAGAGAAGAGGAGAAAGAGAAGGAGAAGTTGAAAGAGACATTGTTGGGATTGGGAGAAGAGAAGAGAGAAGCAATAAGACAGTTGTGTATATGGATCGAACACCATAGAGACCGTTGTGAGTATCTTGAAGAGGTTTTGTCCAAAATTGTTGTGGCAAGAGGACAAAGACGGTCACAACGAGCTTAAATTAAAGTGGTTCGTTCTCTTCTCAAACTGTAAGTTAGAGCTTAGCTGTGTTTATTACTCAATTATTTTTCTTTATTTCTGATTGATGTTTGTTGTTTAATAATTTGTTTGTACTTTCAAAGTCGAAATTGTTTTGTTGGGGGTGTGATGATTGTTTTGTAGTTGTAAGAATGGGTGGTGAGGTTTGTATAGACCCATGGATATTGATGTTGCTATGATATAATCTTTTCAACTATATAAATTAGATTCATTTATACCAAAAAGATTATACATGTCACAACATCAAAATCATAGCTAATCTAGTATGGTCTATAGTTCTACAACTAGATACAAAAAAAAAGCAAGAGGACTAGGGTTAAGATATCTTTCTTCTAAATGCTAATGTCTAAGAGACGCAACTGATTTGTGATAGCTTCAACACCAAGAAGAAGGATCTTGCGGTTGCTCTGTGTGTCCTCTAATTTAATGGAGCCTCGCTTCTTTTTGTTTCTCCATTGAACATTAAAGAAGAAACCACTCCAAGGGTTGCAGCTAGAAGAGTTACGTGCATCAGAAGCATTTCCTTTCTCCTCCTCTGTCTCAGCTTCTTCTCCAAAGTTATCGCAAGTGTGAATTTGGTCACAAGCTTGTTCCTTTCCTTCTTCTCTCTCGCCCGAGTTGTTTGGTTTTCTTTTGCGTTGGCTGTGTTTTTTCTTTGGATATCCTTGTTGCCATGACGCATAAAGACGATCAAACTATTTTTTCCTTATAATTAAAATTATGTACTTAATTCTTAGAAAATGAATATATCTACAGAGAATTGAATGTGGAATATACTTTGAATATACCAATATGTTTATTTCGAATTTATATATAGACAAAGTGATTATGTAATTTAAAGAAGATCTAGAGGAATATATTTATTGACCATTATCATCAAACTTTTTATTTAATAAGAATTTTCAAATAGCAAACGGGACAATTAGAATGCATGATTCAAAAACTTGTTATATAGTTATGTGGAGAGCCAAATTGAATTATCGATTACATATAACCTATTATAATTATGGTCATTAGTGACTGTAGGCAATTTTCAGAAAAAATATTATAGTAAAATCTTAATTGGAATCTCCGATAATTTGTAAAAAATTTCAAAAATTAATGACTATAATTAAACTAAATTATTTTAATATATTAAGGATTGGATTTATTGTCATTCCAAATTATTACCATCCAAAAAGAACTGATTTATAATTTATTTATTCAAATAGTTCTATCATAGATTGTTTTCAAGGAAAAAACAATGCTAACATATACAGAAAAAAACATGGAACTATAAAGAAGTAGTAAGCTATTTCTTGAGCTTCGGATTGAACCGCTTCTTAAAGAATTTTTCCGCATATTCCATGAGGCGTGCTTCTATCTTCTCAGGAGATTTGTAAGAATTTTTGCGTAAGAACTACCATATCATTTGCAGTGAGGTGAAGTTGAACAGTTTTTTCAAAAAAGCGTAAAAATCTTGAAAGGAACTGTGATCTCTAATGGCACATCCCATCCACAAGTCTTCAAAAAGGTAATATCGCGATCGACATCGAATTCATCCACATAATTTACCATTTCCTGCGTGAAAGCCTCATTTAACTACTTCATTTTTGCCCACCACACCCTCCGAAGAGAGTACTACACCAAGAGCAAGAGATTGTTGTTATTGCCAACAAGAGCAGTATGACTAAGATGGAGATTAAAACATAAAAAAAACCAAAATTACATCGGCACTAAAATACTCTTCATAGTCTATATTGTAGGGGTGGGCAATCGGGTATCGGGTTCGGGTTCAGGTAAAACTCGATCGGGTACGGATATTTGGGTATAAGATTTTCATACCTAATAGAATAATTTTTCGGGTTCGAGTTCGGTTCGGGTATAAAAGTTCAGGTTCGGGTATAAGAGTTGAAACCCGGAAAAACTCAAAAAATTCGGATATTGATTCGGTTCGGCTTCGGGTTTTCGAATTTTTCAGGGTTTTCGAGTTTTTCGGGTCGGGTTTTCATGTTTTCGGGTTTTTTTGGTTTTTGGATCGGATTTTCGGTCCGGTTCTAGGTTTTTTCAGGTTTTTGGGTTTTTTAGATTTTTTGGTTCGCATTCGGCTTGATTTGTATATATTATACATAAAAATTTCACATTTATAGGATAAAGTCTTCGACTTAGGGTATTTTTTTATGGATAGTTATGTATTTTTTATGGGTAGTTATGTATTTTCTTATGGGTAGTTATGTGTTTTCGGGTACATTTTCGGGTTTTGGGTTTTCGGGTTCAGAACGGGTTCGGAACGGGTTCGGGTTCGGATTTTCGGATTTAGAGATCTCGTACCCAATGGAATAATTTAGTCAAGTACAAAACAAGTTCGGATACGTCTTATCGGATCGGGTTCCGTTCGGGTATGCGGATATTGGTTTTTTGTCCACTCCTAGTCTATTGGAGTTCAACGGTGTATCCCTTCTAAATCTATCTTGGAGTTCGGGTTCAAATTATAGCAATCCGCACTTCCAAAGCGGATATGGAAAAGTGAAAGAGCCCATAGTCGGGAAAGACACCAAAACCCATCTTTGGATTGTGCTTTGGTCAAAGATCTTAATAAGATCTTTGATTGATAATTAAGATATTTATCATTTTAAATTGGTTACAGTTTCTTCTCAAAGTCTTTGAAGAAGTTTTAAGGAACATTTGCGACTTTTAACATTTGAAATATATTTTTGTATCATTTACGACTCGCATATGCATTATTATTTTAAAATCTGGATTGATATAGTTAAGCAACACTAGTATAAACTACCACTAATACCCTTTAATCATTTTATAATAATATTCTAATAGTTGTTATTTACCTAAATAAAATCTTTATTCTTTCTATTTGGCATATGTATCATACTACTTTTCAAATAAAAATGCACAAAATCATAAATTCAGGATTAAAATAAATTTTTAAAAATAAACAAAATCGAGAATTTTTTTGGGGATTAAAATCGAGAGAATAAGATAGTGAAACAAAGATAGAAAAAACTAGAGAACAAAATAATCTTTATTAAACAAAGTAGAAAAAAATCATGTTTAAGTTATCTATCCTTAATTTTCCTCTGTTTAAGTTTTATACTTGTGTAAATAGTTTATAATAATGCAAAGAGACAGTATTTGACAATAGCAAAACATATTAGAAACAATAGCATCATCTGTTCCATCTCTCCTAACCATATATATGTCTCCATATAAACTAAAAACGGATTTTCTCAATATAAACATTTACTTTTGTTGGTTCACTCCTTTAAACCAAACACTTTCAACTAGTTGGATTCATATATGCAAATAAAATTAAAGCAAAGTCTTTCAGTATGTATAAAAGTATCTAAAAAGTCTTGTCACATTTTGTACGTAGAAGCATTCACTTTCTTATCTGCATTTCAAGAAACCATAGAACATCAATTTTCCCAGACAATACACTCTTTGATCTGGCGATTGGTAAAAGTAGTGCGTATGTATTGCATAAATGGGCCAATTAAATGCACAAAAGGCCCAATATATGTTGACCCAATTTCAGCTAATTCCGATTAGAAATCGAATTCTCACCGGAGATTCTCTGAGTCACGAGAAAATGGCGAAATCAATGGCGACGCTAGATTCCGGCACCACATGTTCCTCTTGGAATTACTCCGGCCACCGATTCGCCGCCGGATCCCTGGACGGAAGCCTCTCCGTTTACGACTCCTCTACGCCTTCTGCTTCGTCTTCTTCTACTCTCACTTGCACTTCCAAAGTTAGGGTTAGTGAATCCAGTATTGTAAAAATCGTCTGGTTACCTTCTGAATACGGCGATACAGTAGCCTGCATTTGCCAAGACGGGAGCTTATCGATTTGGGAGGAGGTGTCTGCAGGTAACTCTGAATAATCTCCATGGATTCGTTGCTAAGTGTACAATGGATTCTTGTTTGAAAATGTTAAGAATTCGTTGTTTTTGTTTGGTAGACACACATGCTCTTGAGTGGAAACTGTGTAAGAGTATCAAGAGCAAGTCTAGCCAAGTGCTCGATGTTCAATTTGGAGTTTCCAGAAAGAGTCTAAAGATGGTGAGAGCTTTTGTTTTTTTTCTTTAGATTGGTTTGGTTTCAATTTTTAACAAGCTCTTCTGCTAACATTATAAATGATTCATTGATTATTTTGCAGGTTGCTGTATATTCTGATGGGTACCTTAGGGTTTTTGAGCTGTCGAATCCATTGGAATTAAAAAATTGGCAACTTCAGGTGCCTTATCCTTCTATTGAACCTATTAGACATCTGCTATTGTTATTTCTTACGTCCTTTATGTTTCTATCCATGTCTTGTACATTTTACTATGCCTTATTTCTCACCATTCTGTGCAGGCTGAGTTTCAGAATGTTATTGATTCTCTATCAAGTCTCGGTAAACCTTCAAGCTTATCTGCATCAGTTTCTTGGAACCCAATGAAGGGTGAAGAGCAAGAACCCAGCTTTGTTTTAGCCTTCAACTCTGATTCCCCACATCTCAACTCTTCCAAGGTATATTTGAATTAAGATCTTATTGAACATCTCAACAAGTATATTTGTGGATTTTGCCTAAATCATGATAGACTTGTTGTTGTAGATCTGGGAGTTTGATGAAGCTCATAACAGATGGTTGGCAGTAGCAGAATTAGCCTTACCAGAAGACAAAGGTGATCCGGTTTATGCTGTGTCATGGTCCCCAAATATTGGCAGGTAATTCAAACAATCTTGGTCCTCTTTTAAAATACTCTGTTTTGAGACGCTAAAACTAATCATCTTTTGATATCTTTGAATACAGACCATACGAGGTAGTTGCTGTTGCAACTCATAAAGGCATAGGAATATGGCATGTTGGTCTAGCTCCTGATCTTGAAGGAAGGCTTCCGGTAAAGAAGGTCTCCTCGCTTTCTGGCCATCAAGGCGAGGTATCAAATTCGAAAGCTCTTTACCTTTCATCTCTCTTATCTTCGATCCTACTTTTGATTTCCTTTCATTCGCATAAAACCATAACTAAAATACACACTTGTTTTGATGTTTCCTGGTCAGGTTTGGCAGATGGAATGGGACATGAGTGGCATGACTTTAGCTAGCACCGGAAGCGATGGAATGGTGAAATTGTGGCAGTCAAACTTAAACGGCGAGTGGCAAGAGCAGGCTACGCTTGAACCAGTTCCCTCTTAAGTCCCGCATCACGATGTCCATGTCCATAAACATATTTGTTCCATTTTCCGGACATAAGTTGTTGGTGTGCTTAGTTTTGAATTTGAAGACTAGTTTATAAGTTTCTCAATCGCTCAAAATAGCACCAAGTTTTTACAGAAATATCTCGTACAACCGCATGTTGCATAGTGTCCTAATGTTGCTCAATAGGTATAGAAGTCTTGTCATCTTTTCCCATCAAAATCAATTCGAATCATGTCGTTCGAATGCGACGTTGGACTGTATCTGTCACCTGGCCAGTAACATGTTCTATTCTAATTACAATGGTTAGGCGAGTGGTTAATGCTCAGGGAGTCAAAAAGAAGTAAACCTAATGTGTCAATCTGATCGAACATCTACTCGATTAGCGCTTAAAAAGTCTTTTGCCTCTGTAATATCCTGCAAAGTAAGCAATACCACCAAAACAAATTAGTAAATAATCAACATTAAGAACTGAACAGCAAAAAGAGCTCAAGAACTAAGCAAGAACTTAATTAAACCTTAATAAGCTTTAAGAATTCAAGGTTAACAAAGAAAGAAAAGGGTAAGTACATGCTGCAAGAGAACTGCTTCTGTAGGACAGGTAGGGAACTGCATTAGACCGATTCCAACCATTGATAGACCATAGCATTCAAGGGGCACTACAAAGTATATTGGTAGCTGGTGCAAAGAAATACATTATTAATATGGGCTAATTGAGAATAGCAATAAGCAAAAATGAAATAACAGACTCATTACTCGCCAACCATGTATGGCTTCGCGGAATAATTGCAGCCTGCAAAAGAGCAATCCAAAAGGCAGAGACTGCTACCACCAGGCTCAAAATCTTTACCACATGCTTCATTGTTCTTGAAATGTAAGATTTGAGTACTGCAGTGTTATAGTCTATAGATACCAGAAAACAGGACAAAATCAAAGCATTTTCATAATTCCCTGCATATTTGGAGCTGGTCACAAACTCATATCACCCAGCTCAAGGTATAGAAACTCAAAATGAGATCTTAGAAGTAAACGACTTCAATGATTCCTTCAGATAATAGAATGCAATCTTCACGAATTCCAATCCACTGCATCCTAATTTCTACACATCAAAAGCAACTTATGTCCAGACAAGAATCTAGCATAGTCCTGGTAGCTCATAGATCCATATTATGCAACCCAAACCATCAAAATGAGGAAACAAAACAAAACTTTTCACAGTGTATTCGATCACATAATACAAGCGTCAGGAGCTCAAAAAGCCCTCTGCGCAAGATTTGCAGAACATGAATCCTGAAAAAGAAAGAGATTTTATGACTTCTCACGGTTCCTCAGAAATATAATATTCAATCCTCAGGAACTCAAAGCCATTGCACAAACTTTTCCAAACATTATAGGCTAATTATTTAGCTGCGGCAAGACTGAGCTTCTGACTGACAAAAAAGTCCAATACTAAAACTATCTCTGATCCTGACTATCCAAACCCAATCATAAAGCCAAACATTCGAATTGAAATTTGATAGATATGAATATGAATATAGAAAACATTAAAACAATAACAGTCGGTTACAGATGATCCAATGCTAGAGGAGCTATCAAACTACATTCTAATATGTCTCAATCAAATGCCTAGTATGCTTCCTGTTCTGTTAGCAAATCAAATCTGAATATATTTCAAGAACCAAATGACAGTATCTTTGTTAACTTGGTTTGGTGTCAATTTGGTGAAAGATGAAGACGAACAATAGCATAAGCGCATAGTAAACCACTCACCGGGATCGTTTGCAGTGACAGGATCTTCAGTGCTAGGAACTGGTGGTGGTGGTGGAGGAGGAGGTTGAACAGGGTTCATTCTGTTTTGGTTGTTCACCAATTTCACGCTCAAGGGTCCTTTTGAAATCTCTTGAAACATCCTTAAAAAACAGACATGTAAGCAATCAAAAATAGTTGGCCAATATACAAACCAACCTCATTTTTTCTCAAAGTCTTAAGATAAAAAAAACGAACCTGTAGCTCTCTAATCGTTGGCTGAAATGTACGCAGAGTTGATCCAAGATTCCGAGCAAGTATACACTTGTTTAAAGATCCAAAACAATTGTTAAAGACGATCTAGAGAAGAAACATTGATATCTGGGAGCTCATTACTCTTGTAATTTCCAAACTCAGACTCTCAAATGCTTGGTACGTACGATTGAACAAAGAAACAAATGTGTGTTTAATCTCTGCAACAAGAAAGAGAGATCATGATACTGATAATGAAAATGGTTTTGGAAAGTGTTACCATTCATCACAGAATCATATATCTTATTTTAAATCCTTGAGTTAATGGTGATCCTTTGTCTGCAACAGCAAACAGAGATCAAATACCACAATGGAAGATAAAATATAGCAAACAGGAACAATGAGTTTCTGCAAAAGCCAATGATCATCAAAGGTACCAAAATTCAAATAACTAAATGGGAATAGCTTAATTGATTCCAAATCTAACGAGATCAAAGTCACTAATTGAATTTCATCATCAACATAAATATTCTAGTTATCTTTAGAATGTTCTAGAACCTTCAAAGACGACGCATGCCTGCGATGGTAAGCTCTTCCACACGTATCTGGTGGCTGATTCATCATGTCCAACAAGAAACTGTAATCTGAATCTGAAATTTGAGGAGCACTGTCACTTGCATGTATTAGAATATGAGATATTCTTGTAGATTCGGTTTTTACAAAGCAAGAGTGATGCTTCGCTGTTTGTCTTCAAAAAAGGACAGGAAATGGCATACCTGTTACTTTATGTCGACGACATCGTGCTTACGACGTCCTCTTCCTCACTGTTGCAATCGATTGTTGCTTCCTTGAAAACAGAGTTTCCGATGACAGATCAAGGACGGTTAGGATTCTTCTTAGGCATATCTGCCGAGTTCAATACTCATGGCATTTTTCTATCTCAAGCACAATACACGTCGGACATTCTTCGACGAGCTGGTATGCAGGACTGCAAACCAATATCTACTCCAGTTGAACTTCAATCCAAATTAAAAGCTGGAGCAGGTCCTACCGTCGCAGATCCCACTCCGTATCGCAGTCTGGCGGGTGCGTTACAATGCTTGACATTCACTCGACCAGATATAAGCTACCAACAAATCTGTCTATTCATGCACGATCCACGAGAAATCCATCTTCATGCTCTTCGACGTATTCTCCGATACCTAAAAAGAATACAGCAACAGGGTTTGCAAATCAACAAGTCCCACTCGCTCCAACTAACAGCTTATTCGGACACAGACTAGGCTGGTTGCCAAGACACGAGACGCTCAACTTCTGATTACTGTGCTCATCTTGGCGACACATTAATATCTTGATCTTCCAAACAACAAGCTACTGTTTCGCGATCAAGTGCATAGGCTGAATACAAAGCCGTTGCCAATGCAGTATCCGAAACGTGCTAGCTACGCAATCTGCTACTTGAGTTGCATTGCCCATTGTCTCAAGCAACTTTGGTGTTTTGTGATAATGTTAGTGCAGTTTATCTCTCTACAAACCTGGTTCAACATCAGAGCACTAAGCATATCGAGATAGACATCCACTTTGTCCGGGAAAAGGTAGCAAGAGGAGATGTCTGGGTGTTACACATACCATCCTCCGAACAATATGCAGACATTTTCACGAAAGACTTACCATCCTCCTTGTTCACTAAATTCAAGTCTAGTCTTGGCGTCGTCCATCAGCCGTCGCTACGACTGCGGGAGAATATTAGAATATGAGATATTCTTGTAGATTCGGTATTATCGATCTCCTAATATCTTGGGAGATCCTCTGATTCACTGTAATCGATGTACTCTGTATATTTATCAATGAATACAAAACCAAGAGAGGGGACAATCTCAACAACTTACAGCATGTTGGTCATCAATGGCAGGTCCACCGTAAATGTTTACCAACTGCTGAAAATTTTGTACAAGAAACAAAAACAAGGCATCAGAGTGTTAAATCTGTAACACGCCATGCAAACTAAATCATTCACATTACTTATAGACTCGATATTTACGCACTCTGCCAATTGTTTGATTATAGTTGCTTCTTGACTTATACGCTAAACATTTTCCTATAGAAAAACACATCAAATTAGTGAAATAAAAAGCAACACCATCTGAAACATTTCCCCCCTCATCTATAACAATATTTCTTTTACAGCTAATCTTATCTTACCATATCTGTCTCTGAGCACTCAACACCGTGGGAATGAGCAGCTGTGTATAGCACTTTCCTACATATTTCACTGAGCTTGTGACTGGTATGCAACCCAATAGTCATATCCACTTATTATCAAGGTGTTCAAGGCTTATGATCGGTCTGCAACCCAACAGATAGCCATATCCATAAAGATTGGGAAAGCCTTGAACACCTTGATGATAACCAAAGGCGAGAGGATACTGCTGTACAAGCATCCCATATCCGTTTTGCTTCGGGGACATATGTTGTTGCTTGAAGGCTAATGTAGGTAGGAGGAGGACTGTTATGATTACGGCCCTGAATCCTTTCTTTAGATATTTCATGTTTCGCCTCTAAGCGCTTATCACTCGATTCATGGAAATTACTTTGCATAACAACCTCAACAGAGTCTTCTGTATCAAAAATCAAAAAACCAAAACCCATTGGCCTATTAGTAACATCGTCATACATCACAACTACATCAGTCGTCCTACCAAACTTATCAAAGTAAGTCTTGAACTCTTCATCAGTCATGTTAGATGATAAATCTCCAACAAATATTTTGTTAGTACTATTGTTAATACCATTACTTGACATCTTATACAAACCACCGTTGTTCCGTTGCACTTTACCCTCATGTAGTTTAAATTGAGATGGTTGTTGAAATCACAGATGTTCATCTTTCTGAATCGCCTTCTTTACATCAACCTAATACACACAATGATCAATCCACAAAGTAGTAACTTTTCAACCAAAATTAATTGAGCTAAAATGAAAAGTATAAAACGTACAACTCGACCAAGAATGAAATGAGTGTCTCTAAGAGCTTTAACAACATTATAAGCATTAGCAATTCGAACAAACCCAAACCCTCTAGGTTGTCCAAACATCATAATCATTAGCCTACAATAAAATTCAATATGATTTTGTTGTTGTTATTTTTTCCATGTGATTTTGTGAAAATTTTAATTAAAAATATTGCATAGTTTAAAGTTAATTCAAAGATTTTATCATTTTAATATATTGGTCATGTTTTGTGCAATTTATTCTTAAGGTCTTTGAAGAAGTTTTAAGAAACATTTACGACTTTTAACATTTGAAGTATATTTTTATATCATTTACAACTCATATATGTATTTTTATTTTAAAATGTGGATCAATAAAGTTAAGCAACACTAGTATAAAGTACCACGAATACCCTTTTATCATTTTATAGTAATATTCTAAATAGTTGTTATTTACCTAAATAAAATCTTTATTCTTTCTATTTGGCATATTTATTTAAATAAAAATGCACAAAATCATAAATTCAGATAATCAATTAAAATAAATAAATAAATAATTAACAAAATCGAGGATTTTTTTTGGTTAAATTAAAATCGAGAGAATAAGATAGTGAAAAAAGTAGGAAAACTAGAAAACGAAAGAATCTTTCTTAAACAAAGGAGAAAAAACCATGCTTTAATTTTCCCTTTGTTTAAGTTTTATGTTTGTGTAAATATTTTATAATAATGCAAAACATATTAGAAAAATAGCATCATTTGTATCACTAATATACCCTTTTATCATTTTCCGGACATAAGTTGTTGGTGTTGCTTAGTTTTGAATTTAAAGACTAGTTTATAAGTTTCTGAATCGCTCAAAATAGCACGAAGTTTTTACAGAAATATCTCGTACAACATATCCTAATGTGCTAAATAGGTATAGAAGTCTTGTCATCTCTTCCCATCAAAATTAATTCGAATGCCTTTGTGGACTGTGTCTGTCACCTAACGAATCCAAAGCTCAGGAAACAAAATCTAAAGCATTCTTTGATCAATAATTTAAATGGGCCAATAGTATGTTCAGACCTAAACATCTGAATAGACCGACATAAAAATACCAAACATCATTATTTATATAATAAGTTAACAACTATTCTGTTATATTGGACGAGTGTAAAAACGACACACATGTAATTTATCCAGATCAAAAACGGCATGAAGTTTTCTTCTCTTATCTTCTTCTTCCTTTCTCTGCTTCTCTCATCCACAACCTTTCCTTGAGAGCAAGAGAAAGATATGATTCTGATCAACTCAAACTCTCCTGCGCTAATCTCAGCCTTTAGATTAGTGGGCTCGTCTCCGTTCAACACTCGAAGACTTTCTCAGTTTTCTGTCTCAACCTCTAGAAACAAAAGCTTCTTCTTGCACTTGTCAGAAACGAAGGAAAAAAAAGGAAGAAGAGAAGATGAGAGGAGAGTATCGATCGTGTGTGACGCAGGCAGTATGTTTCCAGTGGACCCATGGGCTCCGACCATTGATTCACAGAGCATAGCATCACAGCTCTTTGCTGTGTCTCTATTTCCATACATTGGCTTTCTGTATTTCCTCACTAAATCCAAATCTGCTCCAAAACTCACACTTTTCGGTTTCTACTTCTTGCTTGCCTTCGTTGGAGCTACAAGTAAGTTTACTCTGTTTGATCTTTAGCGTTTTGGCCGCAAACGCTTGTTGTTCTCCTAGCGTCTGGCGTTTCTTATTAGCAATATTAATCCTTTCTTTTTCTTTTTCTTGGCTTTGGTGATTTGTGCGATTGAATTTGTGATACAGTTCCTGCTGGAATTTATGGTAAATTTCTTCAACTTTTAAACTTTAATTGTCTGTTGGATTTTAATGGTTCGTGAATATTGATTATATGAATGGAACATTATCAGCAAAGGTGCATTATGGAACATCGTTGTCGAATGTTGATTGGTTACATGGAGGAGCTGAGTCACTTCTCGCTCTTACAAACTTGTTCATCGTGTTGGGTCTTAGACAAGCTCTGAGGAAATCTGAAGATGATGATGATGATGATAAACTCGGTAACGGAAAAAAAACTCCAGCAACTCAAGAACAAGAGAAATCTTCAGTGTAGTGTAAAAATGGTAATTTATATAATTTTCGACTTTGTCTTCTTTTTTTTATTCTCGCTTGTAAATTATACAACTCGCGCATCTAATACAATTTTTGGACGCTTGAGTTTAACGCTAGTTAGATGCGTTTGGTTCTAAAGTGAAGGTATAAAATATTAATCCGAATGAGATGGCACTGAGTAGTTATTAGTGGAATCTTGTTCAAAGCTTAATGGAAGGAAAAGTTGAGGAATCCTGGATGAATTTGTGTCCACATTATTAGGCATACATTGTAGTCCTCATCTTTTTTTTGTAGGTTCTTTTGCAAGAATTAGCATTTAACACAGTTAACAAAAAAAAAAAGTGCCAATATCATTAATATGGTGGCAAAAAACCTAAAGCTATCAAAGAAGATGAGGACGTTGTCCGCAAAACTAAAAAGGGAGATGTTAGTTAAGATGCAACGTGGGTGGGTACTAAAAGGTGTTGATCTAGTAGTGTTGAGATGTCGAGAAAGGATGGTCATGGCAAAGTAGGCATGGTCAGCTCTATCAACAAAACTAAAATATATAAATAAGGTTGCTTTGGCGGAGGTCTCCCTAGAGAAAATTTGCTTGATTGGGAATGATGAAAGTCAAAAGGAGATGTGATCCACAGAATTTTTAATCCAAATAAAAGATTTTAAGTGCACATATAATCACACTAATATAGATGAGATCGAATATGTAGATATCAATCTTACACTACGATTTTTTTAAATGAAACTAATATTAGACAATGATATAGATGATGGTTGTAATGTAAACGACAAAATAATTAAACGATGTACCTTATAAATTAAAAGCGTCAGACTTTAAGGATATTCACGGGAATTTAGAGATCATGAACAGATAATTATCAGAGACAAATAAGAACAGTGTAGAACTCAAAAATGAATGAATAATCAATCAACTGTCGTGGTATCAATTACTTTATCTAGCAATTTAAGATTCTAAATTGTTGTTTGAACTTAAAATTCTAAACAATCATAAACTAGCAGAGCATGTTCAATTTATTCACAGACCGTCTTAGCATCAATTTTCATTGATTAAAGACAATATGTTCTATCAAGCAATCTATGACACTTTTGATGAATAGATTAAACCCTAAATCAGAGACTAAGTGATCAATTTAGCCTAACCAGTAAGAACAATGATATATGAAAAACATAAAATAATTCCATGTCTATGTCTGATTCATTGATTCATAAATTTCCTTAAAACCTCAAAGCTAACTATGAGACTACTGAGACATGAATGCAGAGAAAACACAGAGAGATGAAGAAAAGCTCATGATCGATAAAATAAAAAATCCAAAGGGGTTCAGAAATTTTCTTAGAGAAGTAGAGTCGAAGATTCCTCTCCTCAAAACTTACAAATTGAAAAATCCAATAGGTTTGAATAGAAAAAAATGTTGCCTAAACAATAACTATAAAGTAGAATATATAGGTCAAATCACGTTATGGGTCGAAGTCTTTGACAAAACCGAGCCAAAAATAAGGAAAACCCAAAATTTTCTTTTCCTTTACGGATATGAGGTGGAATAATTGATCAATTGTGTAATAACCTATCTGAGCACGTATGGTCGATGCAAAATCTCACGAAATCAGTTGGTTGCCAGATTTACCTGTCTTCAATAAAATAAGCATAACTTGCAAACCGTTAATGAAAATCAATTTAAGCCCGTGCCAAATGAAATTTAACTCATGTGGATATCTTGTGTCCAAATTTCATCAAATTAAGTGCATGAAAAGCTTTTAAAAGAATTGCAAACTTCTGATGCTTCAACGTGATCCTTCATCTTTAATTGTTTTTTTCACTCCAAATGACTTGTTTTTCTCCGCAAGCTATCCAAAACCTTAAATGACTCAATAGTGGACTACAAGACTCTAAAAGATATGAAATAAGGGATAAAATAAAGACTCAAAATCCATAAAAAAAACACGATACATCAAGATGCTTCAAACTGTAAAAATTTGAGTGTGGAGTTATGTATAGAAAAGTATATATATTTTACGTTTTTGTATGCATTATCAACGGCTGATGCCATATCTTAAAAACCACATATACTTTATATTTGGAACTTTCATAACATCAAACTTGGAAACCAGTTTCTTCCACAACATTAAAATGAAAACCTATGGGTACCAAAAGAACTTTGAATAGATATTTGATGCAAGAAAATAAATACAAAGAAATATACATCAATTGCCTTAAGAGTAAAATACACATTTTTAGTGACCATACTATGGGTTTAAAGTTTGAAGCATTTACGTTATTTTTCAGAGTGAAAACTGAATCATCACGACTTTAACTACATCCTCCACCACATATCGAATTTACATAGAGTAAACCAAAAAAAAAAAAAAATCTAAGCGAATTTTTGTGTTTAACAGTACTTATCTATACTGATAGAAACATAAATATAGTCAAAACACAAAAGTTGAAGATCGTAAATCTCATCCACGTGAAATGAATCTAATTCATAGTTTTGATGTAACAAAAGGTTTCTGGAATCCAAACAATGTGCAAACGTACGTACAAAATATACCATCAAATACAAACATACATACATACGAGTTCATCTATAAATATGGAACCTAACCTTGACTCTCGAATTCACCAAGGCAATACATTTTAGCTAAGAAAAACAACAAGAAGAAAGGAAGCTTTGTAGGTGAAACGATGTCGTTTAAAGGAGCAGAGAAATAACCAAAACAAATGGGCCGATACATCTCAGACGAGAAGTCAGACTCTGAATCGGACAACGAAGGAACTACCATGGCGAGTTGAGGTAAGTATGATTGGCTTAACCACAACGACAGCAACTTGAGCGCCTCGTATGATTTTAGCCAACGCCGTCCTAATACTACCACCGCCAAGGAAACTGGTCCTCTCAATCCCTACAGCCGCAAAAATTACTCTGGTTTCTAAGCATATAAGAGGTTCTAGTTCTAAAATCAAGATTAGATGCTTGAAAATCGTGAATACGTAATGTCATTGTACTAATTCCATTAGTTTTGTTTGATTTTGGTTAATGTTATTCAGATGGGCTTGACTACGTAAAAGGGAGAAATGAAGATAAGCTCATTTGTTAAAGGCTCATAAAAATTATGTATCATGTCTGAATGTAATGAATAAAGAATCCAAGGATGGATGCCTCATGACTCATGAGATATCAATGATGATAATTTCATTTGTATCATGTGGTTTATATGCAAAGCAACTACGGATATTATAATGTTTTACATATCTCTAGCTACTTCTATTACTCGAAACAAGCAACTTAATTTCAAAAATCAAAATCTAGCATAATATTTTACAATATTATAAAAACTGAGGGCAATTGTAACAATTCTATCCGTTCCTAGATCGCATTAAGATCAACATGAATCAAAGAATCTGAATATTGGACAACTATAATTGAGAATCAATTATAATTGAGAATCAATTCTGAAATAGACATCCAAATTGGGTAAAAAGAAAATGCCATTAGAATTGATTCAAGATAATGACAGACACTAGCAAATGGAGACTATTAGATTTTAGCAACTCTTATGAAAATATCAATAGTATATATAGGCATCTAAAGCTCGTTCCAAAATCCACACACAATACAAATCAATACAAACCATAAAGATCACCTCTTCTTTACCACAATGCAGTACTATGAAACCCGTGCGAAAGACTACTACGACATGGCTCAAGGACAACGCAATGGATATGGCCAGACCCAAAACCGTGAGGGATATGGCCAGAGTCAGAGCCGTGAGGGATATGGCATGGGTCAGAGCCGTGAGGGATATGGCATGGGTCAGAGCCGTGAGGGATATGGCGTGGGTCAGAGCCGTGAGGGATATGGCCTGACCCAGAGTCGTCCAGTATATGGGCAAAGCCCGACTCTGAACCACCGTAGCCATGGTGGGTTTCTTGATGGGCTCTTCAAGGGTCAAACTGGCCAAACGGGTCAGGGTGGCCTAGGATCGTTTTTAGGAAAAAACAAGAGCCAAGAGGCTAACAAGAGTCATGGACATGGGAAGCTCTTAGGACAGCACCAGAAGAAAACTCAGGAGACAAACAAAGGCCTTAATGGCCTTGGAATGTTTATTAACAATGGAGAGAAGAAACATAAAAAGCAAAGTGAGCACAAGAAGAAGAAGAACAAGGATGGGCATGACAGTGGCAATGAAAGTGGAAGCAGCAGCGGTAGCGACAGCGAGTGAATCTAATATGCACTTAAGAAAGTGATGCTACTAAGAAAGACTATATGAAGTACTTAAATGTAATATTTAAAATAAAAGCCACTTAGGTGGTTGTGTCTCTGTGTGTCCAATATAACCTTGGTACTATGAATCTACTTTTATAGTTTTGTTGCAAAACCAACAAATCCACCCAAAAAAAACAATAAAGAAAACTAGAGTGGTAAATAATGAATTACCCATCTAATTAATTCACTGTCAACTTTAGAATAAATTATCCAAATTTTATGACTGGAGATGGTATTAAATAACTCATTCCATATGATTTCACAATAGATACACCTGATGGCATATATGGATAAAAATATTATCTAGCTAGTTCTTTTTGCATTATTTTTTCGTTCAAAAACCTAGCTAGGTCATTTCGTTGTTGCTGTTGATACTGTTGGTAGCAACAATGCGCAATCAAACATTCAAAGTTATAGTGTTTAGAAGATAATAAAATGAATTATAATATGTAGAGATAGAAATGTTGTGTCATTTTCGTCTGCTGACAGATTTTTAAAAATGTCAAGATTTAGGTCCGGCCTAGTCATATGGACATGTGTACCACCAAACTACAATTAACCACTAAATACAAAATAAAATGATAAGTTTAACGGATTTGGCGTGGCCCGGTTCAATCTCTGCAAAGTTGGTAAAATGTGGGTCGGATCAAACTTAATTCTGTTTCGATTTCAAAGCATAAACAGTTGGTATGTTCCAATTTTGTTACGGTGTTTTTGGTTCATCAGATAGAAATGTATAAATTGTATAAATGAGAAAACAAATAGTCTTCAAGTATCACATGGAAGGATAGAATAAAAGGGACCACTTTTAAAGCATTGGATATAAGGTCGAGACTGTGACATGTGGTCTCTCTTACCTTCCCCACCAATCTTATTTATTATTCCTTCTTACAAACATTATTATTGTTACTAGTTTATATATTTAACTGTCACACCTGTGTCAAAACTCTAGAAGTCAATCCCATTTTTATTTAATAAAAACTGTAGCATATAAGTACAATCAGAAAGTCCTTCCATGATCAAAATAGAAATTCAAAACAAAACAAAAAAAGAGCTTTCACAACCTCTTTCAAAAACAACGAGGCTTCAATATTAATTTTAAACCCTAAATATATTATTTAACAACTTTTGAACGATTTGTAACAAAAGATCCGGTTTATTTAAAAACCCTGCATTCACACCTAAAACCCTAATTTTCTGATCATATTTCCTAAATTCCAAAGTTGTTCTGTTTCTTGCAAATTCTGATCAAAATTCACAGTTTTGTGTAGTTTTAATTGGCAAGAACTTCCCAAATAAGCTCTGGATCAAACGACGGCATCCTCGCTAGCAAAAATCCATCAGTGTCCACTCCCATCATCGTGTCTTCCTCCCCCGTCGCCGTCGTCGTCGCCGGAATTTCATCGGAGATCGAAGCAGATGCGGGAGAACTGTTCTCGCTGTTCCACAAACCCCTCGGCGAAACGCAGTAACTATCCTCTGAATTAACCGTAACAGTCGCAGTCGTCGTAGCTGAAGACGACAGAATCTCCGGCGATGACGAATAAGAAGAATCCGCCGTCGCCGACGAGTTTTTGCTCCCTTTCCCGCTCTTTTTCGCTTTCTCTCTTCTGACTCTTTGGCAAATCGATTGGATCTTCCCGTCGACGGCGTTCTTGAGAGCTATTAGCTTTGAGGAATCTCCGAGTCCGAGTAGCTCACTCGGGTCTTTGAGATTCGGGAAATTGAGACGAGCGTATTCTCCACGGAGCTTATAAGCGGCGCGATCATAAGCGTAAGTGGCGGCTTCCGCAGTGTCGTAAGTACCTAACCAAACTCTCATTCTGTTTTGCGGCAATCTTATCTCCGCAACCCATTTTCCCCAATGTCTCTGCCTCACTCCTCTGTAAAGTTTCTTCTTTTTCGCCGTCCTTCCAGCCGCTAACGCAGTGGCGAAAGCGGCGGCAGGAGACCCGGCCGGAGCTTGGAGCATTAGCTCGGAAGTTTGATGATCGAGCGATGAGGAAAACAGAGGAGAGTGAGAAGTTGAGATTGCTCTGTTTTGAATGTTGAATTTCTCGATGAGTTCTCGTTGCCGGAGATAGACGGAGGAGCCGAGCTGCGGAGGCGGCGTAGGATTGCGAGATGTTGTGGCGGATTCGACGGGAGTGAGAAGTGAGAAGATTGAATCGAGTGTGTTTGGTCCTCCTGCTAATATGATCTGAGACAGAGAAGCTCTGATTTCGGAGATTTTAGGACTGAAATTGGTCTCAAATAAATCATTTCTTTCTTCCATTTTTCACACTCTAAAATACAATATTATTACAATCTGACAAGAGAATATGATAATGGTGAAACTTGAAACAGACGATGGTGATGGTGGAGTTTGAGGTTCAAACGAGATTGAAGAAGAATATGATTGAGATAATGAGAGATTGTTTATGAAAGAAAAAAAAAGTAGAATTTATTTTGTGTTTTTTAAAAGATCTATTTAATGGGTTTTGAGTTTTAAAAGTGTGGAAACAGGTTGTACATATTTATAGAATTAGCCAGAGAGAAGGAAAACAAACCAGAAAGGATCCTTTACAGATTTCACATGGTGCTCTTTGACTTTTTTTGTTGATTTCCTTTTTAAAGTTTGCCAACCTATTTTAATCATGATTTTTGTGGAATATTTCCATTTTGGGATAATATACGTAATATGTTCAACCACAATTTTAGGTTTATTAATCGTTTCATGACAAATATAAGCACTAATTTCTTTTATAAATCAGTAGCTATATAAAATTAGAGTTTATGATTTTATGCTTTTTTTATCTAAGAAACTAAACATTTTTTATGTGTGTTTGCATATAGTATATGCTAACTTAGTAACTAAATGAAAATTATATTCGATGATCTAATTGGTTTTATCTAACACTCCATCTATTTTATTAAAATTGTTACAACTTGATCACGATTATTTTAGTTTATTAATCATTGAGATAAATGATGTCGTATACATTAAAAAGTATAATAGAAATTTTAATCATTTGTTCATTTATGTGAATTTTTTTGAAACAACGCCTAAAATAAAACAAAAGAAGCTCTAACTTTTAATAAATACATATTTATTTTTATTCAAAATATGTATGTTTTTTATATACAGACTCTTTAATTGTTTTTCGAATATAAAAACCTCTTAAATCATCATTTAATATAAACATTTAACTTTAATAAATACATTTTATATTATTTTTGAATGTAAAATTTGTTGAACTTGGAAAGAGTTATTTACAGAGGAATTAAAAACAGAGCTTCTTTATTTTTTACGACTGGTGTTTATATCTAACAATCACCAAATATAAATTAACATTCCAAAAACTGGTATTCAAGCTTAACTTTATTTAAAATATTCTGATCAACTAGAGTTGTGAAAATATTGAATTCGGATTAATAATTGAAAGAGTAGACGAATGTTGGAAAACTATTTCTTAGAGTTTAGGTGTAGACAGGTGTTGAACTAGCAAGAATCTAGAATATATTTTGTTACAATTCTCTATATTGTATCTATTTGACTCAAAAGTTGAAATAAGTAATATCGTTCCTTAACTTTCGAATGTGTAGTAACATTAAATAGATAAATTTCTACTAATGATAAGGTGGGTAGCTTTGATTATGGCCTTAGCAAAAATCATCTCAATTTGTATTTCATAATGAAGGTGGACGTTTTACATTCACACATCTTTTATGGAATACATTCACACTTGTCAATAAAACATTTACACCATTTTTCAAGTAAGAATCAAAATGCAATTAACTAAACTTTGGGTGCAAATGAAAAAGAAAGTTTGAGACTGTTCTAATTACCATAATACCATTCCTACAAAACACATATTGTTTTAAATGATGCGATCTATGATAGATGCGAAATGATAAGAAAAAAACTCGTTGTTAACATTTTGATGAAATGTTAAAACTTACTTAATATCATCGGAAATTTGTTTGTCGACACCATATGAGCTTATCTATATATGACATTAATATACATTCATATGCATTTGATGCAGAAACTGAAGCAATTAACTCTCTTCTGTCTTCTCGCAATAGTATTACACACCTTCACATAGTAACTGCAAGTTTTCCAACCGAGTAAATTCCAAAATTTTCCAATATTTCCATCATTTTTTCTTGGGTGATTTAACATAAAGACAACTCCATATGGTCCCCACAACCAACTTTTAAAATTTATGAGGCAAGAGAGAAGAGTCAATACTTCTGTTTTTAAAGGTCCGTATCGAATCATAAATCCTCTGCCACGCCTTCATTTTCTCGCCCGATTAGTTTCATCTCATTCTCTCTCCATCTTCTCATCTCCTATGCGAACCACAGTTTCTTTTTTTTTGTTTGGTTCTCATACGAACCACAATTTCAGTTTGTGCATAAATATATATAATTTTGCCACTTTCAGTTTGAGCATTATACACAGTTCTATAGATGCATAAAATTGAACCTTTAGACCAAATTTACTGACCAATGACACAAGTTCATCTTGCAAAGTTTATTTCTCACACAACAATAAAATATATCTGTCAAAATACAACCAGAAAATTTAACTATATATATATATATATATATATATAGTTACATTGCTTCTACTTGTGGGCAACGACCCTATGTTGAATCTATACATGGCACTATCTGCCAAAATCAATTCATAGGTTTTCGACAGCCGTAAACTCAATTTGAATCAAATATCTAAAAGTCTTCTAGACTCAAGCTAGATTTTAAAATATCTATTTCACTAAAAGATGTAATTTGGAGGTCACGAGTTATGTATGGGTCGCAACCATACGTTTATAAGTGGGTCTTTTTTAGTACGTGCAATGTTTGCCAAAATGGGTACCTTTTAATTAAAATCTCAATTCTGCATATGAACTGTACATATACGTATACGATATAGCTATGTGATCAATGACACGTACAATCAATATATTACTTTTAGTTACATATCTCGGGGCCGGTCCATTCCTAATAAATCCAAAAAGTTATCATAAAAGCCAATCACATGTAGGCTTTCGATGATTTTTTTTTTTATGTTTTGTAATTTTGTTCCGAAAGGAAAAAATAGGTGAGGTATATATTCATATGTACTTAAAATTTGGTTAATCAGTTCTTCTAGAAAAGTAATTCGAATTAGTTAAAACTAATAATAACTATAGAACGATTACCAATGTTAACAAACCAATGTGATATGCCATAATCCCGTTAATCGGTGGTTGTTTTTTTGGTTTTGGAGTTTTAATTGAATTAAATATATATACTGATATACATACAAGCGGATGTGTCAAATCTAGATCACTTTGGTACGCTTTTCCTAAAAAAAGCAAAAAATGAATAAAAATTAAATTCGAAGTTCTCTTTAAATCTTTCAGATTGAAAGCACTAATTAGGCAACTTTAGTTCTAATGAACATTAAAATCTTGACCACCTAAATTAAAATCTCGCTAAGGCTACGTTGTTTCAGTTTAGCCAATCCAAATTAGGCACCCCCTAAGTTCTCTCAAAGATCCACGGTAACTTTCAATTTTCAAATTTATCAAAAATAAAATCAATTTTTCAAATGGCAAAAAAACTGAAGTTCCAACTAATAAATTATTGTAAGAAATAACTGGTAGAAACCCATGTGGAGTACTTGATGCCATTTAAAGACAGAGATGTAATTGGTCTCTGTTGATAGTTGATATTGAAATTTCACTATTTGATGGCTTTCATTTGACAGTACATTTATTGTCTACATATAATTTCAATTATTTAGAATAATAGATGAATATAACTTTATGAATATAAAGTTTATAAGCAAAAATAATACCATTGTTTCTTGTACGTAAACGTCAACCGTATTGGTTGATTTCCTAGGAACAGTGGAAGCCGAAGAGCACTAGAGCTTGTGATACAAAAACAATGAGACAAGGGGAATATGGTAAATTCACAAGTTGAGAATCTTAGGCAATATTGGAGAGTCTCTCTATGGAGAATCGGTTCTGGTTCTGTCTCATTCTTTTTGTATATTTTTCTATTAATGAATATGATGAGATACTCACATAGATACAACCAATGGAGTTGCTCCTACCGTCTGAGTGTAACTAAGAGAACGATGGCATATAGCAGTAAATAAAAAGAAATATCAGAGGTATAACCGATATTTTGGGTACCGAAAAAGTTGTGTTTTGTCGTTATTAGCGTATGTCTTGGGAAGGCGACGCCGACAGAATAGTGGTCTATTGCTCCTGAAGTCGACACGTCACCAAACTTTGTCTCATTTTGAGGTCCCCAAAAACGGTTCGCTTTCTCCAGATCAATTATTCGCGATCTCATCTCGTCATGATATATTACGGCACCTCGACGGTAAATGACGTCACGCTGATGCCATTCTTCTACCTCTGTTATTTGATGATAATATGTTGGTATGGCTTTAAATTAGACCTATTTTTTGCTTTTTTTTCTTTTCGTTCACGTGGTTCGTTCAGTAACGTTGAGAATATAATGAATCTTAAAAATTATATGTCAGCACATTGATTTTTATTGTTAAAAAAACATATACTGTATTTGAATAAATCAACCGGTCAAATGTGTTCCTAATATTCGATAGGGCTAATATATAACTGAACTATCCCGAACATAAATTAATCTTGACTAATCTCCGGAACTATGATAAGCCGAGAGTATTTTGTAATTACACACGTTCAAAGTGGCAACCCACTATTGAAATCCAAAACTATAACATGAATTAGTGTCTTCTTATTGAGGAGCTTAATTTGAATAATTGAACCAATAGTCAACATATTTTGTTTTTAATAAAACATAGTTAAGATTTCGTGGAACTAAAAGGAATCACCTTTTTTGTTAAATGGCTTGAATCAATACTCCCATGATACTGTTTAAAATTTTTTTAAAATAAAAGGTTCGTATGAATTCGTACGGATAAATCCTAGAAGGCTAAAAAGGTGAATTATGCATGTATTGATTTTTGAAGGTGACTACAAAAAGAGATTATTTGCCCGTACCTGCCCTAATTCGATTGGATAACTACTACACAGAGACAAGATTCTATAAACATACAATAACATAAACATCATTTTCCTTAAAACTCGATTAAATATAAAGATGCAACTACAAAGCTACGTGAATCGCTGTGGACCTCATACGATGATCAATTGCAGGTTTAGACGTATATATTTTGCAACTTATAGAAGATTGATGAGTACTAAATTTAAATACTCTCCGAGAAATTTAGTTCAATTAATTTACCGACCAAACCATATATATGTTATAAGAAGCTGTTTTTACGACACGTATGCATATTATTAATACAAATAATATATATATATATATATATTTGATGGGTTAAACATTAATATGGGACATTATTCAACGGATCGTAGACATTGTGACGAATATCGTTTCTTTGACGGCTAATGTGGACCAATCACACATTTTGGTGAGTACGGTTTCATGAATATGTTATTATTATTATTTTGTCAAATTGTCTGGTTTTATTCCTTTAAACGGGTCATTACATAAGAAATAGATACTGTATATGGTGTTTTCAACAACAAAGAATTTGGATTTTTTATATATGCGTACCACAGAAAAAATTTCATCGAAAAGATTAAGATAAATGTTCCAAGGTATCTTTAACTATAAAATCTCTATCACGAAAATTTTGATTGATGTATTTGTTGTTGTTTTATTTCGACTAAACTGCAATAAACGATCGATATGTGAGGCATTTTACAAGTATTTGTCTATATATTATCCAAAGCTAGTTTCAAATTGGTTAAACATATATATACCATACGTGATACGTATTTTGTATATTAATATTGAGTTTCCATTTACGACTTTGAGTTTTTTCATTCGATGAATTTATTTATGGGTTCAAAATGCATTATCAAAAGCTAGTTTCGGAATTAAAAAAAAGAGGAAAAATCTGGTTTCAGATTTTTATTTTTTAAATCAGAGATGTAGTACCTAAACTTTCTTAGTAGACATAAAATATGGCTAGAACTATTTTTTAACTTTTGATAATATATGATCTTTGTGTTTTTTTTGTATGTACTGTATTTTATTTCTTTTGGTTCCCTTTAATTTCCTAAATGTGTTATCCTAAAACCAAGCGATGTACAATAAATTTTATTTATCGAAAGTTGACTATATATATAATGTTTAATTTTAATATACAGAATTATCCATAAAACTAAACTAAGAGTATATTGGGGATTCCTAAAAACTAACACGAGTTGGATGTATTTTCTTATTTTTTGAATAGCAGTAGATTACAGGCTAAAATCCGTAATTCTTAGTTTTATGCTAAACATTATTTAATTATATGACTTCTAAATTTTGTTTAGGATCTTTTCCACACTTAATTATTGGATGTTGGATGTATTTTCTAATCACACATTTCTCTCTAATTATTGATGTAGGTTGCGTAAGTATTTAATACATCTATTTCTTCCCAGCACATATATATTGCTTTGCTACTTAATGTTTGTATAGATATACCAATCTACGTGTGCTCATATATGAGGTCCCCTCTTATCCCTAAGATAGATGTAGAACTTCAATTTTTCTAAAGCATATATGCACATACCTTTTGTGGACCTACCAGTCTTCTTCTTATTTTATTTTAAATTTTCATTATACGTGATAAACACAGCTAAGAAATGCGAAAGACAACATCTTTCATGCAACCTCTGACCAGATCAAATCTTCGTATTTCACAAATAGTCAATTTTTAAGTGTTATCATGTACCGAATTAGGCAAGGATATTATATATATATCGCACAAATATAAGAAAAAATTAAAAACCAAACGATGCTACCACAGCAAATTTTACATAACGATTTCAGATTATAAATATTAGTTTCTATTTTAGTCTGGATCTCAAAATTGAAAAAAAAAACTTTTGAAAAAGTTAGTCGCAATTATATTGTTTAAAACAGACCATCAAATCTGATGAATCTATTGCCACACTATTTAAAAATTTATAACATAAAATGGTGGAATTCAACTAATTTGAATTTTTTTTAATAATTTGAAAAATTAGTTTTGCCATATTCAGATAAATTTTATGTGAGAACATATATATATATATATATATATTATTTTTATTTCGATAAATAAATATTTTAGATGAAAAATTCAATATACCATGAAAATAATGTCCATTTCATATTTTTTAAGGAATATCCAATCTTTACATAACTCTCTAAATTGACCAGAAATAATGTTGTAAGAATTTAATATATTGCATAACAGACTTAGAGATGTCGACACGAGTGTTTTCAAATGAGAATTTGATTATATTCGGCAAATCTAAAACAACACTGATAAAAAAGAAAGCAAATTATACCACTTCATACAGCTGACTTAGTCTTCATTCTCCACAGAAGATACAGATTTCAATAATTAAGATAGAACGGAGCTGGACGTGGACCCGGTCGGTTTGACCTTCTTCAGTTTATATAATTTTAAATTTATTTGCTTTCAAATAATTGAAACCTTTCCCCCCAAAACATTATTGAAAACTTTTTTAGCGTGACTATGCATTTGTAAAGCTTTTTTAAAATTTATTTATAGTCTCACAAGACTATTTTCTATTTTTGGATGATAAACTCTTAGGTTATATTCCGTTCTTAGTTCGGATTCATGATTTTTTTAAAAAATGTGATTAATTTATTAAATATAAACTTTGGATATAAAACTTTTATATCATAGTAATAAATTTTGGTATTCGATATCAATATTATATATATATTTTATTTAGTAAAGTTTAAAAATTTTTATTTATTATTTAAAAAAAATTTGAATAGATTAAAATTTTCTATGAAGATTTTTAATATTTAAAAAAACGAAAATATATTTAAAGGTATTGTATTTGATGTATTCATTAATTATAAATTGATTGACTCTTTTTCTATAATAAATTGATTAAAAATTTTCTAATAATATCTTTTGTAATATTTTAAAAATTTTAAAATTATTTTATAAATATGGTTTTGGTATAGTAGAAACCATTCTCACTCTATCCAATTATTCTAACACTACCCTAAAATTAAGGTAAGTTGACTTTCTCCGTTGACGAGACACGTGGTGAGTTCAGTACCGACGCCAAGTGGAGCTTAGACTTTTTTTCTATTTAATTTTCTTATGGGTTTTTTTATCCAGGCAGGTATTAGTTGTCTAGCTGGTTATGTTGGTATTCGTTTGCATCTCAATTATTACTTGAATTAATTCTATTTCTAAATAAGTAAATATATGTATTCGAATAATACTTTATTTGAAATAATTTCGATCAATTGTAGTGTTAAAACACGATAAATATTCGAATTATTTTTAATTGTTCAATGGACATCCTTCCAATAAATGATAATATGTTGAGGATTTCTAGCAAAGTAAACTATTTCACCTTACGGGATTGATAAGTCATAATATGCAAGAAATTTTATTTAGTTAAAGAATCGAATAATTTTTTGCAAAGGATTTTTTAGTTTTTAAAATAAGGTTCGAATTTTCTAAGAGAATCATTTGCTCAACTTTATTAATATGAAAATATCTTTATAAACTTATCTGATTAAAAAAATGAAACATTGAGTCTCTATGAAGAGCATTTCAAATCAGTTTAGGTTTTAATCGTTCTCAATCAGAGGTTGTAGTAGGCTTGTAGTTGTAGCCATGGGAGTCTACATGACAACTGAAATAAGTCTACAGGCCCGCAAAGATTGTCAGATGGCCCAATATTTTATTTTCGATATATTTAGGCCCAAAGTTTTTGACGAGTTGTTTAAGATTTAATAATAATAAAATCCAAAACGAGGAATGAAACTGTGCAAAGTCAAAGTAGTGTACCTTGGGATGTGTGCAACGACTAAAGTCAAAAGTTTAGTCTCCGGTGACTCACTTCTCGAGCCCTTTCGAACCAATAGCTTCAATCCGATTCTCGAGGAGCTCAAAGAGATTCACAAAACAGTGAACGAAGACCAGTAGAATCCGAATCAAATTGTGGCTAGGTCAGTTGTTATCTTCTTTTCGAATGTTGTTTTTAGCTAATAACGCTGAGCTTTGATTTGCGAAATTGAAGAAATTTCAGATGGGATTTTGAATTGGTTTAAATGTCAAAGATGGAGGTGAATCTGGTTTTGCTTTTGTGTATAGCTTTGATTTTCGTCGTTGATACTAAGGTAACACTAAAAGCCCTAGTTCTTCTGAATTTGATTTTGGGGAAATCTGAGGTTTACTTGAGTATGATTGTTTAAATTTAGGTAGAGGTAGATGCGGAAGTTGTGTCGAATTCGAATATGACAGATACAAGGTTTGGTGGGTCTAAAAATGTTACCAATGATATTGATTCGAAGAGTAGAGATCATTCTAAAAACGCGACTGGTGATACACGATTGAGTGATGGAGGAGATAGCAGTAGTAAGAGTGAAGGGAAGATAGGAAGTGATGATGAAAGTGAAATCACTAAGGAGGATTCTATTACCAATTCTTCAAGGAAGAAACAAGGGTTTCTTCATGGTGAACAATGTGATCCATCTAATATGTGTACAGATGAGGAAGATGAGTTTGTCGCTTGTCTGCGAGTTCCGGGAAATGGTTACTTTCATGAATCTCTATCTATTGTGTCTAACAGACATTTTTTTGGTTCTCAGGTTTGAGCTTTGTTTGTTTTATCATCTTTTGTGCAGATGCGCCTCATCTCTCGCTCTTGATTCAGAACAAAGGCAAAAGTGCTTTGCTTGTAACTATTACTGCTCCTGGTTCTGTTCGGTTAGAGAAGGACAAAGTTCAGCTCCTGGCTAACGAAGACACAAAGGTAATACCTATATTGCTATCTCTCTCTCTCTTGATGATGCATTCGATAACTTTAATTCTGAGCTAGAGAAAGTCTTGACGAGTCAAAATCATTCTTATATAGCTAAACTCTAAAGGTTGATCATACATTGCTCAATAAATGTTTTGATGGTAGATTATAGAAATTTTATTCTCTCGATTCGCATGGCTAAACAACATTTGTATAGGATGATTTTTGTATCTTGAAGACTAAATCTTGCAACGATGGAGGATGTACCTGTTACTATTAGTTTGAAATTGTGATGTTGCTATTTAGTATCTAAAGCTTAAATCTTTTTGCAGGTGAAAGTTTCTATTAAGAAGGGAGTGTCCAACGATAGTGCAATCATACTAACTTCCAGTAAAGGCCATTGCAGCCTTGAATTAAAGGATTTGGCAGCAGCACATGAAACAGAAAGCGACGATACAGTTTCTGTTTCTCGTCCTTCAATGCTCAATATCCGTCCACGAACACTCATTGTCATCATCATGATCTCCTTCCTCGTTCTTTCTCTTGTCATCATCCCAGTAATCATCCATGTTTACAGGAACAAGTCAAGGGCAAACAACAAATACCAGAGGCTCGATATGGAATTGCCAGTCTCTAGCCCTGCATTGGTGACAAAATCTGATCAAGAAACAGGTGATGATGGATGGAACAATAACTGGGGAGATGATTGGGACGATGAAAACGGCGATGGAGACGAAGAACAGCCGCATACTCCGGTGTTACCACTCACACCAAGCCTCTCGTCTAGAGGACTTGCTTCTAGAAGACTCAGTAAAGAAGGTTGGAAAGATTAAGTTCACTCTGTTTTCTCTTTGTTTCCACTGAGTTGATATTCGTAGAAGTTGACCGGTTGTCGGAAAATTTGTTCTGGTTGATTCTGATTGGGAAGAAAATTAGGGGAATGTTTTGTTTCTGTGGTTTAAACTTTTTTGCTTTTGTAGTGTACAAAAGGAAGTTTCAGAGCTGTTTTTGGACCTTGGATATTGTGAATATGCACTTTTCTTTTGGGCTTTTATGAGCTATTATGTATTCATAAGCCTGCGAATCTGGGCCCCTAAAAGATGATCTTGGCCTTTCAAATTGTCAACTTCATTATTGTTTATTTGTCCATATTAGACTATTAGTTATGAAGGGTGTTAATTAAATTGTTAATCTAGAAAACCCGAATCAAAACGATTTGAAACGTTTTGGCCCAAAAACTGTATTAAATTACTTTGGTTAAATGATTTTACTCTTTTTGTTTATGAAAATCGAAAGAATTTGAAAATAGATTTAACTCAAGTTGAAACCATTCCAAACCGACATTATTGTTCTATGTTTCACATTTTTTTGTTTGGTAGACATGTTAAGTTTTGTACCAATTATTGAATTTTTGATACCGGTTACAATGGAAACTAAGAAGACGCAAATCTACAACAAAGGCTATGAAACTTGGATATCGAATTATAATATTAAACTTAACTACGAAACTAAGGATGCAAATTATTGCATTAAAATGAATAAGTTGAACAAAATAAATGAAATCTTTTTGAGTTGAATCTCATTTACAAGAATGGTTCAACTAATTGGGTTACCATTTGTAGAAATGTTTCACATTTTCTACAAACGAAAAGGAAAAAGTTACAACCAAAAACTTGAATATCGAATTATGATAGTAAATTATTTTGTTGTGACATTTTTTTAATAAAAAGATTATGAACGAGAAAAAGAAAACAGAAGAACGTGAATGAATGGAACTCTCGCGTAAACATAGGGGCGACATTTGAAACAGAATGAAACAGAATGAAACAAATGGGGCTTTTAAAGAAAAATTGAAAGTTAAATAGTTCAGTTTTAGTTTACACTTCAGAGACCCAGACGACAGTCAAAATAACCTTCGGGAATATGTTAACGTCAAGTGAGGCGCCGGCGGAGACCACCTCGTGGCACTGTTAAACGACGTCGCCGTGAAGATCACGTGGTGGGGACCACTTTTCGGCACGTCAGCTGGCACGTGCGCTCATGTGCACGAGAAATATCTTCTCGCCTTATGAACTCGACACGAGTCCTTGTTGTCTCGCTGAACATGGAACGTTCGATGGAAACTCGCGGTCGTGGGACCCCAATTATTGGGCGGTCCAGATCGAATACCGAAGTTTGTTATCGTGATCTCGGGATAGTGTCGGTCAGTAAAATCCAAACGAAACACTTCATTAACCGAGTTTAATTTAAACCGACCGACACACTTCGATTACCCTACGCGTCCACGTGAATTCCATATTAAATTCATCGATGTTTCATTATTTACTCCTATTATCTAATTGCGAGGCTTTTAAACTACTTACTAGTTAATAATCAGTGATTATTACCTATTTTACGAATTCTCAATGTTGGTTTACATAACAGATAATCCGGAAAATATCATGTGAAATAGTGAATGTTGCCAGCGAGTAATCTGTATTCGAGCCTGAAATTAATCAGAAGCAGCTACTAATGTAATCATATGAATTATCATTGACAAGATTATCGGTGATCCATGTTATTAAAAAGTATTATTCTTATATATGTGATTTACAGTGCAAAGTGAAAGTGATTAGCATGCAAAAAGATTCTATCATTTCTTCTACTTTTTATTTGGTCAACATTTTATAATTTCTTCTGTTCATTTCTCGCCTAGACTTTGTAGGTCAACGTATGATCAAAATTAATTAACTAGTGTACATATACTTGAAATTCATCAAATTAACACCAAAGTCAGCCAAATACTTCCATGTTAAAATCATAAGTCAACAAAATACTACATGACTAACATCAGTGTACTAATGTGTATTGTGTCAATAACTGATAAAGTCTATTTTTGTAAATACTTATGGTACTGGATAAAAAATATCCTTTTCATTTTTTGTATAAACCAAGTAGGATTCAAGAGTCAAGATTTATTAACACAGATAAATATGTTAGAAATTGAAATAGTTCAATGGAACTTTATTAGATGGAAGAAAGTAAAAAATGGAAAACATAAATAAAGAAGACCAAGATCATATAACCTTTTAAATTGATATCATAAAATGAGAAGAAGGAGAGTAAGCAACCCTCAAAGTTACATTCAATGTTCTCTTGACAATCATATATATATGAAATCACTTGTGAAGAAACCTAAACATATAGGCCAATTAGACGAGTGGGCTCGTCTCTAAAAATGCTCTAATAGTGCCCACCTTTAGATCCTGACTTGATATAATCTTGATATAATTTAATGCTAAGGCATTTGTGGATGTCTTTATCACAAATACCAAATAGAATTATATTTTTATTTTTATTTAGTTGTTGTATTAAAAATCACCAATCATATCTTATACTCCATTCCATATCATTCAATGTAAAATATCGATTCCCTTGGATATATAAATATGATGTCACAAAATAGTAAACTAATTTATGTCTTACGTTTAACTTTTTCATAACTTATCTATATTTTCAAAATTTAAAATTATAACTGTTATGTCATCAGTGCCGGCTCAGTCGGGAGAGCAAGAGGTGACGGTCCGCAGTCCAATCTCGCAGTCCAATGTCGTGTTTTTCGTATCTTAATAATTCAAGAATCTGTTTTTTTTTAATATTTTTATATTTTTATATATAAATAAATTATTTTTTTAAAAAAAGAGAGCCAAAAAATATATTTTTTGAAAAAACTTGAGAGCGTCCGCAACCGCAAACATGTAAACCACTATTGTGTCTGTGTCATATATACATTTATAAATCTAGTTATGTCTTCTATATATAATTATATATCAATATCTTCTGTTCTCTGATTCTTCTTTTTTTTTTTGTTCATTAGCAGAAATCGATTCTTGCTAAAGACCATGGTTAGACGCTTTCAAGGTTCGAGGGACGTTTACGCTGCCAATCAAACAAAATCCTAACGAAATAGATGACGTTTTCTGTAACTAGTTAATTATATTTTAATATCAAAATCAAAACGTTAGAATGAAACGAATGTAGAAAAGCGTATTAGGTTTACCATACGTCATCGTAATTGCTAAAGGTTCGGGCATATTTGTTTGATAGTTGCATACGGTTACAAATACGGCTGCAACTTGCGATTTATGACTTGCGGTCAAACGTTATGGTTCTTGTCTGTTTAATAGTAGCGTGTTTGGTCGCAGCAGCAGCTGTAGTCTCCTGTATCAGGCAAACAGATAAAAATTAACTGTTATCGCAGCTGCAACAGTAACAAATATTACAATACCAGATATACCGCCAGAATTTTTCAGCGATTAAAAATTTCGGATGCAGTGATATGTGTTTGTTGTAGCGTTTAACCATATAAAACTATAACTGACAAACGAACATCATTTAGTCGTATACCAGAACCGCAAGATCTAAAACTGTCACACGAACAAGGCTTTCAAAAAATTATTGAAGTGTCATATCAAACAACTAACAATTAGAAAGGCCGTATAATATTTTTTGAAAAAGGTAAGGAACAAGAAAGATAGCGATATGTATTCCGTGATTGGCTCATTGTCCACGTAGTACTAATCTATTCTATACTAATTTACCTTAATACTCGCTCATCAGTCGCAACTAGTACTTTTATGTATTTTCAATTGAATGGTGGATTTACTTTTAGAAAGTAATCATAAAAACAAAAGTATTTCTAAACTATACAACTGAATGACATTTGAATATGATACGATACGTAGTCCATGCTTCAATTGCGGCAATCACAACCTCTCTTTTGGATTAGTTTGACATATACTCGGTGGAAACATGTGATTATACACCTTTCTTTCTCTCTTTTTTTAAAAAGGCGTAAATCTTCGGCAATATGGACAAAATTAGGTATAAAACGGGTCTGCCACGGTAGGACACTATCACAGATTTTTATAATAAAATTATACCTACAAAGCTTAAACCCAATACAATTTCTTTTTAAATAAGTGGGAAATGTAAAAAGAAAAAAAGAAAAAAAGAAAAAAGTGGTAAATGTATTTCAAACATTTATATTTGATATCTCGATGATAAACGGTCAGCTTTCTAATTGTTTTTTTTAATACTTGCTTATATTTTTTAGTTGAAAATAATATTACTTCAAAAGAGATTGGAAAAAGTAATGAGAAATTTCTAGGATAAAAGCTGGAAGTGGAAGCCTTAAACCCTAAGGGACATGTTGTCATTAAACCTTGGACCCCATTGTTATACCAAAACTGATATTTAGTGCGTTTAGGGCGTTTCAAACGCACGAAACAGATAATACACTGTCCTGATCGAACGTCTCCGATTTTTTTGTAATAATGTATTTCAATGGCCTCTACTAGGGTACAATAATGTTCATTAGTTTATTGATAAAATGGGAACAGTGTGACAATACACACAAAGTACACACAACATCAGAATCGTAAGAGAATCTTTGTAGGGACACGTGTCTTTTAATTCGCACGTGTGAACTGTTGTGGGCCTCAAAAGTCCTTGCGCGGTGGTTATATGCTACGCGTGGAGAATCCTGTCACCAAAAATATATTTAGAAACACCTTTTTCTATCACGAAATAAATATTTTTTATTTTAATTGATCTCTAAAGAAATGGTAATTTACAAATGTAATTATTTGTTATCCCAATAATTTGATCATTTGGCATTGCATGCGGGTTGTGTGCTCGTGTAGCTGGGGACCTCATAGTATCGTTATTAATCACAGTATAAACAAATAAATTAAAATGGAAAAAATTGTTTTATACGTTGTTGCATTTGGTGATGGAAATTTAGTGATCTCAAGCCCAGCGTAATGGACTAAAATCAATAGTGAGTTGGTTAAGACTCGGTTTATGTTTGGTTTAGTGTTCAGTTAACGTTGCATATTTTTATAGTTGTTGAAATATAGTATGGGTACAAAAAACGAGTTTATGTTAATATTGTGTATAATGTGTGTCATCTCGTGTAAGCAATTATATAATTGAAAAGATAATATATTGTTTGTGCGGTCTAGCCGTAGACTGAATGTGAGATGTCTTGAAAGATCAAAATAATAAAGTTCAGGAAGAATAACAGATCACAACAAAATGGAGAATATCTCTATGTCCGAGGAAGATTTTAGAAAAGGAAACTTAAAAAAAAAAGCATTGGAATTAATCAACTTCAATGTCTAAAGTAAAGGGTTGGTAACTTACTGATTTTGCAAGAATAACCTAGATCACATCTAATAAACAAAGATGGTTACTGGAATACATTACTATGAGTAACCTAGATCATTTCTCTCCGTGGTGGATATTTTTTTCAATGGTCAGTCTTTAACAATTTCAAAAATAAGAGCAAGATGGGAACGTAAAAACTTCTGCACGAATAGTTGTCCATTATAAAGAGATTTTAGTTGATTAAAGAAAAAACAGTTGTGTAAGTAATTTACTTGTTACCGTTATGTTATCACCTAAGTCAAACCATTGTTTATTAATATTTGAGTAATTCAAACCATCTACATGGTAAAACATTATTTATTAATACTCGAGTCGAGTACTGGAATTAATAAAAAATTTCCACTCCGCACCGTGACTTTTGATTGCATATGTGAATGTCAAACCTAATAAAGAAGTAAATTAATAAAAGTGATCAATCAATGTTATCTAATTTACTTACTGGAAATATATACTGTATATACTAATTAACTTACTATATCGTTAGTTTATTTACTTTTATTACCACCACATTCCACCTAGTATCTATTTCTTTCAAGACGATATATGTGACTGCTGACATTTAGAGTAAGAAAAAATAGATAAAATAAAAAACGAAAAAAGGCGATCCATGTAAGTCTTAATTTTCCTAACCATTTTTGTTGCCAAAAACCTTAGTCAGTTTGCACTTTGCATTAAATAAAATAAGATATGATGTTGTTTCAAATGGCAAGTTCATACACATATGAAATGTTGTATTACTCCTGGCAGCCTTAAGTAATACTTATCGATTATATTTTGATGAGAGATCGCTAATCAGATCAAGAGTTAGTTCTCATGACCTTTTTTACAAACGAATTATGACGGGTAAAGGTTTTTCGTCGCTAAAAAAGTAAAACGAAATTTGAGAAAAATTTTAAACTAATTTTGTGACCGAATGTCAAACCTAATAAAGTAGAAATATAACTAGTTACGACAAATGATTTGATTAAAAATTCAAAGAAATGAAGCATAAGTGAATTCTCCAACTTGAATTACTTGCCTTATTGATGACATATAATGTATGCCTAACGTATTATCATTGGACATACACATGTACATGTCATTATCATATGAGTTATACACATTTCTCATTTAGTTGAATATACAATTCAGAATTTTTCTCACTGATACAACTCAGAATTGCTGTTTGGCAGCTTCAAATCCATCAGACTCACACAAATAGAGTTGAGTGCAATCTAACCTCACTTCACTTGAAACTGCAGCAAAACTAATATCATTTAAACGTTGCTCGTTCCTCCATTAATAAACTTTATAGGCCCTCTTTATTTCCTCATCCACATGCAATATTTGGATGCAGATGATCAATTCTTATTTATTTGTTCTATTTAATTTTGCATTTTAATGTTGAAATAACACGGAAGCACGTTATCTTGTCAAAAACATGAAACACTTCTTCTGCTATAAACACGAAAACACGTTTTTCCGCCAAAAAAAACTCAAAGTCGCATTCTTCTTAAAAACACATTTTTCCACCAAAAATGTGAAAATACATGTTTCCGCCAAAAACGCATAATCACGTCTTTTCACCAAAAAGTAAATTCACACGTAAACATATTTTTAATATTTGTGGGAAATTTATTAATAAAAATAAATTCATTTTATGAAAACAATAATTTTGTAAATTTTAAATTGCATAACTAATTTAAATTATTTAATATATATTATATAAAAACATATTTTTTAGTTATTTTTAATTAATTGTATATGAATGTTATTACAAACTAAAAAAATAAATAAAGTTACATCTAGATACAACATTTAAATGCAAAAAAAATATATATAAACGAATAACACGTGATGCAACATCCGAATATTGGATGTAGATGGTGGCTGCACAATCATAAATAAATTCTTAATACACTTCACTTGAAACACACACAATATTTGTGTATGTAATATAGTTTGACGTGTCTAAACTAAAATCTTAACTATTTATAAGATATGCAGAAGAACTATGTATTCAGGACAAAAAATTTTGATCGCAATCACATTGGAAAATAAAAATCTGATGACACATTAAACGAATCATCGACTATTGAACACCATAAATCAGTTTCTCTCATAGAAGTTACTAAAATATCAGCTTTTATCGATAGTAAACTTAACAACGATAAAAAAAAAGAAACTACTAACAAAGAAAACAATAGTCTTCTCATATGAAGACATTTCAATCGGAATATGTCTTTTTCAATCAAGCGGAAATAGACCAGTGGTTTTCACTTGGGCTGTTAAGTTTAGGTTAGATATATATTTTTCTGAGCGTAAAATTATCTAAACCGTGGAAACACTTTATTGGTTAAAGGTTTAAAATTGTTATATAAGGTTTTGGATTTGATTTTTAGAGATTGTGTTGTAGATCAGAGTGTTGCAGTGACGGTCATTCCATTATAAAAATATCATATATGTAGGACTGTTTGTCATAAAATTTTTACATCATATAATTATTGTTTTAAAAAATTGTTTATCACAATTACATATATTACAGACAATCGAGCATTATAATAAAATTATATCAAATTTCTCGCAAGTGGAAATTATGATATATCTGGATAATTTCCAATCTAAACGATTTTTGTTGGAAATTATGATATTGGAAATTATATATCTGGATAATTTCCAATCTAAACCATTCTAACAATAATAACGTAATAATTTCCAATCTAAACCATTTTTATTTCGCAAGTGGAAATTATGATATATCTGGATCGGTCAATCGTTATAATAAAAACATATGTATTTTTGTCAAATATACAGTCAGGGGTAAAGTATTAAGTACCCCCAAATGGCTTTTCGTTTTGGGCTTTTGACTGTTAATTGTTAGTCTCTCAAAACGAAAATGACACCGACTAGATCTTGCCACGTAATATACAACAACATATGAACTCCATCGAGAGTTCTATTGTTTTGTTTGTTCTTTTACCCATACCGTAAAAGGATACTGTTGATTTACATTTGTATCGATGGGGAAGTACAATAGCGGGACCCGTTACTAAAACGATCACCTAAGTTGAACGGTGCCGTGGACATGACTCAACCGGCGACACTCGGTCAAACCGGAGCTTTTGCCTCTTTGACCTCTTCTTACGTGTCAGTTTACTTTTTCAAAAAACGCAGTTAAAATCATTTTAGTTTTTATATAAGATATAACTTTATTTTTTATTAAATAAACTAAAAGATAAGATACATGGTCAAAAGAAAAAAAGCAAACCTGGAGAAAAATTTATTATAAAACAAAAGTATTTACACTATAGAAAAAATGAGAACATTGGTGATAAATAAGGAAGAAAAAGAGAAAAGGGTAAAGTTGTGTATATAATTATTGGGCGGGAGACCGTTGATTGCGGTTGGGAATAAAGCCATCTGACAGGAGGCTTGTCCGTTTTGACCCCATTTCTTCTTTGTCTTTTTTTCTTCTTTTTGTTAAATACGTATACAAGTAATTACAAACTAATTTTATAAATGTGACTAATTTAGATTTTCTTTTGTATTTTAGTTATTCGGTTAAACCAAAAAAAAAGAAATATTAAACAAAGCGAAACGGAAACTAACACGATTTTTTTTTTTTATGGTGTAAATTAGAATTCAGGATTTAGTTAAGTGCATATATATATATGTATACTTTGAAAAAATAAAGTTTTGGTCCAATTTGTTTTCTTTGGCCATATTGGGTTCCTTTTGTTTATAAGAAAAGTTAAATCGTTTTGAACAATCGGAAATTTAAACAGTTGTATAGCGTTTTGTATGTTTTAGTTCAAATGGAACAGGTTTGGATTACCGGATGAAACACTTCTAATAATATAAAATACAAATAGAGCAAGCTAAATGTTTCTGATATATTATGTTTCCAGTCTAATTATTTATTTACCAATTGTGAATTCTCATACTACCAAAAATATGAAATGCCAGAGGCCATAGCTAAAGTAAGAAAGACAAAACAACTTCCAGACTATCAGTCACTAATAGTCGGTTGGTTTTATAAGATTCCTTCCATTCCATGTCTGCGAATGCACACAATTACACAAATATATCCAAAAACAAAATAATAGTAACAAATTTAATGTTTGAGAATATAATTTGGTTTTCTTAACCGTCACTAAAAGTATATACTTTGTTTTCTTTTTAACTAATTAAAATATGTATCATTTAGTTAGACTGATGCTTATCATTAGAGCTATTAAGACTGCTGCTAACATGTCAAATATATCCTTAATTTAAATATATTATTTTCTTATAAAATAAACATTTTGCCATAAATCACAAATATAACATACCATAAATAACCAAGAGTAGAATAAAAATACAAACCCTAGGTATTCCAAACCCTAGGTAATCCAAACCTACATTTTATATATATTTTTAACAAGGTTAAGTTGAAAATTTCGGTTTGCTAACTTGTGTAGTCGTAAGTGATCGAGAAGTGAAACTGAAAAAATAAAGTAAACACTCTTCTTTTCATTGTTTTTAAATAACAAAAGATAAAATAAAATGGAAGAAGAGTGTTTAGTTGTCGGTTTGTCGGGTTAACCACTTAGATGGTTAGCAGAAAACCAGATGTCAAAGCTACTCGTCAACGTGTTTTCTGTTTGTTCTTTGAATTTACTTTCATGTCCTCTTGCTTCAGTGGCCTCTGCTTTTGCCATTGTCATTTTGCGTAACTCTTTCGCAATTTACCAATACATTGCTCTTAGTTCATTCATCTTACCAATTGTTTTCTTCTGTTTTAAAAACTAAAATGTTAAAACTTCATACCATTATTTTTCATAACTTACAAACATACGAGAAACAATAAAATATGTGCAATGCTTTTAAAAACAAACGAGCAAAACATATTACAAAAAACAAACTAACCCGGTTAAACAATTTTTCTATTTTTCACGATGGTACAAATTATATCAAGGATAATATGCGACAAGCCAATCAAACTATTCCTAATAATAACATAGTTTACAATAACGTACAAAACTTTCTACACTTTACTTATGAATTGAAAATTGGGAAAATCTAAAAAATTAAAACTCAAAGTTTTAGAGTCTTAGCTTCTTTTTTATGACATTGAAAAAGAAAGAAAAATTCTACCAAATTACTATTTTGATGGTGTAATTTTCAAATCTAATACTTTTTTTTTAAATCTCAAATGCGCTACTTTTTAAATGTTTTTAAAAGTGTTAGAATTTTCGACAGCAAATGGAGCGTGTTGAAATTTTTAAAATTAGATTAAAATTTTAAAAATCCTTAAAAGAGGACCTAACTTTATGTAGTTGATTCCCGTATAACCCTAGCAATGAAGTGCTACGTTCACGATAAGGGGTATTTTGGATAATTGACACAAAGGCGAACAAAATCTGTTGGGCATATTGTTAGGAGGAGGAAATCCCCTTTTTCACTTTTTTAAAGGCTTTGTTTTTGCCTTAAAACTCCTCTTATTCACATTTACCATATAATGCCTTGATAATAGTAGTATTATAGTTATTTTAATTAACAACTAAACTTATCTTTACTAAAAACACAACTAGTTTCAGTCCTACTTTATGTGAATGTAAATGTAAACACATTCATTTACCACCTCGCCGCTATGTGAAAAGAGACGTAAAGATTCATGGGAACACTCACATGACTTTGTTCTTTTCATTTTTTAATACTATTAAATTATTCTTTTCCAAATTTTATTTTTGTAATTATTCTGAATTCCTAAAAAAAGCAATTGACGTTAAACTAAAAACAGAATAATTGTTTTGCAATTAATTTTTGTTTAATGCGGAGGACACAATTTTCTAAAAAAAATCATTGTCTTAAGTCTTAACGTCAAAAAAAAAAGTCTTAACGTCTACTTAGATTATCTAGATTTCAAATGTTCGACCACACTTAACACGAAATAAAAAGAAACAATAAAACTAAAAAAAAAATCAAGCATTGTAGTAAAACATAATAATGAATGAAAAGGAAATTAAATTAACATTAAATGAAAGCTAACTGTCATAATTTTGTGTCTCTGGGTACCTTCCTTCTTCCTCCTTCATCTTCCATATATAGAACACTGACGCTCGTCTCTTCGTCTTCACAATCCCTCTCTTCTTCCTTTGTCCGTCTCCGGTTACTTTTCTCAGCCTAATTCAGCGCTTTTTAGCTGATCATTTCGCCGGCATTTCTCTTTTTTCTTTCTTCTCATTCTCTTTTTGAAGTAATGGAGAAAGTTGCGTCCATAGCTGCTTTGTTTCTACTTCTCTGTTTTCCGGTAGCTTTCTCCGGTCATGACTACGGTCAAGCTCTTTCCAAAAGTCTACTCTTTTTCGAAGCTCAGAGATCCGGTGTACTTCCTCATAATCAGAGAGTCACTTGGCGCTCTCACTCTGGTCTCACCGACGGCAAATCAAGTGGCGTATGTCTCTCTTTATCAAGATTTCATTTCTAAAAATCGAACATAAACAACAATGTCATCGTTTTATTCAGACAACGTTTCCCAAATATAGCTAGATCTATTCTCCGTTCAGACAACTTTTTTCTCTATTCAGAAAACTTTGGTCACCGACATTATTGTTCCTGTTTCATTCATTTCACTAAAATCTTTGTGTGTGTTTTTTCAGGTGAATCTGGTGGGAGGATACTACGACGCCGGAGACAATGTGAAATTCGGGCTTCCGATGGCGTTCACGGTGACGATGATGGCATGGAGCGTGATTGAATACGGTAATCAATTAGAAGCAAACGGCGAGCTTGGCCACTCCATTGACGCCATTAAATGGGGTACTGATTACTTCATTAAAGCCCATCCTGAGCCCAACGTTCTTTACGGCGAGGTACTTCATTTTAATTATTATTAACTAATCAATTATAAATTGACATCTAATTTTAATTTTTTTCCATTTAATTTTAATTTTAATTTTGGATTTTAGGTTGGAGACGGCAACACCGACCATTACTGTTGGCAGAGACCGGAAGAGATGACAACGGACCGGAAAGCTTACCGGATTGATCCAAGTAATCCCGGGTCGGATCTTGCTGGTGAAACTGCAGCAGCTATGGCCGCCGCATCGATTGTCTTCCGCCGATCTAACCCAGTTTACTCTAGGTTACTACTCAGACACGCCTATCAGGTAACTCCTTTATTCCCGGCGCATATTACTCTGGGTGCGCACGTTAGCAAAAAGTATAGTGTAATTAAATTACAGGCAGTTACGTTGGGCAGTTGCAGACACATTAATATTGCACCAGCAGTGGAAAGTCACTTAAAAGTCATTTTCAGCGCACGTTAGGCGTTAGTTATGTCGAGGCGTCATTTAAGTAATGATAATGACAAATCTTGAAAATTTTGTTTACCGGAAATTGTTTTTTTTGTTTGTTTTCATTCTGATTACAAAAGAAAATCAAAAGCTTTAGAATAGAAATATTCTCTGAGATTTTTCTATAATTATATCAGTCACCAGGAGTTTAGCAAATTTGATATTCTAACTCTTATGAATGTAGAATTTAATTTTAAACACAGTAGCTTACTATTTTAACTATGTATAAACGGGGTCCATTTTGCGAATCCCGTAAGTGGACCCCTCAAAAGATGGAGTCTTTGTAGAAAGGAGGTTGAGAACGACGTCGTCCTCCGGCCATCACGGGGTTTTTGTGTTGCGAGTGACCGTACAAAACTTGTCATCGTTCCCCCCACTAAACGATCTCAGCCGTTCATCTTAAATTCCTATTTTCTCTTTTTTTTTGTTTGGTTTGTTTAAAGAAAACCTTCGCACGTGCCTTAGGCTGTCGGTGCTCCATACTGTGTAAACAACTTTCCCCAAATTAACCTCTTTTCTTCAACAATATCACGAACCTGCCAAAATTAACCTTGTCTCTACTATTTTATTACCAGTTTGCCACCCTAATTATTTTTTTTTTCTTTAAACAGTTGTTTGATTTCGCCGACAAATACAGAGGAAAATACGACAGCAGTATCACAGTAGCCCAGAAATACTACCGATCCGTCAGTGGCTACAATGTAAGATCCGAATGATATTTTAATCTGAGATTAATTAAGTGCTTTAACATTTACCTGATGTCTGAATTTGTTCTTAATTTCAACGATCAGGACGAGTTACTGTGGGCAGCTGCGTGGCTATACCAGGCTTCGAACAATCAGTTCTATTTGGACTACTTGGGTCGGAACGGTGATGCCATGGGTGGAACCGGTTGGTCCATGACCGAGTTTGGTTGGGACGTTAAGTACGCTGGTGTTCAAACCCTTGTTGCCAAGGTTCGTACTTAGTAAATCCCAATTTTAAATTTTGTTGTTAACCGGTTTGTTTTTGTTAATCTTTGTTTGATTCTAAACTGGTTTATTTGGATAGTTTTTGATGCAAGGCAAAGCAGGACGTCACGAGCCAGTGTTCAGGAAGTTTCAAGAGAAAGCTGAGTTCTTTATGTGTTCGTTGTTGGGTAAAGGCTCAAGGAACATTCAGAAGACACCAGGTGGTTTGATTTTCAGACAACGTTGGAACAATATGCAGTTTGTCACAAGTGCTTCCTTCTTGACCACGGTTTACTCTGATTACCTAACTTCTTCTCGAAGCAACTTGAGATGTTCCGCTGGAAATGTTGCTCCTTCGCAGCTTCTTTCCTTTGCTAAGTCTCAGGTGGATTATATTCTTGGAGATAACCCAAGAGCTACGAGCTATATGGTTGGTTATGGTAACAATTTCCCTCAGAGAGTTCACCACAGAGGCTCCTCTATCGTTTCTTACAAAGTTGATCGCTCATTTGTCACATGCCGAGGTGGATATGCCACGTGGTTCAGCCGTAAAGGCAGTGATCCGAACCTCCTCACTGGTGCTATTGTCGGTGGTCCTGATGCTTACGACAATTTTGCTGATAGAAGAGATAACTATGAGCAGACTGAGCCAGCTACTTACAACAATGCACCACTACTTGGTGTTCTTGCTCGTCTCAGCAGTGGTCATTCGGATTATAGCCAGTTTCTTCCAGTGGTTCTTGCTCCTATCGTCCGAAGACCAATGCCTATTCGTAAACCGAAAGTGACTACTCCAGTCCGAGGTATGCTTCTTTTGTCTATATGTGAATCTATGGGTGTCTCTTTTGAACAGAGACTTGACTCTTTTGTTTACTTGTGTTGCAGCTTCTGGTCCTGTGGCTATAGTTCAGAAGTTAACTGGTTCATGGGTCTCAAAGGGAAGGACTTACTACAGATACTCAACTACTGTGATTAACAAATCACCAAGATCTCTGAAAAGTCTCAACCTTTCTATCAAGAATCTCTATGGACCCATCTGGGGACTCTCGAGAACAGGCAATTCGTTCGGTTTACCCTGGTGGATGCACTCATTGCCATCCGGAAAATCCCTAGAGTTCGTTTACATTCACGCAACAACACCTGCGAATGTTGCGGTATCAAGCTACACTTTGGCTTGACCAGACAAACAACAACAAAGGACCAAAAGAGATAAGTGTGTATAGGTTGTGAGAAGAAGAAGAAGGTGTTGGTTTTTCCCTCTGGTTAAAAGGTTTGGTCTTTTATCTTCATTTTTTACTTTTGGGGTTTCTCTGGTGAATAGAAAAGGTTTGAAGAAGGGATGAAGAAAGGTGTGAAGATACAGTGAAGACTCTTCAACAGATTTAAGAAGAGTGAAAGTGCTCATCCTCTTTCTCCTCCAAGTTCAGTACTTTTAAAATTTACATTAATATATAAATATAATAGCGAGAGAGATAGTGTTTGTGAGAACTTCTCTTAAAAGGAGTCTTGTGAGATTTTGCAAGGATTGTTTTTTTCATTTCTTGTAGCTCAGAAAACATGTGTATGTCTTTGTCCTTTTGTGTTTTTTTTTCTTGGTGGGTCAATGGCAGTTGTAAAACTCAACAACAGTCCTTAATGAAAGTGGTTTGTTATCAACAACTTATGTTAGGTATTTTGTCTTCTACCCATAAACTTTGAAAGTGATATCAATTAATGTGAAATTACCAAAAACAAAACTTGTTAGAAAAATAGGCCAATTAAAATGAGTATAATCTATATCACTTCCCCAAATTGTTGATTTTTCTAATTAGTTACTTTGAACCTTTTTGTCAATCAAAATTTACATCTTTCTCACCTTATGCATGTTTTATTTGTCTTCTATAGGTAGATAAACTTTGAAATTTATCAGCAAAACGATTGTGTTAAGAATTGACTAAGAAATCGACCATTACTGGGAATCTTTTTCCCCCAAGTTTTTTTTCCCGGTAAAATGTGAAGTGGTTATACCAGTTTTAAATTTGTTACAGCGATACAAAGAAAACTAAGAAAGCAGAAAACCAAAATCTATTACAAAGACTAAGATTACAACAATTACAAAAAAGGGACAAGACACAACAAGGAAAGCGAACACACGGAGCTATCCAGCAGAGCACCAAAGTAGATACACCGATTCCAAACAATAAAATTCGGGCATTCGCGTGATTGCCGATTCCGAAGAACCCGAGTCTTCGTCCTTGTTGCCACGAGCAAACCTGATCAGAGATTCTCCTCAAAAACCTCTAAAAAGGAGCAAACCTACAGCTTTCCAAAAACTAACGCAAAAACGAGACCGCTACTACATATTAAACCGTACCGGGGACACGAGAGCCTGTACGGGAAGCCAGAGACTAACGCGAAAACGGAGCTTCCCCCAAGTTATTTATTTACTACAAGGTGTCTACTCACTAAATTTAGTAGTTAGTTATACTTAATCTATTTACCAAAGAGTAGAGAATAATCGCAGTATGTCTAATAAGAAACAGCCAAAATTTGAAAATGATACATTGTGGGTTACATAAACAGAGAATTTTATTACACTATAAATACAAATATGCAAAACATAAGAATGGTCAAGGCCTGATGATGAGGTCTAGACTAAGAAGAAAAGGAACAAGAAATTCACCCGCAAAATAACCCTCGAAACTAGAACGTCCGAGAACTTTAAAGTCTAAGACTATCTCAATGTTTCTCTTTGTTTGTTTGATGATGAATTATGAAGTTTTGCCTCTTTTTATATATAAGGTTGAGACCACATATTCCAAGAAAGAGAATTTGAATTTTTTTTTTCCTTTTGGAAAATTGTCTTTCTTTTTTCTTAAAAAAATAGGAGACTATTAACATTTTGTGAACTTTCTCTTCTGCATTCTTTTTATGGTCTAAGTGATGCAACAACCCGTTTCATAACCCCTCACCCACGATAATTATCCACAGGAACGATCGTCCCTTCACTCACAAAAGCTATAAAATAGTTGCGGATCTCGATCGTGATTCTCTCCAATAAATGTGCTTCGTCAAGCTGGTGTTTGGATGAATTGGTAGAAATATTGGAGTGCAAAAAAGCTATGGGACAGATTGTGCTGACCATTTTCTATGGAGTAGATCCATCCGACATGCGGAAATATATCGGAGAATTTGGGATTGCTTTCGATGAAACTTGTACACGTAAGACGGAAGAGGAGAGACAAAAATGGAGCAAAGCTTTGAAAGAAGTGGGCAACATTGCTGGAGAAGACTTCTTAAGATGGTTGGTCTTTAATTAATCTGATATTTATTTTAATTTTTAGGTTCTATTAAAGTTAGTGGTGTTTTATAATGAATAGGAGGAATTACGGTGATTGGAATTCAAATGATTAAGGGAATGCTTTTGTTAAATGAATATTAGAAATACTTGTCATAAATTATTGGGAGCAGAGGAATTAATATTAGAAATATGAATGTCATCTCTGTGACTATTTGATGGAAACAGTGTTTTTCTTTTCTTTTCTTTTCTTTTGTTAGGGAAAATGAAGAAAACATGATTAAGAAAATTGCACAACATGTTTCAGTTAAACTAAATGCTAACTAGAGTGTTGGAATTGGATGATTCTTTGCTTCCATCTCTCTCATATTCTCAAGCTCATTTGGGAAAGAAGACGATTAAATCCGGAAGCAAGGAAGCTGATGACGTCGCCATTTCCCAATTCAACGGGCCTAAATGTGTTTTATGTTAAAACCTAACTAGGCGGATAAGGCTATTTATGCAATTACGTTTCATATTCATGTATTGCTAAGTAGCTGTAGAGGTTTGTATGATGGTTTACACTTTTTTTTGGTTTTAATTGTACACTTCTTCTTACTTGAGCTGTTTGTGCTAAAGATAAATAATGACATTGAAGTTACATGTAAATGAGTTTTATGACTTCCAATTTTGTTTCCTTGAGCTTAATTAGGTTGAAGGTTTGGTAGCACACATGGATACAAAAACAGAAAAACTGTTAAGTGGCATAAACTTTCAAAACTAATTGGGTAATGAATGAATATGCACATCTTATATACATATACCCAAGTCTCAATATTAGGCAGTCTCTACTTTATTACGGATTTGAAGAACTTTTGAAGAGTAACTATACTAATAAAACCAAAGTATTTTTAATGAGAGAGCTTTTGAAGCAGTATTTAATTTCGTTATTCCTTAAAAGATTGAATGAATGGTTGCAGAGAGAACTACAAATATGCTCAGAACATGCATTATTCATAACGTATTGTAATAAGTCAGTCAATATATAACGCGTTTATAGGACCCCACTTTTTTTGTTTTGCTTTTGCCTTTATGCAGCTTCCGAAAAAACACATTAATTTCAACATATATAAATTTTACTTATCTTTCATTATCCCTTTTCCATATCTCTGATTCTGAACATGTCTCTCATGGTTTCTCCTTCCTCTTTTCCCTCTTCCAACTACAAATTCAATGTCTTTGTGAGCTTCCACGGGCCTGACGTCCGTAAAACACTTCTCAGTCACATACGCGAACTGTTTAACCACTACGGGATTACTATGTTTGATGATCAAGAGATTGAGAGAAGTGCAACGATAGCCCCTTCACTCACAGAAGCTATAAAAGAGTCGCAGATCTCGATCGTGATTCTCTCCAAGAAATATGCTTCGTCAAGCTGGTGTTTGGATGACTTGGTGGAAATATTGGAGTGCAAACAAGCTATGGGACAGATTGTGATGACCATCTTCTACGGAGTAGATCCATCCCATGTGCGGCAACAGAACGGAGAATTCGGGGATGCTTTCGATGAAACTTGTGCACGTAAGACGGACGAGGAAAGGCAAAAATGGAGCAAAGCTTTGAACGATGTGGGCAACATTGTTGGAGAAGACTTCTCAAGATGGTTGGTCTTTAAATAATCTGATTTTTTTTAATTATTATCCGTAGGTTTTGTTAAGTAGTAATCACCAGAGAACAAATTAAACAGTTAGTGGTGTTTTATGATGAATAGGAATAATTACGGTGATTGGAATTTAAATGATTAAGCGAATGTTTTTGTTAAATGAATATTAGAAATACTTATCATAAATAATTATTGGGAACAAAGGATTGAATCTTAGAAATACGAATGTTATCTTTGTGACTATTTGATGGAAACAGTGTTTTTTTCATTTCTCTCTTTTGTTAGGGACAATGAAGCGAAAATGATTAAGAAATTTGCAAAAGATGTTTCAGATAAACTGAATGCTACACCGTCTAGGGATTTTGATGGCATGGTGGGACTTGAAGCTCATTTGAGAGAAATGGAGTCTTTGCTAGATTTAGATTATGATGGAGTTAAGATGGTTGCAATCACTGGTCCCACTGGGATTGGTAAGACAACCATTGCCAGAGCTTTACAAAGTCGAGTCTCTAATAGATTTCAGCCTACTTGTTTGCGAGATGTGTTGCGTCTACAAGAACAATTTCTTTCCAAAGTTTTGAACCACGATGGTATTCAGATATGCTATATAGGTGTGATAGAAGAGAGGCTATGCAAACAAAGAGTGCTCATCATTCTTGATGATGTGAACAATATCCAACAATTAATTGCATTGGCAAATGAAACTACATGGTTTGGTCCTAGAAGTAGGATTGTAATTACTACAGAAAACAAAGAGCTTTTGCAGCAACATAGTATCAACAATACATACCATGTGGGGTTTCCATCTTTTCATGAAGCTGTCAAGATCTTATGTAGATATGCTTTTAAACAAACCTCTCCACGTCATGGTTTTGAAGAGCTTGCAAAAAGAGTAACAGAGCTTTGTGATTGTCTTCCGTTGGGTCTACAAGTGGTGGGTTCATCTTTACAAGGGAAGAATGAGGAAGAATGGGAATATGTTTTGAGGAAGCTGGAAACTATTCTTGATCGAGAAATCGAGGACATACTAAGAGTTGGCTATGAAAGTTTAGACGAGAATGAGCAAACACTATTTCTCCACATTGCAGTCTTCTTCAACAACAGAGATGGTGATCTTGTCGAAACCATGTTCGGTGACAGTGATTTTGATGTCAAAGACGGGTTGAAAATCCTTGAAAGCAGCTCTCTCATAGAGATAGAGATATCTACATATCGTGAAACAATAAAGATGCACAGATTACTACAACAAGTGGGTAGAAAAGCCATTCATAAACAAGAGCCTTGGATACGCACGATTTTAATGGATGCTCATGATATTTGTGATGTACTTGAAGATGCCAAAGTAAGTTCTTTCTCTTATATTTTTTTCTATTCTTTGTTTATTAATTTATACCTTATATTACATATTTGGTGAAGATAAACAAATCATACCTATTGTGCTAACGATGTCTTCTATTTAAAAATTGGTTTTAGGGTACCAGGAAAGTTGTTGGTATATCGTTTGATATATCTGGTATCGACGAAGTATCTATAAGCAAGAAAGCTTTTAAAAGAATGCCTAATCTTCGATTCCTCAGAGTTTACAAAAGTAAAGATGGTTGGAATAATGAAATGCATATACCTGGGGAGATGGAGTTTCCATGTCGGCTAAGGTTACTAGATTGGGAGGCATACCCAAGAAAGAGTCTTCCTCCTTCATTTCATCCGGACTCAAAATGAAAGGTAGCCAGCTCGAGTACCTGTGGCAAGGAACTCAGGTTAGTGTTGTACTTTAAATATATGAATGTACAATTTATGTTCATATGATGCTCTTTCTCAGTTACTATGTGGTTTTCTTATATATTCAGCCGCTTAAGAATCTCAAGGATATGGATTTGAGTTGGTCCAAGAATTTGAAGGAAGTCCCGGATCTTTCAAATGCTACAAATCTTGAGAAATTGGATCTGGCACATTGCACAAGTTTGGTAGAGATTCCATCCTCTTGTTCGCATCTTCATAAACTATCTGTCCTTATTTTATCTGGCTGCAGAAGACTGGCATCATTGCCAGAGCTCCCTGATTCGCTCAAATCCCTAAGTGCAGATAAGTGTGAATCATTAGAGACCGTATCTTTCCCTTTGAAGTCTCCAAATATTGACCTCGATTTCACCAACTGCTTCAAATTGGGCCAACAAGCAAGAAGAGTAATTATCCAACAATCAATTATCCAACATTGTCCAGATAGAAGGACGGTATTACCAGGAAGAAAAGTGCCTGGAGAGTTCGATCACCGTGCCGAAGGTAAATCCTTGACCATTCGTCCAGAAAAAGGGAACCCTTACACCGCCTTTTTATTTTGCATCGTGATTTCCCCTCGCCAGAATGTCACAGACAGTGAATTCGATCTACTATGGCGTCGCATCATAGCTCGAGACGACGGCTATCCCGTTGAGGGCGAAATCTGCTTCCCCACATTTCGAACGGAACATCTTTTTATATTTCACCTTGATAAATTCTACACACCTGAAGACAGGAGAGAGATAGTGTACGAATTTAGCAGCAAATCCCACGACTTCGACGTTATTGAATGTGGTGCCAAGATCTTGACAGAAGTGAGCCATGAATTTAGATCAGACCAAGTGATTCAAGACGACATCGAGTTTGAACCCAGCGAAGTAGCCGTTGAAGTCAACACTGAACACAATGACCCTACAAATGGAGTAATCTGTGACTCTGACGAACACCAAAGACACAGATTTTCATTCAAAAAAAAAAAAAAGTTGTAGTTGGCTCTTCCTCTGCTTTGGTCTCTTCGATTTTGTGAGAAACGTCAGAAGCTTGGTTTCGGGAAGGAGACGATAGACTCCGGAAGTTAATGACGTGGCCATTTCTCCAATTCAAGTAAGCTCTAAGAAAGACGAAGGAGGAAACCGCCACAACCTTCTCTGTCGTCTCCTATAGCAATCTCTTCTCGATCATGGTAAATTCTTCCTCTGTCCTATTAATCTCTTCTGTTTCTAGTAACTCCAACATAAACAAATATATAATTCAATTTGGCACAACATCCCTTGATCAAGAGTGTTTCGAATCTTCAGGTGATTAAGCTAATGCAAAGCTTTAAATTAAAGGAATATGTTGAAGAGACTTTTGGTTGGATGCATTACTACTGGTTCCTTACCAATGAAGGCATTGACTTCCTCACGACTTACCTCAATCTCCCATCTGAGATTGTTCCTGTCACTTTGAAGAAGCAGCAGAAGCCTCTTGGCCGGCGAATGGGAGGCCCACCTGGCAAGAGTGGAGCTCCTGCTGACTACCAGCCTTCTTTCAGGGTATAATCTTTATCCTTTGATACTTTTTTCTGTGCTTCTTATTGATCTAGAAAGGAACTTCTTAATGGTTTGATCCGCAAATGGTTATTCCTGCCTTAACATGTCCATGTTATAATGAGTTTGGTTTCATATCAATCCAGAATTGACAGTTCTGCTTCTCCTAATAACGTACTTGCTTGTGTCTTACATGATTACATGTACTCTTGGTTATATTGTGCTTGAAGCATTGATTTTTTTGGGCGGTGCAGGGACCAGGAGCTAGTCCTGGGTATGGTCGTGGAACTGGTGGGTTTGGAGGTGCTGGTTCAGCCGCTGGATCTGATCTTCCTTGAAAGAAAATATACCCAAATTTTAAGAACACGCTCAATACGCTTTACTCCAAGCATCTGAAACAACACAATAGCTGCTTAAGCATATAGAGAAGCCAAAACTAAAGAACCCTAAAAAAAAGCTAAAACCTTAAGTCCTTGAAGATAATCAAGTGTTCCTCGTACAAGCGAGCGCCCTGACTCTTCAAATACTTCACTACCAACAGTCAAGGCAAAACCCGTTGCACCACGTGCTCCAACTACATTCACACGACTTGTCCCATCGTCCTATAGCAAAAGGTAATGTAATTTGAGAAATGGTTTTAACAAAAATCCAATCACAGCTATTTAAAACACTATGCTACTATATTTGGCTTACCAAAAACCAAGGAACCTCCTTGCTCATTGATAGCATCAATGCACTATCTTGTACCCAGGAACCCGTCTCATTATGTTTAAGAAAATGTTGTTCCGCCTGAAACAATCAAGTAATTGCTAACATTTTCACATACTAGATTCCATTCCATGGCTAATTATCAGTCTCCACATACCGTTTCCTCGATGATAACACCGCGAATTCCACTATGTTCACATTTGATAGGTGTCTCAGAGCCCACTCTTCCTGATACCGCAACAATGAAAGGTAGAATCTTGCTATCTAATTCTAGCAATTGCGCTGCAAATACAGAGCAATTCAATCAAGAATCATTATGAATGAGTAGATGAAGCAATTTGGTAACAAGATTACCTAACTCCTTGAGCTGATTAACCCTAGTGACGGTTTTGAGTACTTCAGCATATCTGCGTTCAGAAGATAATAAGGGATTTAATTGACAATCTATGCTTTAATTTAAGATCAGAAGTAAGGAAAAATCACGAACCTGCCACTACTCCGGCCGAGAAGATAGAGAGCGGCGGCGCTGAGGCAGCAACTAACTCCGCCCCAAGGAATCATCAGACTGAAGTCACTCTTATTGAAGTGATGAGCACAGAGTTAATGTTTGAATCTGTACGATTGAAATCGAATGATATAGCGATGGGAGCAAACGTATGGAATTAGAACATCAAGTTTTGGAAGACGATCTTCACAAATTCGCTAACCAGAGAAATGAGTTTGAATCGAGGAAGCGTTTGAAGAATTAAGATACTGATAAGAGTGATGAAGTAACTTGTGAATCGAAAGAAGATGAAAATTTCAAAAGGGGGAAGATGAAAGAATCAGAGTGTTGGAATTGGATAGTTCTTTGCTTCGATCTCTCTCATATTCTCAAGCTCACGGTTTGGGGAAGAAGACGATTAAATCCGGAGGCTGATGACGTGGCCACTTCCCAATTCAACGGGCCTAAATGTGTTTTATGTTAAAGCCCAATATGTTAAAGATTTTTGTTTTTAATGAGAGAGCTTTTAAAGCAGTATTTAATTTCGTTTTTCTTTAAAAGATTGAATGAATGGTTGCAAGATAACTACAAATATGGATATCGTTTGTATTTTTGTTAGGAGGCTGCTCAGAACATGCATTATTTATAACGTGTATTGTAATAAGTCAGTCAATATATAACGCGTTTATAGGGCCCCACTTTTTTTTGTTTTATTTTTGCTTTTATATAGCTTGCGAGAAAACACATTAATTTCAACATATTTGAATTTTACATATCTTTCATTTCTCATTACCCTTTTTCCATATCTCTGATTCTGAGCATGTCTCTCATAGCTTCTGCTTCCTCTTTTCCCTCTTGCAACTACAAATTCAATGTCTTTGTGAGCTTCCACGGGCCAGACGTCCGTAAAACTCTTCTCAGTCACATACGCGAACAGTTTAACCGCAACGGGATTACTATGTTTGATGATCAAGAGATTGAGAGAAGTGCAACGATAGCCCCTTCACTCACAGAAGCTATACAAGATTCGCGGATCTCGATCGTGATTCTCTCCAAGAAATATGCTTCGTCAAGCTGGTGTTTGGATGAATTGGTGGAAATATTGGCGTGCAAAAAAGCTATGGGACAGATTGTGATGACCATCTTCTACGGAGTAGATCCATCCCATGTGCGGAAACAGAACGGAGAATTCGGGGATGCTTTCGATGAAACTTGTGCTCGTAAGACGGACGAGGAAAGGCAAAAATGGAGCAAAGCTTTGAACGATGTGGGCAACATTGCTGGAGAAGACTTCTCAAGATGGTTGGTCTTTAAATAATCTGATTTTTCTTATTATTATTCGTAGGTTTTATTAAGTAGTAATCACCAGAGAACAAATTAAACAGTTAGTGGTGTTTTATGATAAATAGGAATAATTAGGGTGATTGGAATTCAAATGATTAAGCGAATGTTTTTGTTAAATGAATATTAGAAATACTTGTTATAAATAATTATTCGGAACAGAGGAATGAATGTTAGAAACACGAATGTTATCTCTGTGACTATTTGATGGAAACGGTTCTTTTCTTTTATCCTTTTTGTTAGGGACAATGAAGCGAAAATGATTAAGAAAATTGCAAAAGATGTTTCAGATAAACTGAATGCTACACCGTCTAGGGAGTTTGATGGCATGGTGGGACTTGAAGCTCATTTGAGAGAAATGGATTCTTTGCTAGATTTAGATTATGATGGAGTTAAGATGGTTGCAATCACTGGTCCCGCTGGGATTGGTAAGACAACCATTGCCAGAGCTTTACAAAACCGAGTCTCTAATAGATTTCAGCTTACTTGTTTAGTGGACAACCTTAGGGGAAGCTATCTCAATGGTCTAGATGTGTTGCGTCTACAAGAACAATTTCTTTCCAAGGTTTTGAACCAGGATGGTATTAGGATATGCCATTCAGGTGTGATAGAAGAGAGGCTATGCAAACAAAGAGTGCTCATCATTATTGATGATGTGAACAATATCCAACAATTAATGGCGTTGGCAGATGCAACTACATGGTTTGGTCCTGGAAGTAGGATTGTAATTACCACAGAAAACAAAGAGCTTTTGCAGCAACATGGTATCAACAATACATACCATGTGGGGTTTCCATCTCATGAAAAAGCTCTCGAAATCTTTTGTAGATATGCTTTTAGACAAACCTCTCCACGTCATGGTTTTAAAGAGCTAGCAGAAATTGTAACAATGCTTTGTGGTAATCTTCCTTTGGGTCTACGAGTGGTGGGTTCATCTTTACAAGGGAAGAATGAGGACAAATGGGGATATATTTTGAGGAAGCTGGGAACTATTCTTGATCCAGATATCGAGGACATACTAAGAGTTGGCTATGAAAGTTTAGATGAAAATGAGCAAACGCTATTTCTCCACATTGCAGTCTTCTTCAACTATAGTGATGTTGATCTTGTGAAAAGTATGTTCGCTGATAGTGACTTGGATGTCAAAGTCGGGTTGAAAATCCTTGAAAGCAGATCTCTCATAGAGATATCTACATATAGGAAAACAATAGAGATGCACAGATTACTAAAACAAGTGGGTAGAAATGCCATTCATAAACAAGAGCCTTGGAAACGCACGATTTTAATGGATGCTAATGATATTTGTGATGTACTTGAAGATGCCAAAGTAAGTTCTTTTTCTTATATTTTTTCTATTCTTTGTTTATTAATTTATACTTTATATTACTTATAATGGTGAAGATAAACAAAACATACCTATTGTGCTAACGATGTCCTCTATTTAAAAATTGGTTTTAGGGTACCAGGAAAGTTGTTGGTATATCGTTTGATATATCTGGTATCGACGAAGTATCTATAAGCAAGAAAGCTTTTAAAAGAATGCCTAATCTTCGATTCCTCAGAGTTTACAAAAGTAGAGATGGTGGGAATTATAAAATGCATATACCTGGGGAGATGGAGTTTCCACGTCGGCTAAGGCTACTAGATTGGGAGGCATACCCAAGCAAGAGTCTTCCTCCTTCATTTCATCTGGAAAATCTCGTGGAACTCAAAATGCGAGGTAGTGAGCTCGAGTACCTGTGGCAAGGAACTCAGGTTGGTGTTGTAATTTAAGTATATGAATATGTAATTTATGTTCAAGTTATATGATGCTCTCTCTCTCTTACTATGTGGTTTTCTTACATATTCAGCCGCTTAAGAATCTCAAGGTTATGGATTTGAGGGGGTCCAAGAATTTGAAGGAAGTCCCGGATCTTTCAAATGCTACAAATCTTATTGAATTGGATCTGAATGACTGCGAGAGTTTGGTAGAGATTCCATCCTCTTGTTCACATCTTCATAAACTAACTACGTTGTGGTTGAGTGGCTGCATAAACCTACAAGTCATTCCAGCTGATATGAACTTGGCATCCCTTCAATGGGTCGGCATGAGAGGATGCTCAAGATTGAGAAATATTCCAGTTATGTCAACAAAAATAGTACAACTGCTTATAAGCAATACATCGGTTGAAGATGTGTCTCCATCAATTAGGTTTTGCTCTCATCTAATGTCTCTCGACCTGAGCAGTACTGATATTGAAAGGATTCCAGTTTGCATCAAAGATCTTCACAGGCTATATTCCCTTCATTTATCTGGCTGCAGAAGACTCGCATCATTGCCAGAGCTCCCTGATTCGCTCAAATACCTATATGCAAATGATTGTGAATCATTAGAGACCGTATCTTGCCCTTTGAACACTTCAATTATGAAGCTATATTTCACCAACTGCTTCAAATTAGGCCAACAGGCAAGAAGAGCAATTATCCAACATGCAAGAAGAGCAATTATCCAACAAGCAAGAAGAAGAGCAATTATCCAACAATCAATTATCCACCAAACGGATTTTCGGAGAACGACGGTACTACCAGGAAAAAAAGTGCCTGGAGAGTTCGATCACCGTGCCGAAGGTAAATCCTTGACCATTCGTCCAGAAAACGGTAACCCTTACACCGCCTTTGTATTTTGCGTCGTGATTTCCCCTCCCCAGAATGTCACAGCAAGTGGTTCCTGTCTATCATGGCGTCGCATCATAGCTCGAGACGACGGCTATCCCGTTGAGGGCGAATTCCACTTCTCCAAATTTCGAACGGAACATCTTTTTATATTTTGCCTTAACCACACACCTGAAGACAGCAGAGAGATAGTGTACGAATTTAGCAGCAAATCCCACGACTTCGACGTTATTGAATGTGGTGCCAAGATCATGACAGAAGTGAGCCATGAATTTAGATCAGACCAAGTGATTCAAGACGACATCGAGTTTGAACCCAGCGAAGTAGCCTTTACAGTCAACATTATTTTATGGAGATTGCGTGTAGCGAATGAACTTGGCATCCCTTGAATTGGTCTTCATGAGAGGATGCTCAAGATTGCCTGGAGAGTTCGATCACCGTACCGAAGGTACATCCTTGACAAATATATAATTCGATGTTTCCTCGTGCTTTCAGCTTATATCAGAGAGAAATCGCTGCGAAATCTCCAAGTACCTCTTCAAAGGTTCATCTTTTTTTTTATGTATATGTGTAATCACGAACTTTTTAGCAAAAAACAATGTGATTCACTACGATTACTTGGAAATGTTTTTATTGGTTTTTTAGTGCAGAGGGAGTTTTGTATGCTAAAAAAGACTTCAATTTGGCACAACATCCCTTGATCGAGAGTGTTCCGAATCTTCAGGTGATTAAGCTAATGCAAAGCTTTAAATCAAAGGAATATGTGAAAGAGACTTTTGCTTGGATGCATTACTACTGCTTCCTTACCAATGAAGGCATTGACTTCCCCACGACCTATCTCAATCTCCCATCTGAGATTGTTCCTGTCACTTTGAAGAAGCAGCAGAAGCCTCTTGGCCGGCCAATGGGAGACGCACCTGGCGATCGCCCACGGTAATTAGTCGTTAATGTCATCATTAGCTGCCACATTTTTTTACCGTATCGAGAAAAAGTTAGATTGTGAAGCAATTATATGTTCGATTCGATGTGTGAAAGCTATATGGTTAACATCTGCTAGATGGTTAGATATAGTGGGTATTTGAAGATAGCCATATATTCTGTGAAAGCTATATGTTTAAGGGGTTTTGTGGGTTTTATATTTGTTTTTGCAGTGCCCCGCCTCGTTTTGAAGTAGAGAGTAGGTTTGGTGACAGAGATGGTCACCGAGGAGGTTCTCGGTCGGGCGGAGAGTTTGGTGAGATGGAGCTCCTGCTGACTACCAGCCTTCTTTATAGGGTATAATCTTTGTCCTTTGATACTTTTTTCTGTGCTTCGTATTGATCTCGAAAGGAACTTCTTATTGGTTTGATTACTACTTACTGAATTTGCTGTGATATTTAGCTTAGCTTGTCTTAAATTTATGAAAAATCTATTGAGCATCCGTTTTTTTTTAAGTTCAATGGTTGTAACTTCCTAGAATTTATAATCCTGAGATATGTCAACAAGTCTATGAACATTCAATTCGCAAATGGCTGTTCCTGCCTTAACATGTCCATCTTATAATGAGTTTGGTTTCATATCAATCCAGAATTGACAGTTCTGCTTCTCCTAATAACGTACTTGCTTGTGTCTTACATGATTACATGTACTCTTGGTTATATTGTGCTTGAAGCATTGATTTTTTTGGGCGGTGCAGGGACCAGGAGCTAGTCCTGGGTATGGTCGTGGAACTGGTGGGTTTGGAGGTGCTGGTTCAGCCGCTGGATCTGATCTTCCTTGAAAGAAAATATACCCAAATTTTTTGGTAATGGTCTCAAGTTGATAGCTCTGTTTGAGAACTGAATGAGTGTTTCAGTAATTGTAGCATCTTCTTATCTCATTTGATTGGATCTTGAATGAATTTTTACTTTATTATACTATGCTGTACTGTGTTTATACCTAGGATTCCAAATCTCACAAATTAATTAGAATAAACACTTGCAGTCTAAGCTTTCAGCACTTTTAACATCAAAGGCAACTATTCGAAACTGCTCATTGCTTCTTTTGAAACATCGGTTGTCAAATAGCCATGGATTGTTCACTGGCCAGCTTAAATTGTAAATTATCTCGGTGACTTAGCTGGCGGCCAAGTTAAATTCACTGGCCAGTTTAAAATAAAACTTAAATTCTAATCATACCAAACAAACTCAAATTTGTTTCACTTTCTGTTGTTGTAAAACCAAAAAAAATAATAGATGTTCCCACATTCAATCCAGATTTCTAAAACAAGAATCGTTAGAAAATATATTGAAAAATAAAATTGTAAATAGCATTTTAATAAACTAAATTTCAAAGAAAAAACAGTTACCAATGTTGATAAACTTAGAAAAGTAAATTAAAACTAGTTTTATAACATAACAAAACTGGAGAACAAAATTAAAAAAAAAAAACACTTAGATTTATGAAAATAGAAGTTATCCATTCAGAAGAGGGATCAGATGATAAAATGGGAGAGCGCACAATTGTCGTAACAGGCTGGAGCGAAACGCTCATCTCGTATTAAGCGAGTTAATAACCACTCCTCATTTCCCCTTTAAGTTGCCTGAAGGATCAAATTTTCGAAACATGACTACTACAACTACGACGATTTCTCAGCACGATTTTTATGGTGATGGAGATTCCGAAACTTCCATTTCTATTTCTATTATTGAGGTATGAAGCTGAACACAATGGTGATTTCGAATCGAGCTTCTTCTTTCTCGTGTTGTTCTCATCATTCGTCTGTGATTTTTTTGTGTGTAGAATATGAAGGAAGAGTATGGTTTCTTTGTTTGGCCTTGTAGCGTTATCCTCGCTGAGTATGTTTGCCAACAGAGATCTCGATTTCGTGATTCTTCGATTCTCGAGGTTAATTTCTAATCAAAACCACTCTTTGCTAAACCTTTGATTTTTGAAATTGATTACAGAATTGGGATATGTGTGAATGTACTTGAGCTAATAAAATGTGTCATTTTATGTATTTTGAACTGTTTCTTAGACTTGTGTTGATGGAATTTGTAGCTAGGAGCCGGCACTTCCTTGCCTGGTTTAGTAGCTGCAAAGATTGGGGCTAATGTCACACTTACTGATGATGCAACTAAACTAGAGGTGTGAAATTGATCTTCTTATTTTGTAAGCCTGTTCCAAGATTATGATTTTATATATTAATTTTTATCATATATGTATATATATGCAGGTTTTGGACAATATGAGAAGAGTTTGTGAGCTTAACAAGCTGAACTGTAATGTAGTGTAAACTCTTCTTCACCTTTTTATCGATTTAACACCGCTGATGATTAGTTACATGAATCATTGTGTATATGTTTGCGTCTTCGAGATAATTTCTGGGTTACATTTGAAATTCTGGAGAGTTTGCTTCTATAAGTTTCTTGTGGTTGGCTATTGCAGGTAATGGGTCTCACTTGGGGAGTGTGGGATGCACCAATATTCGAACTGCAACCTAACATCACACTTGGGGCCAGATGTATTATATGATTCAAGTGGTAAGTTTCATTTGTTTTTCTTGGTCTTGGCCTTTTCTTTTTCCCTTGTGAATGAGCTGAAATGTGAATTTGGACCTTTGTGTTATTAAGCATTTGATGATCTCTTTGCGACTGTCTCATTTCTGCTCCAAAGTTCTCCAGATGCAGTTTTTATCACTACATATCATAACAGAAGGTACACAATTATTGTTCTTTCATTCTTCCCGGTAGTCTAATATATTATCTGCAACAGATTAGGATGACGATTTTTTCGTGGTTTCATATTTTTTGGATTTGATTTTGCAGTGGACATCATCTAATCGAGTTCCTGATGGTAAAATGGGGCCTAAAGTGCGTTAAACTTCTGGATGGCTTCTCTGTCTTACCATCTCACAAGGCATCTCTACTTGGCGGAAACATTCAGTTGGTTGAGATGGTATTGAGTTCCAAAAATCACCAGCTTTAGATTGTAACAATCATCTAAGTGGATAATCACCAGAGAGAGATCTTATATTTTTTATATTTTTTATCCTTTCTTCATATTCAAAATCTGGTTTAGTTAATTTCCACAGAACTTGGAACATAAGAGCACACAATTGGGCAAAATTGTGAGTATAGAGATTCTCCAAAGTCCACTCTTCTGAAATAACCTTTATCTCCTATGATGTAAGCTACATTGCAATTGAGTTGAACCGTCTTCATCTCTTCTTGATTAAAAACAACAACTACTTTCTTCTCTTCGTCTATAAAGAAGTTGGTCTCATATCACATTTAAGAAGTTGCTCCATGACACAAATTGAGTTAGAGTTTCATCCTTTCCAAACTACAAATTGAGTTTTTCGACGGTTTTGGTTTTGCTTTTGATATGATTGAACAATTATAGACTCTGTACCACAGCACAATTGACAGTACGAACAAAAGCAGCAACAACGTTTTTTATTTTGGGTTTACGGAAATACACAAAAGCTTAAAGGCTTCTTTCATGGAAGAAAAAAATGATCCAAGAAGAGCCTCATCAATGTTTTTCTCAACATAAAGATACATAGATACATAAATTACATATATACGCTAAAACCAAGTTTATTATGTACTTGAAAGTTTACTTAGTTAGCTCGTCCAGACGACGATCCATGGCCACTGACACTGCTTCAAGAAATGTAGCCTCACTCGACGCAGGTAACACGACGCAGGTAACGCTGAGTCTTTGTTCACCGTTTCTCTACACATGTTGCTTCCTATTTGATACGGTGTTAGGTTTCTCTCAACGCCTTTCTTCAGCAGCATCGTGGAGATGCGTAGCTTACGTGAGACGGCTTCAGGAACGTCCCATCCATGAGATTGCAGAAGCGCAATGTCTTGTTCAGCGTCTAGCGAGTTTATGTAGTCAAGAGTGTCTGCAGAAAACAGGACTTTTGCGTGGGGCCAGTAAAGCCAATCAAATGTGCAATCTTCAAACTGCAAACCCAATTCATACTTAGCTATAAACAGAGAATTTTATTACAGTATAAATACAAATATGCAAAACATAAGAATGTTAAAAACAAAAAAGGCAGAGATATCTTTGTTTACAAGCAAAAAAAAAAACTAATGTATTTGTTTTTCTTTGGCACAAGCAACTTCGATATTTATACAACACAGGAACATATGACAATATGATTTAGAGTGAAAAACCATAGATTTATCTTAAAACTCCCTTTCTTCACAATGTGGCTGCAGATAGTTGAAGAAGCTTCACTTCCTTGCCTTGTTATACATTTCATCTATCTCTTTCTGCGTAAATAAGAACAGAGGAAACAGTTTTTACTTTTAGGTTAAGATAATCTAAGATTTTACTATGTAGCCTCAAATATGTGTTGTTATGTGAAACTAAAGGGAACTACTTTTAATTTACCTGATAGTACTTGAGAAGCTGAGGCCTTTTCTTCTTGTAAGAAGGTGTGATAAGATCTCTTTCCATGTCGAATGGGACTGTGTCCAAGTGAACACCTTTGATCAGCTCAAATCCTTTCAGCTGTAAGAAAAAAAAAACCAAAATTTTCTTAGTTAAAAAACAAACAAGAATTAAGAAGAATAATGATCAAATTAATTAAACCTTTTTGTCCCTGGCTACTCTGTTAAATTCTCCAAGAATAAACTCTTGAGTCTTTGTGTTTTGACAGATAGACTCAAAATCTCCAGAAACATTGTGTTCTTTAGCCCAATGTTCGATCTGAATCTTGCTTGGACATACCACTGCCACTAAGTAAGACTCATAGCTGTTTCCATATACCCATATCTGCAAAAGAATGTTTAACCGGTCATTAGTTAAATCTTTTATTTAGTGTTATCTTTAAGTTATCAAACCAAATCCAACACTCAAACCATTTAAGATAGAAATGCATCAAACCTAACTGAAACGAAACAAAATCTCTACTGGTTTTATTTTATTTCAGTTTCTAAAAAACCGAAAACCCGAAAAAGAAAAAACAGAATTGAAAGGGAATTTGCCTATTACCGATTCAATGGCGGCTACGTGACTGTAAATGTTCTCCAAGTTCTCAACCGCAACGTATTCACCTTGTGAGAGTTTAAAGATGTTCTTCTTACGGTCAATGATTTTCATGGCTCCATCTGGTTGCCACTCACCGACATCACCAGTGTGAAGCCATCCATCAATAAGAACTTCTTGAGTAAGATCATCACGTTTGTAATATCCTGAGAACAAAGTCTTTCCTCTGATGCAAATCTCTCCACGTGGCTTGCTTGCTAGAGCGTCATAACCCATCTCTGGAACTGACTCGAGCCTTATGTCAACGTTTGGAACCGGTGGACCAACCGTTCCAAGCATTGCAAGCTCATTTGGAATAGACACAAATGTCCCACCACAACTCTCTGTTAGACCTGCGAAAGTAATAAGATTTTATTGTTAGCACCAAGATTTTTAATGTGCGTGTTTTTAACATTCTTGTGTTCATTATTACCGTATCCTTGCAAAACATGAGCACATGCGACAACTCTAAGGAAAGATTCGATGTGAGCTGCAAGAGGAGCTGCTCCTGAGAGAATTAGACGCACTCTTCCTCCCAACCCTTCTTTTACCTGAAACAGAGTTTTATTTTAGTTTTTCAAGATATGGATTTTATTTCGACAACAAGATCAAGAGAGTGTGGATTTTAGTTTTTACCTTTTTAAATACAACTTTGTCAAAGATTGGAGATGCTTGTTCATGAGGCTTACCTTTCTCCATGTTCTTATGTTTGCTGAATAAAAAGCATCAATGGGGTTTGAGATATTTTTAATTTATGATCTTAAAAAAATGGTGCACACTTACTAGTTGAATGCAAAGTTGAATAATGTCTTCTTTAAGTAACCACCATCGGAAAGTTTCTGCTGAAGACCTGAAAAATGAATTATAAAACGGATGAGATCAATTTCAAAATGGTTTTCAAGTTTTTTTGTTTGTTAATGTATTTACCGGTGTATATTCTCTCTAGCACGCGAGGAACAGCGCAGAAAATAGTCGGTTTCAATGCAGCAATGTCTTCTATCAATATCTTAACATCCTGATGAACAAACACATTATGAAATTATATACAAAACTCTATTATGAAACAGATTATATAACTTACCCCTCTCCAAAAGCCTATTGAGGCTGCTTCATAAATAAAAAGCTCCTCAATCACACGATCGAAGATATGAGCCAGAGGTAGATATGAGAGATATACATCTTTACTGGTTAACTGTAACAAATTTTCACAATGTAACAAAGAAGACATTATTGTAAATGATCTATTGTTGAGGATATATTGAAGTGGACAACATAAATAAGTTACCTCTTCATTGATATTTATAAGCAATTTCTTAACACCTTCAAGTAAATAAATAATGCTCTCATTTGTAAGCAAGACTCCTTTAGGATCACCAGTTGTTCCACTTGTATACATTATGGTACATATATCACTTCTTTTCTTCTCTGGTAATTCATAATGTTTACCCTCACCCTGCAATTACAGTAACACATTCAGAATTCTGATAACTATGATGTTTAAGTAGAATTCAAAATATAAAAATATGATTCTCTTACCAGCTTCAAGAATTGGTCCCATGAATATATTTTTAATCCGTGCCTCTCAGCTTCTGCTCTTTGCCCATTTGTAACCTCACCAAAACTAACAATATCTGTTCCATCAATAATATAGGAGTTGTTTCATTTTAACTGGCCTTCATCAATCAATCAACACACATGCAATAGTGGCTTACTTACTCTTCATATATTTTGTTGAATTCGGAGCTGTCTTCAATAACTAAAATAAAATAAAAAAAACGAGTAGTTAAGTGTTAGAAATGCCAAATTTGATTCTGAAAGTCAAATTTATTTTTTCTGTAAAACATTTTATCTGATTACCTCAGAAATCTTTTTCTCCTCTGAAAAAGCAAGGGACACCTCAGCATGGCAAATGATGAACTCTATAGCTCCAGCACCTACCAAAATCGCAGCATTCAAACTATTATACATTCATGAATTTGATTATAACCAAAAATTCATTGATAGAATAGACAAATGTTACATACCTAGAGTGTCATATAAAGGTACACAGTAGAGTCCATGAGCATTACAGGCCTGGAAAATCATCAAAATTTATTTTTAAAAAGAAATTAGTTTCTGCTAATTAAAACTTAAAACTCAAATCAATATTACCTCCATGCTTATAATCCATTCAGGACTGTTGGCGCCATAGATACCACATTTATCTCCCTGCGGATCACAAATCATTGTAATTAAGATATTGTTGAAATTTTAGATATGGTTCAAATTAAAACCAATGTTTGAAAGAAAAAAAAGAATTATTTGGACAATAATTACTTTTCCAACTCCAATAGCTCTGATAGAGTTTCCAAGCTTAATCACTACATCATATACTTCTTTGTAAGTTTGCCATACATAGTTCCCAGCCTGTCGGAAGAAAAAAACAAATATTATATTAGTTAATTGCTGATTAAATTGAGATAATTAAGTTGGTGATTTCTTACTTTTCCATGAACAATTTCTCTACGACCAAGCATATGATTGTTTGGAGATTTCTCCACAGATAAACTGTAATCAAAACGGAACACCCACAACAAAAGTTTAGATCCATGTTTTTGTTATTATCACGCAATATGAACATTGGCACAAAAGCAACATTGTCTGAGATTCTTAGCTGACTTCATTTGAAGATCATTACAAATTAAAAATACGAAAGTCAAAGTCAAAGAAAATCAAATTGACTAAGACTTTTGCAATAATAATTTGACTTTTCTTAGGGAACATCTGAACCATGTTGAAGTTTATTTAACATTTGATTTACAAAAAATTAACGCAACCCCCAACAGTTTCTTCTCTCCCACATTTTTCGGCCTAAACATGATCGGAGAAAGCCCCTTAGATCGAACAAATGAAAAAAAAATACACAGAAAATTTCACTAATTCATACAATAGTCAGCTTAATGTTGTATTAGCTAATCAATAGAAACACATAAAAAACCTTTATACGATCAAACGCGATTCAAGTCCAATATTATAACATTCACATATAAATAGCTTTCGGTGAATCTACACTAACATCAACAATGAATAAACAAATAAGTAAAAAGTGAACTCAAATGTGAACTTTGATAGTTTCTCCTATGAGAGAAGAGAGGAGGATTAGAGAATATCTAACCGGAAAATATCCCAGCAACTGACGAGATCAACGGCCGGTTCAGGAAAACCATCTTTAGCGTAGATACTCCGGTAAACCGAACCGACGGAGGGACTTCCTCCATGGACGCCTTTCTTTCCCTTCTCAACCTCAACGACGTATCCTCTCGTCGCCATTGATTTTATCTACCTGTGTTTTTGTGTATAAATGGACCGTTTCTTGATTTTGAGGGAGTTTATAATGGCGCAAGAAAAAAGATTTCAAGGACACGAGAGTAGCTGACCAGTCCTCAATATATTGGGTTCTCTTTTTAAAGAAAAAAATATTCAGCTTAGATTTTTTTATTTTTCCAGAAACGAAAGTATTGAATTTTCTTTTTACTTTAATTTTATTTTATTCCCTTTCTTATGTTATGAACTCAACGACTAGTTATAACGAGATGATAAATTTGACCAAGTCAACATTTTCTAGAAAAAAATCAAGAAAATTGAAAAGTATAACATACTTTACAACAATTTTAGATTATAATTTACATAAATAAGAATAATAATTATCTGGAGTCTTTTCAACAATGATCTATTTCTTTAGTACCTAACAAACATTTTGAGATCCAATTAATGGTGTTCATGTTATTCCTATGCTCCTAATCTAGATAATTAAGTATTACATTTTTTTTTAATTACCAGGTTCTTTTTTGACAGCACATAAGTGCAACATCATTTCTTATATTATTGAGATTTGACTTTCATACAACAGTAAGATAATATTGCTATTCGGAAACTATAGTCTATAGAGGCCATATGACATTTCAAAATAATCAATATACGAAAAATACCATACATAGTGGTTAACCATAACCATCAAAACCCTTGGCATGTATTTATTGGCAAAAAAAATGTTGCCAACCAAAATTAGGGGTGAGGAAAAAAATTTGTGGAAGCGGCATGAGATTAAATAATGGAAGATTTGGTCTAATCTCTTTTTTTTTTTTGTATTCGGTTAGATGTTCAGTTGAGTGTAATAAAAACATAGTATCGTCGTCATTAACGAGACTGATCGAATAAACTCCCCTGAAGAGTGCTTATAAGCTTATGTATTTTAAGTTCTTGTTCATTCAACGAGTGAAATTCGAAACACAAATTTTTATTGATAACAGAATAAGTTTTTTTTTAAGTAATATAAAAAATTGATTATAGTTATAGAGCTCTATGATGTAGATGCAATATCATGATCATATAATAGAGATCCAGATTTGTTCTCACACCGCGAGTTTATTCCTTAGTTATTAGTTGAACTACTTGCATGAATTCATAATTTTTGTGTGGACAGCATTAGAGGAAATAAAAGTAGAAACTTTAGCTAGAAAACGAGATTTATAGATGGGGTCACTACCATTAATTATTTCCATTCCATCACGTCTCATTTGGATTAATTAGTTCGTAACTTCGAACCTAACTACGCAATTGAAGTTTGATTAATAACGGACCATTCTTAGTATGTCTCATAGGTCCATATTAATGAAACTAATAGCCCTCTAATTTATACGCGAATCTATTTCCAACTTAATTTTGTTGCTTCGTAATCTGACTGGTAACATCCTCATGACCAAGAGTTTGTTTGTACGCGTAAATAAAATCCGTACGAGAGAAAAAAAAAAAGGACCAAAAGAAATTTACGTGTTGATTTCGTCACTGTTCCTTCATTTAGTAGTGCTACGACGTCTTATTTGTCGTTTTGGCCTTCGTCTGAATTTTATACCGTTGACTTTGAATTCTTCTAAAGATGGGCTTTTTGTGCCTTCGTTTTTAAGAAAAAAAATGTCCACCTTTTCTTTTGAATATTTCAAACCATATCCTCTAGATTCTTGTTACATTTATAGAGTTGGATTTCGGAATTCTATAGATCAAGAAGAAGTTACTAATATGTAATGGAACTATTCTGATGAAATTATGAATAAACACGCAGTCAAAAGTCTTATGGTTTTGAAATTTTGGAAACTTTAGACGAAGAAAATAATCACACACCGCAAAATGAAAGATTTGCTTCTTTTTATTAATGTTTGCATGGCGAAATGATTGGATATATAGTTTGTCATAACTCGTGATTTTTTATAATATACGAAACACATATCAATGTGTCAATCTTGTATAAGTTCATATCAGTATATGGGTCAGTTCGATGACACTAGTAATTTGACTTGAGGAGAGCCCGCTTTCACTTCATTATGGGCTTCATCCAAGCTCATTTATAGTACAATGTGGCCCATTAAAAAATGTGTTGGTCGAAGGGGAGTTTCCTAAAGGAACCATAACCATATCTAGTGGCGGCCTTCAAGTTCAAGTGCCACTTGCTAATTTTTTAACCTTCCTTGCCACTTGCATTTTAATGGAACCAAACTGAACTAATTTGCAACTAAATTGAATGGAAAATACATCCAGGTACAGAAGGAATCATTTCATTTAGTCCGAACGGATACAATCATACTAACCTAGACAGAAACCAAGCAACTATGGTTCATTTTTTGTATACTTTGAATTAAACTATCTTTTAATATCTTGATTAAAACAAACCGGAAAACTGAAAATTATAAATCGAATACAATCGGAGATGAATTAAACCAAGCAGAAACAGACATGTAACTCATATTATGTGAGAGAGCCCATACGAAATCAATAATTTTATTGTTTCTATGAATTATTTACTTTACACGTATGACATCAGGCTATTTAATTACTCAATAATGTTCTGAAAGTCATACCTAAAATCTGGCCATTGTCTCCCGACACTTCATTAAATTCCGGTGATATATGAGAACGATACATATAGTACTACTACTTGTTTGTCCATAAAAACAAGAATTTATTTTGTAATCTAAGAATGTGTAACTTGTAAGAGGTTAGAACAGCCAAAAAATTTTTTTAAAAAATTTAAGAATATCTTGGGGATGGGTATCGTAAATTCCTTGTGGAACATAATTCAATTTAGTTTTGCTTAATGATCAGTGATTCATGTAAATTTCGGAGGATATATTAGTGTTCACATTTGGTCCAAGCACGTGACTGGATTCTTACGTTGACGAAACCAAATCATCAAATAACAAAAGTCTATGGGTTTGAATTATTTAGTCTTACATAGTGTGATATAAACAAGTTTGTATGTGTTATAATTAAAATTAAAATTTGAAATCTGTATTATTTTATCGTTCATTAAAAGTTGCTTCTCAAAAGTCTTTGCATTGTGTCCGTGACACTGTCGGACAAGAGTCCGAACGGTTGATGTCGACATTAACCTAACGGTTGTCGTTTTATGAGAATTATTCAATTTAAAGTGGGTGTAGTCTAAAGTTTGTATATTTATTTAATATTTCTGTAAAACATTTGATTGATTAACAACATGTCGATACGTTAAATGCAATGTTACTTAATATTTTTTGGGGTATAATGTTTAGACTCCATGCAAATAATTTGTGTGCTTTAAAACTATACTCATATTTTTAATAGATTTATGATTTTTTAATTCTCAAATATGTCACTGTCACTCAAAATAATGAGAGTCGTTGGGAAATTTCAAAGGCTTTTTGAAAGAAAAAATCAGTAAAAAATATTTGATTATATTAAATTATTAGACCATCTATATATACATGTGCTTTCACACTCATGCCAATCACTTAAGTTCAAAGAAAAAGAAAAGCAAATCCTTTTTAGTTTTTTCTTTTGTCAAGTTCTTGAGATTTTTCATATTTTTGTGTGCTAATAATGGGGAATTGCATAGAGAGTTGGAGGCAAGGAGAAGGAGACGGAGGAAAGATAGAGGCAAAAGGGTCATTCACGATTGATTGTGGTGATGATGACGATGAACATGGCCATGGTGGAATGAAGGTGAAGATTGTGCTTACAAGACATGAATTGGATAGGTTTTTGCTTCAGATGAATAGGAATCATGATGGAAACTTGATGATGTCCAAGGATATTATGATAGAGCTAGAGAAGAGGATCATAAGAACATCATTATCATCATCATCACCACCATCATCAATGGCATGGGAACCTTCTTTAGAGAGGATTGTGGAGTGTCCGGAAGTCCAAGAGATGGATAGATGAAGTCACGAAGATGCTAGCTAAAAATGGGATCTATGATGATAATGAGTATGATCATCGTATATCGCTTCGAGATAATTGTTTTAGGTCATGATGATCTGAAATTAGATGACACCAATTTTTGTATCACTTCACAAATTAGATAGATATTAAATTGCGGAACTAACTTCGGAGCCAATCTCGTTCCATATACATTTACACTAAGTATTATCTCGCGTTGTACGTACGAATAATAAATTTTAAAAGCAAAAAAAAAAGTTAATATCGTCACTACAAAACGGTGTTTTGCATCAACATTGAACACAAAAGTAAATGACAATAACTTTAATTATTATTTTTGAACCTGACACAAAATATGAGATGTAACATTAATTACAATAAATAATGTCATTGCTAGATATAATTAAGTAAAAAAAAAACTACCTTTTCCAAATTTATATCACTTAAGATAAACAATACAAAATAAATATTTGACATATTAATTTATGTATTTACGTCAATAGTCTAAAATAAGTAGATGAGGGATCATGATTAATCTAATATAGTAACCAAGTCGAAACTCATGTATCAAAAATAATGTTCTCAATGGAACATGACCAAAATTGAGTTTTGTCGGTGCTATAAGTATGATTAGTGTTTTATTTATTTGCAAGCTATAAAATTAACCACTCGTGAAAATGCTACAGTTGTTGGCTTTACCCACCCCACATTCCAGCTTTGTATATGAAATATCAGATATGCTTGTTACTATTATAATCCAATACCCACTTCTATGTATGTTTATTACTTATGCTTCTTTGTTTTCTTTTGCAACAGATGCTCAACGATCTCAAAACAACTTAACTACTCCATTCTTCCAATTAATTACGCCTCTGTTCATGCGAGTTTTGTGCATAATGTTCATTATATATTAATTGAGAAGTAAATCTTGAAAACAATAATTAATTCGCTAACAATTCATCTCATTCTGATAACCACATTGCTTTTTACATCCGTCTCCAACTCATTATTTTATGAGCAAACTAAGTATAACCAAATTGATTTACCCTTTGTTTCCAAAAATCTTATAAACCATATACATGAGCGGCTTTCTTTTCCAAGAAATCCCACATTGTTTTAAAGTAAACAACAACAAGACTTCACAAAATGCTTTCAACAGAAATAAAAACAAATGTGAGTCTTCAGTTCAAGCTGTCTTCAGGTTCCAATCTTAAAAGTTGTCATATACATATTAACTATAAATAAACACTTTCTTGAAATGCTAATATATTTGGGGGTGTAGCTCATATGGTAGAGCGCTCGCTTCGCATGCGAGAGGCACGGGGTTCGATTCCCCGCACCTCCATTTTTTGTTTGATTAATATATGTCATTCTCGACCGTCAGATTATTCCTCTTTTTTTTTTTCCCTGGCTTTCTTTCGATAAATCAACGGCTCAGGTTCAATCCAATCAACTCATTGGAGACCGTTGGTGTTTTTTCCCTCTTTCTTAGCCTCTCATTTCTCATCTTCAGAGAACCGCCGATGCTCCTCCGTCTTCTTCACCGGAGACTTTGAATTCCGATTAAATTCAATGAGCCTTCGTGTAGTTTCCTCCGTATTCTCCGGAATCTATCGTCTCCCTAACCTCCACGAAACTCATCCTCTTCTTCGGTCTGATATCTTCTCTATATTCTTCATCCACGGGAACAAACGGGCGTATATCAGTCGTCGAAGACCGGTTTTATCCTCCTCATATGGCGACCGGAGCAGCGACAGTGTCAGATCCTCCGCCGATGTTTTGTCTTCTCTTCTCAACGACGAGCTTGTGAGCAGCGTATCCGCCGTTAGAGATGCGGATGAAGCACTCGAGATAATTTCTGATCGGTTCGGGTCCAATAGCGGCGGTGGAATCATTGAAATTGAAGATTGCCGTTTGATTATCTCCGCTGCTCTCAGTCGCGGCAATGTGGAGCTTGCGTTGTCCATTTTCTACGCCATGCGATCGAGTTTCGATTTAGGTTCTCTCACCTCAACTTTCCAATTCAACCATAGAAAGAAGAAGTTTACTGTAGTTGATTGATTAGGCAAATTTAGGAGTGATTTTGTGTGTTTGTTGCAGGTGGAAGTGAAATTGATCGATGGAGATGGTCAAGGCCTGATGTTGAGGTCTACACGATGTTGGTTAATGGTCTTGCTGCTTCCTTAAGGGTTTCTGATTCTTTAAGGATCATCGGCGATATTTGCCGTGTTGGAAGCTCCCCTGCTGAGGAGGTAACTAAGCAAGAACTTACTTAAGCTTCATGTATATAGTCTTGGCTATACTATAGTTGTAAGCATGATATCGAATCAAATACATTGCTGTTGATTTAGGTTCCCTTTGGTAAAATTGTGGGATGTCCGATTTGTTTGATTGCCATTGCTGTTGCACAATCCCAGCATGGAGTTCAGGTAAATTATTATCTAATCGATCGTCAGTGCTTAACGTATCTATTTAAGAATAACCGGATTGTTTGCTGTCTATGTTTCTAGATTCTCTTGCACTAATTGCCGTTACCAATACGAGCTTTTCTCTGGTGACATAACCAGCATAGAATCAGAAGAGCTTGGGTTAGTTCTCTTCAATATGTTTTTATTTTTTGTTACTTAGCTCTACGGAAAAGGTGATGCTGCTTATTTTTGTGCCGAGAGCGGGTTGTGTTTGGTGATTTGAACCTAAAAACATTGAGATGTGTTTGATGTTGATGCTGAGATATTCACTTTTTCTAAGGAGCTACATCTGCCGAACGCAGCAAGGACATTCCTCTCTGGGAAAAGGGGTTCAGACTTATCCAGATAAAGAAGAACAAAGTCACCTCTTCTGTGCACTCTATTGTGGTAAAATCTCCATTGCGAACACAGCTTCATTTTCAAAAGAATGAGATTTCGATTCAGCAGATATTGAATTTATTGCATTCGATTTCAGGTACATACTCCTTCGGGAACAGCACGAACACACCGGTTTGCCACTGAGACAGCCGAGCTCCCTGCGCAAGAAGGAGAAAGAGTGACAATTGCTCTGCTGCTCCTTCAAATGTTTACAGACAAGTTGGACCTTTCAAGTTTATTCCCAAAGCTCCAAACTTTTACCCTGGAGAACCCATGAGCCTCACAAAGCACAAGGATGGACGAGAATCGCTTTTGCTAAGACCTCCTAGGAAAGATGGAGATCAAACCTTGCAACCCTCGTTTCTAATTCCTCTTCTTGCTGTTTTGGCTACTGGAGATGCTGCTTCTGGTATTATTGATCCCAGTTTGCCTCAGTTACTCTCAGTTGCTGCGGTTACATCACTAGCAATTGGAGCAACCCTGAATTCTTTTGTCCTTCCTCAGCTAAATCAGGTATATATTCTCTATCATGTGAACTCGGCTAAGTGAACATGTGTTAGTCTATGAATTTAATAATTTCTTACACGGTTTCAGCTTCCTGAACGGACAGTTGATGTGGTTGGTATCAAACAGCAACTTTTATCTCAGTATGATGTGCTCCAGCGTCGCATTAGAGATCTAAAAGAAGCAGTTGAGAAAGAGGTACTACGTCTCATTTATCCATACCTTTTAAAACCAACAATATATAATCAAAAACACATCTGTAACTTCCTTGTGTCTAGTTTAGGTGTGGATGTTGGCTCGAATGTGCCAGCTCGAGAACAAAATTTTAGCCATGGGAGAGCGAGCTTACCGGTATGACCCTCTTAGATCATTCGAACTTCATCATTGGGAAATTATTAACACAACGAGATCTATCATAACATGTGTATCTTACTAGAATTTAGTACTCGAAGAACAAGAGTAAAGAAGGTACCAGAAAGTCTAGAGGACTTTGTTCTGATTGATAGTTATGCCAGAGTAAGAAAACGAAACAAAACCGTTTTGGATATTCAAATTATTTAGTTCTTCTCTTGGTTTTAATCTCTCAGTTCAATTTCTATTTAACGTTTAGATATCTTCAATGATTGGATCGAGGTGGAAATGGACACTGATGTTCTAGCAGCCGAGGCTGTGAAACTGTAAGTTATTTCTAAGAGTTTACTTATGAACCTGATGTGATGGAATCTGAGACTAATAAGTAAAACTGCATTGTTTCACAGGAAAACATTGCTCAGCAGATAGAGCAGATCATGGAACTTGAAAACCTTGAAGAGGTATATAGTTCGAAACTCATTATATATGTATATATCTCTTCCTGCAATTCCCCAGTTTCATTCTGGACAACACAGGCATACATATTTACAACAACGTTTGTGTTTAATATTACTTTGGTCTTTATGTTTGTAATGCAGAAATGTAAATTACAGGCTGAAGCAAACGACGAGGCCGAAAGACTAGTCAACTCCCAACCTTAAACACCCCTGTCAACAAACCCGGTTAGTTAATCATCATCATCATCATACATACATACATCATCATCATCATCATTACCATCATCATATAAAGCAATTATCTTTCGGCGGCATATGTAAGACATGAATAATGTCCGCTGTCAAAACTACAACGTAGATTCGTCAATGATATGAAAATGTGGATGATTGTTCTGACTATTACATACTTTTTAAGAATCTTTTTTCTTTCTCCAGAACTGCATTGGGAATTTTGCACTGTAAAAATAATACTTTTGTGAAATTTAATTATATGAATTAATGGAAATGCTGATCATATGGTACAGGTCAAAACATCTGGAGCATCGCTAAAAGTTAAGATTCTTCTGTCGGTCGCTATTAGTTAATTTTGATAAATTTCTTATGTAATATAGTTTAATAATCACCGAAACTATTATTTTTATTCTAATATAATTTTATTTTTTGTATGCTCTTGTTTCCATTTATGCAAAATCCTTTGTTAATTAGTAATTGCCAAACACGCAAAGCGATTTCAGAGAATGTGACATTAATTACGTTTAAGTAAAAAATAAGATTAAAAAATGAAAAAGCCACGTGTCATCTCTTCTCCACTCCTCTTTTTATTCGGAAACAAGGTTGGTTATTATTTCCAGAGAAGCTTCTCTTTCGATTCTCTCTCTCTTCATTGCCTCTCGGAGCTCCATCATGAGGAATATTCTGGTGACCGGCGGTGCTGGTTACATCGGAAGTCACACGGTGCTTCAGCTTCTTCTCGGTGGCTACAGCACCGTCGTTATTGACAACCTCGACAATTCCTCTCTTGTTTCGATCCAACGCGTCAAAGAGCTCGCCAGAGATCATGGAAAAAATCTCACATTCCACCAGGTTTGGCCATTTCTTTCCCTACTCTTCAACTAATCAGATGATTCTGTTCCGAGAATTTCGATGATCATGACCTGAATTGAGAGTTTGTTTTTGTTTTGGGAGTTATGCTGATTAAAATCTCAGTTATCGATTGTTATGTTAGTCGATTGCTGGATCGAATTGCTGAGAAATGTAGCAAAGTCTAATGCATCTCTTACCTGCAGATGGACCTTCGCGATAGACCCGCGCTTGAGAGACTTTTCTCTGAATCAAAGTGAGTTCGTATAGTATCCTCATTATGCTTCTTCATACCAATTTAGTAAGGCAATCAGATGTTACGTCTTAAATCTCATGAATTCTCAGATTGATTTCGTGATCTAATAGAATCCATAAGAAACAGATCAGGAATGTGTTAAGATCTGATCTAAAGAAAGTGACGCATTCTTAATCCTCAAGAAATGTGATTCATTGTTCCCTGTGCCTGTAATGTAGGTTTGATGCAGTAATGCATTTTGCTGGATTGAAAGCAGTCGGGGAGAGCGTTGCGAAACCCACTCTGTATTATAACAATAACTTAATTGGGACTATTACACTTTTGGAAGTAATGGTTGCTCACGGCTGTAAAAAAGTAATCCCCTTTTGTTCTGTATTGCAGATTTTTGTTATACTTGACATATCTGAAACATGATTTAAATTTCTATCATTGATATGTATCAGCTTGTATTTTCTTCGTCGGCTACTGTGTATGGCTGGCCAAAGGAGGTTCCTTGTACAGAAGAGTCCCCCTTGTCTGGAATGAGTCCTTATGGTAGAACAAAGGTAGTTGGGAGATATCGACACCAATGTGAAAGCTTTTATTTGTAGTTTAATTGTATTCATCCTTAAATGTTTCTCTTTTGTAGTTGTTCATCGAGGACATTTGCCGTGATGTACAACGTGGTGATCCTGAATGGAGAATCATAATGCTGAGATACTTTAACCCTGTGGGAGCTCACCCTAGTGGTCGCATTGGTGAGGATCCTTGTGGAACTCCAAATAATCTCATGCCTTATGTCCAGCAAGTTGTTGTTGGGAGGCTGCCTAACCTAAAAGTTTATGGAACCGACTATACCACTAAAGATGGCACCGGTGTAAGACTTTCACATCCTTATACAAGGATTCTTCATTTTAACTGTTCTTTAAATCAGTGTGTCGCTCTCACATAGACCTTATTCTTATTTAGGCCCATAGGTTGGGAATCCAAGGAATTGTTTGCTCTAAATCCTAGATGTAATGGCTTTATAAGGCACTAGATATATTTGAGGCATCACTAGACCTCTTAAGTTTTATGATCATTTGTTAGGTTCAGTTGTCTTACTTCAATAATAAGTAATAACATGAGAATTAGTTTCCTATCTCAACCGTCAACTTCGCCTTAGCCGATACTTTGTAATGTAATAATCTTGCTTTGCTCATTGCTTCTCAGTGTTGTGAGGCAGATTGATCTTAGCGGTCCTTTTCAATTTCAGGTACGAGACTATATTCATGTTGTTGATCTAGCAGATGGCCATATATGTGCACTTCAAAAGCTAGACGACTCTGAAATAGGTAGGTTTTCTTAAATAGTTCGTTGCCTCGACAATATATATCTGCTTGTATATACAAGCTCAGCTGTTTGGCGTGGCTGTTGTGCTAGGTTGTGAGGTATACAACCTAGGAACCGGAAAAGGAACAACAGTGTTAGAGATGGTTGATGCATTTGAGAAAGCTTCTGGAATGGTAAGAAGATCACTTCTCTCCTTCTCTCTCTTTGTGTCTATACACACAAAATCATAAGAATATATACGCGCATATGTGTTTGCTCTTTACATCGCACCGACTTAATAGTTTAAAAACATGTGAACAGAAAATTCCACTGGCGAAGGTTGGAAGGAGACCAGGTGATGCAGAGACCGTCTACGCGTCAACCGAAAAGGCTGAACGAGAACTAAACTGGAAGTAAGTAAAGAGCCAGATAATATTTTTATTGAGTGTCAAGTTGACCTTTTTTGCAAAGTCTCAGAGACAGTAGAAACTCAAAATTTTTGTACAGGGCAAAATATGGAATCGAAGAGATGTGTAGGGATCAATGGAACTGGGCAAGCAACAATCCTTTCGGTTACGGTTCTTCACCAGACACAACATAAGAAAGCTAAATCCAACACTCCATTCTTTTTTTGGGTCTTTGGCTCTTTACCGGTGATGTTGCAGTCTCAGGTTTAAGCTTTGAAGCCAAAACACAATGAGGGAGAAGTTACTTCTCTATTCATGTATCTGCTTTCTCCTTTTTGTAATTTATGTTTATATATATATACTCGCATAGGCTTTAACTTAAATGGATTCTTTTGTTTGTTGGATTTGTATCATCATTCTTAGGAAATTATTTTTAATGGGATTATATTTGTATTAAATAGAAATTGAGTTAAATTTGTTTCTTATGGTTTTGTTTACTATTTCAAGGGTTCATTTGTATTATTATTATATAAACCTCTGTGTATCGCATTTTCTTTTCTTTTTTCATGTAAACAAGGCCGTATTCTTATGAGTTATGATAATGCGCAGAACATGAAAAGACCATTACAATAGCAGTGTCAAAGAACAGTGACTAAATGAAGCCCATAACCTATCTTTTTACTTTGCATGAATTGTATGATATTCAAGGAAATACACAAATCTCGATGATAGTGGGAGCTCTCCAATGAAAAAGGACTTCACTTTTTCTTCTTTCTCCTTTATTTGACTTCTTGAAATTACAAATACACACAAATACAAGATCTACTCAAATACATAAACACTACAAATACAAACTACAAATTCAAAAATTATTTACTTTTTGGTATATTCTCTTGCTTTACAAACATTTAACACTTTTTCTTTAGATCTGAAGATATGCAATGAATATGTTTACTTTATGAAAAAGACATTTTTGGAAATGGAATACAGATATTCAATGTTATGTATAAAACCCTTCCATTTTCAACTTAATTAAATCAAAAGAAGAAAACAAAGCTCACCCATATTTCTCAGGAAACCCAGCTTTTTTTGTGCACAATTGAAGGAGAGAAAGTGAGCATTTTGCTTAATAGAACATTAATAAAACTACATGCGAAGAGCAAAATAAAAACTATGAACTTACTCTTTTTAGTTTTTAGGGGCAAAATTGGTTTACAATTTCTAATTAATTTCCTCAAACTTAAAATGAGCAAAAAAAAATTGTGAAAAAGGGGCAAAAACTAAATAAAACACCAAAAATCGAAAATAATAATACAGAAATTAATAGGGTAATTAATTAGCAAAGGAAGCCCAAGACGGAACCATCGGCAATAGAGACGGTGACCCGGCAATCAGATTTAGCAACCACGAGATGCGTGAACACGTGCAGTACTCTGACCCGACCCGCTAACTCCATCTTCGACTCTATCTCCATTGTTGGTCCGACCCGATTCCCATACCCGAAACCCGGATTTGCGTATCCATCTCCGAGAGTTGGCCCCGTCCCTCCCCCGAATCCCACCGGCGTACCTGGAAATCCTGGCGGAGCTACGTTTCCTGGAAACCCCGGAGGACCCATATTTCGCGGATTACCCGACCCGGGATTCCCTGGGAAAACCGGAGGATTTGGGTTTATCGGAAACGCCGGAGAACCTGGAACTCTCGGAGGATTTCCTGGAAATTCCGGTGATCCTGGATTTCTTGGCAAAACCGGAGATCCTGGGTTTCCTGGAAATTCCGGCGAGCCTGGATTTGTTGGAAAACTCGGAGGACCCTGAAAATCCGGTGTTTCTGGATTTCCTGGAAAATACGGCGAATCTGGGTTGCTCGGAGAACCTGGAGTTACGGTGAAATCCGGAGGACTGGGCATTACCGGAGAGTCTGGAACAACGGCGGCAGAGACGGTGGAAATGGCAGATGGAGTAGAAATAGGGAAAGATTGAACGGTAAAAGTGGCGGCCATATATTGAGTGCGACCAGAGGCAATTTTACCGGCGGGTATGACATAAACCCGACTTGATTACCAAAATAAAGAAGCTGAATGGAGCTGTCGTAATGAGTGAAAACGGCACGGTTAGGATTTCTAACGGCGACGTACTGAGAGAAGGAGAAGTTAGCGGTGTTGTTGGAGACGGCGAATGACGGGAGTTGGACGGCGTTAACGGAGATCTTGGGGTCTTTTGGTTTGAAGACGGTGAAGTAAACGACAAGGAGGACGATGAGTAAGAAGAGCAAGAAGACGGTGGCGACGGCGCAAGAAGCTAGATTTGTTCGGCCGGAAGGACGGCGACGACCGTGAGGGTTGGCCATTGCCGAGATCGAAGAGTATTTGGAGATGAGGATAGCGTTGAAGTCGAGACTAGTGAGAATGAGAGTAGATTATGTATGATGCAAAGTGCTTCAAACTAAAAAGCGACAGCATTTATTATGTCTTTAGCACAAACAATATCAACATATTTTCAATTTATTACATTAAATCATTAACCATAAAACTATAATAGCTTCAGTAAATTTGGGAAGATATATGAAAAATCAATATTGTAGATTGCCAAGTGAAATGGTTTAGTTGATTAACTGAAGCAACACACCACTCAGCTTATTGCATTAAGCAAGAATGTTGTTTGTTTTTTGGTATTTAATGATAAATATATACAAGATTCCAAAGTTACATGATTTTATTTGTGTGTCATGATGTGGGTGAGACTGTCTAAAGTTCATTTTCAGTGAGATTTGCTCCTTTATTTGAAGCCTTGTTTAAGAGAAATAAAATCTAATAGAAAGAAAAAAACAAAATTACCTCATCAATTCATGGACTAATCAACACAATTGTCAAATTTTGTTACTTTGGTTGGATCCAACTTGCAAAAAATATCACTACAAGGAAATGCCACAATTACCCCCTTGTATTGTTATGTACTATTAGATGGTCCAATGAAAATAGGCTCTAGATAACATTATATATGCCACTGGTTAGAGTTTCATCTTTTCCAAACTACAAATTGAGTTTTTCGACGGTTTTGGTTTTGCTTTTGATATGATTGAACAATTTTAGACTCTGTACCACACCACAATTGACAATACGAACAAAAGCAGCAACAGCGTTTTATTTTGGGTTTACGGAAAAAAAAAACACAAAAGCTTGAAGGCTTCTTTCATGGAAGAAAAAAATGATCCAAGAAGAGCCTCATCAACGTTTTTCTCAACATAAACATACATAGATACATAAATTACATACATACGCTAAAACCAAGTTTTTTATGTACTTGAAAGTTTACTTAGTTAGCACGTCCAGACGACGATCCATGGCCATTGACACTGCTTCAAGAAATGTCGCCTCACTCGACGCAGGTAACACTGATTTATGAGCTTTTCTCACTACCTCTTCAATCGCTGAGTCTTTGTTCACCGTTTCTCTACACATGTTGCTTCCTATTTGATACGGTGTTAGGTTTCTCTCAACGCCTTTCTTCAGCAGCATCGTGGAGATGCGTAGCGTACGTGAGACGGCTTCAGGAACGTCCCATCCATGAGATTGCAGAAGCGCAATGTCTTGTTCAGCGTCTAGCGAGTTTATGTAGTCAAGAGTGTCGGCAGAGAACGGGACTTTTGCTTGGGGCCAGTAAAGCCAATCAAATGTGCAATCTTCAAACTGCAAACCCATTTCAATAACTTAGTTCCACTTCTAGGTATATATTCGAAGGTCAATGCAAAGCATATTGTAAAGATAAAAACTTACATTCTCGGGCAAACAATAGCCATGGTCGATGGGAATTAGAACGGTGTTCCCTTCTTCAGTTTTCCTGGTCAATATGTTTCCGGCATGTCAATCTGCATTTGCCATTCTTATGTCAAAGACACAGATTTTATGCACTTCTTCAACAGGAAAAGCTCCAGGGCCAATGTCTTCGCAACTACCATTGTTCTTCATGAACATTTGTAGAGAACCAACTTTAGCATCCTTTGTTGTAGAATTGTTGAATCCCTTAGGGTAATTATACACTTTGTGTGAGCTTCTGACCATAGCAGTTGGTGGCATACCGGCAAAACCCATAAACTTCTTTAGACAAACATCTCGGTCCGCTTTTTGGATGATCTAACAAGTAAGCTGCAACTTCTCTTGTTGCCCCTTCTCCTACTCTAGTTCCTCTCTTCAATCCTTGACCATCTGATGACACAGGAAGCTTCTGAGGATTGTTGACAGCCATTGGTTCCTCATCCATGGGCTTGAAGACAGAGACATAGTTGAGACCTGAAGAATCTTGCATCAAATATTTTCCTCCCGTTCCTTGAGCTGATCTGACAGGTGGATTACCATTCTTTAACCCATCAACCGTGCAGCCAATCATCTCCTCGAGAACCTTAGGAAATTTCATAGCAGGGTTAAGAACAACAGGTTCTAACAAGAAGTCTTTACCAGAAGCAACATCATCTTCTCTTTTCACCGTATCTTCGACAAGAGCTTCTTTCACGGATTTCTTAACCAGCAAATAGAGTATGTCTCGTGTGAGATCGGTGTTCCACAAACATTCTTGATTCTCTCTTTCATCTATCTTGTGTTCCTGTGATAAATAACCTGATGATATGCCACGAAATTGAGATTCCAGAACCCAAACCCTAGACTAAGAAGAAAAGCTAAGAACAAGAAATTCACCCGCAAAATAACTTTCGAAACTAGAACGTCCGAAAACCTTAAAGTCTAAGACTATCTCAATGTTTCTTTTTATGTTTACTTTGTTTGTTTGATGATGAATTATGAAGTTTTGCCTCTCTTTATATATAGTATTGAGACCACATATTTCAAGAAAGAGAATTTGAATTTTTTTTTCCCTTTTGGAAAATTGTCTTTCTTGTTCCTAGAAAAATAGGACACCATTAAACATTTTGTGAAACTTACATTTTGTGAACTTTCTCTTCTGCATTCTTTTTATGGTTCAAGTGATGTGACAACCCGTTTCATAACCCCTCACCCGACGATAATTATCCACAGGAACGATCGCCCCTTCACTCACAAAAGCTATAAAATAGTTGCGGATCTCGATCGTGATTCTCTTCAATAAATGTGCTTCGTTAAGCTGGTGTTTGGATGAATTGGTAGAAATATTGGAGTGCAAAAAAACCTATGAATTGGATGATTCTTTGCTTCGATCTCTCTCATATTCTCAAGCTCATTTGGGGAAGAAGACGATTAAATCCGGAAGCAAGGAAGCTGATGACGTCGCCATTTCCCAATTCAACGGGCCTAAATGTGTTTTATGTTAAAGCCCAATATGGTAAAGATTTGAAGCAGTTTTAATTTCGTTATTCCTTAAAAGATTGAATGAATGGTTGCAGAGAGAACTACAAATATGTGTATTTTTGTTAGGAGGCTGCTCAGAACATGCATTATTCATAACGCCTATTGTAATAAGTCAGTCAATATATAACGCGTTTATAGGACCCCACATTAATTTCAAGATATATAAATTTTACTTATCTTCATTTTTCATTACCCCTTTTTCCATATCTCTAATTCTGAGCATGTCTCTCATGGCTTCTCCTTCCTCTTTTCCCTCTTCCAACTTCAAATTCAATGTCTTTGTGAGCTTTCACGGGCCTGACGTCCGTAAAACACTTCTCAGTCACATACGCGAACAGTTTAACCGCAACGGGATTACTATGTTTGATGATCAAGAGATTGAGAGAAGTGCAACAATAGCCCCTTCACTCACAGAAGCTATAAAAGAGTCGCGGATCTCCATCGTGATTCTCTCCAAGAAATATGCTTCGTCAAGCTGGTGTTTGGATGAATTGGTGGAAATATTGGAGTGCAAACAAGCTATGGGACAGATCGTGATGACCATCTTCTACGGAGTAGATCCATCCGATGTGCGGAAACAGAACGGAGAATTCGGGGTTGCTTTCGATAAAACTTGTGCACGTAAGACAGACGAGGAAAGGCAAAAATGGAGCAAAGCTTTAAACGATGTGGGCAACATTGCTGGAGAAGACTTCTCAAGATGGTTGGTCTTTACATAATCTGATTTTTTTTAATTATTATTCTTAGGTTCTATTAAGTAGTAATCACCAGAGAACAAATTAAACAGTTAGTGGTGTTTTATGATGAATAAGAATAATTAGGGTGATTGGAATTCAAATGATTAAGCGAATGTTTTTGTTAAATGAATATTAGAAATATTTGTCATAAATAATTATTGGGAACAGAGGATTGAATCTTAGTATGACCATTTGATGGAAACGGTGTTTTTCTTTTCTCTCTTTTGTTAGGGACAATGAAGCGAAACTGATTAAGAAACTTGCAAAAGATGTTTCAGATAAACTGAATGCTACACCGTCTAGGGATTTTGATGGCATGGTGGGACTTGAAGCTCATTTGAGAGAAATTGAGTCTTTGCTAGATTTAGATTATGATGGAGTTAAGATGGTTGCAATCACTGGTCCCGCTGGGATTGGTAAGACAACCATTGCCAGAGCTTTACAAAGTCGAGTCTCTAATAGATTTCAGCTTACTTGTTTTGTGGACAACCTTAGGGGAAGCTATCTCAATGGTCTAGATGTGTTGCGTCTACAAGAACAATTTCTTTCCAAGGTTTTGAACCAGGATGGTATTAAGATATGCCATTCAGGTGTGATAGAAGAGAGGCTATGCAAACAAAGAGTGCTCATCATTCTTGATGATGTGACCAATATCCAACAATTAATGGCATTGGCAAATGAAACTACATGGTTTGGTCCTGGAAGTAGGATTGTAATTACCACAGAAAACAAAGAGCTTTTGCAGCAACATGGTATCAACAATACATACCATGTGGGGTTTCCATCTGATGAAAAAGCTCTCAAAATCTTATGTAGATATGCTTTTAGACAAACCTCTCCACGTCATGGTTTTAAAGAGCTTGCAAAAAGTATAGCATGGCTTTGTGGTAAGCTTCCTTTGGGTCTACGAGTGGTGGGTTCATCTTTACAAGGGAAGAATGAGGACGAATGGGAATATGTTTTGAGGAAGCTGGAAACTATTCTTGATCGAGATATCGATGACATACTAAGAGTTGGCTATGAAAGTTTAGATGAGAATGAGCAAACGCTATTTCTCCACATTGCAGTCTTCTTCAACTATAGTGATGGTGATCTTGTGAAAAGTATGTTCGCTGATAGTGATTTTGATGTCAAACACGGGTTGAAAATCCTTGAAAGCAGATCTCTCATAGAGATATCTACAATACCGGAAAAAATAAAGATGCACAGATTACTACAACAAGTGGGTAAACAAGCCATTCATAAACAAGAGCCTTGGAAACGCAAGATTTTAATGGATGCTCGTGAGATTTGTGGTGTACTTGAAGATCCCAAAGTAAGCTTTTTCTCTTGTATTTGTTATATTCTTTGTTCATTAATTTATATTTTACATTAGGTATTTGGTGATGATAAACAAATCCTACATACTGTGCTAACGATTTCTTCTATTTGAAAATTGGTTTTAGGATACCGTGAAAGTTGTTGGTATATCGTTTGATATATCTGGTATCGATGAAGTATCAGTAAGCAAGAAAGCTTTTAAAAAAATGCCTAATCTTCGATTCCTCAAAGTTTACAAAAGTAAAGATGGTGGGAATTATAAAATGCATATACCTGGGGAGATGGAGTTTCCACGTCGGCTAAGGTTACTAGATTGGGAGGCATACCCAAGCAAGAGTCTTCCTCCTTCATTTCATCCGGAAAATCTCGTCGAACTCAAAATGCGAGGTAGCGAGCTCGAGTACCTGTGGCAAGGAACTCAGGTTGGTGTTGTACTTTAAATATATGAATATGTAATTTATGTTCAAGTTATATGATGCTCTTTCTCTGTTACTATGTGGTTTTCTTACATATTCAGCCGCTTAAGAATCTCAAGGATATGGATTTGACGGGGTCCAAGAATTTGAAGGAAGTCCCGGATCTTTCAAATGCTACAAATCTTGAGAACTTGTGTCTGAATGACTGCGAGAGTTTGGTAGAGATTCCATCCTCTTTTTCACATCTTCATAAACTAATTAGGTTGTGGTTGGATGGCTGCTTAAACCTACAAGTCATTCCAGCTGATATGAACTTGGCATCCCTTGAATTGGTCACCATGGAAAGATGCTCAAGATTGAGAAATATTCCAGTTATGTCAACAAAAATCAATCGACTGTATATATGCAATACATCGGTTGAAGATGTGCCTCCATCAATTAGGCTTTGCTTCGATCTTATGTATCTCGACCTGAGGGGTACTGATATTGAAAGGATTCCAGTTTTCATCAAAGATCTTCACAGGCTACGTGAACTATACCTATATGGCTGCAGAAGACTGGCATCATTGCCAGAGCTCCCTGATTCGCTCTTACTCCTATATGCAGATGATTGTGAATCATTAGAGACCGTATATTCCCCTTTGAATTCTGCAATTGAGTACCTCAATTTCACCGGCTGCTTCAAATTGGGTCAACAAGCAAGAAGCGCAATTATCCAACAATCAATTATCCACCAATCGTTTTCTAGATTAACGTTACCAACACAAAGGATAAGAACGGTACTACCAGGAAGAAAAGTGCCTGGAGAGTTCGATCACCGTGCCGAAGGTAAATCCTTGACCATTCGTCCAGAAAACGGTAACCCTTACACTGGCTTTGTATTTTGCCTCGTGATTTCCCCTCGCCAGAATGTCACAGGACTTTGTTTTCTATCATGGCGTCGCATCATAGCTCGAGACGCCGGCTATCCCGTTGAGGGCGAATTCTTCGTAGGCGAAGTCTCCAATTTTCGAACGGAACATCTTTGTATATTTCGCCTTCAAACATTCTACACACCTGAAGACAGCAGAGAGATAGTGTTCGAATTTAGATCCCACGCCTTCGACGTTTTTGAATGCGGTGCCAAGATCTTGACAGAAGTGAGCCATGAATTTAGATCAGACCAAGTGATTGAAGACGACATCGAGTTTGAACCCAGCGAAGTAGCCGTTAGTGTCAACACTGAACACAATGACCCTTCAAATGGAGTAATCTGTGACTCTGACGAACACGAAAGACACACAGATTGTTGGAGTTGGATCTTCCTCTGCTTCGATCTCTCCGATTTTGTGAGAAACGTCAGAAGCTTGGTTTCGGGAAGGAGACAGATAGAATCCGGAAGTTAATGACGTCTCCATTTCTCCAAGAGAGACGAAGGAGGAAACCGCCACAACCTTCTCTGTCGTCTCCTATAGCAATCTCTTCGCGATCATGGTAAATTCTTCCTATGTTCTATTAATCTCTTCTGTTTCTAGTAACTCCAACATAAACAAATATATAATTCGATGTTTATTCGTGCTTTCAGGTTATTTCAGAGAAAAATCGCTGCGAAATCTCAAAGTACCTCTTCAAAGGTTCATCTTTATCCTTTGATACTTTTTTATGTGCTTCGTATTGATCTAGAAAGGAACTTCTTAATGGTTTGATTACTATTTATTGAATTTGCTGTGATATTTAGCTTAGCTTGTCTTAAATTTATGAAAACTCTATTGAGCATCCCTTTTTTTTAAGTTCTATGGTTGTAACTTCGTAGAATTTATAATCCTGATATCTGTCAACTAGTCTATGAACATTCAATTCGCAAATGGCTGTTCCTGCCTTAACATTTCCATGTTATAATGAGTTTGGTTTCATATCAATCCAGAATTGACTGTTCTGCTTCTTCTAATCACGTACTTGCTTGTGTCTTACATGATTTACATGTACTCTTGGTTATATTGTGCTTGAAGCATTGATTTTTTTGGGCGGTGCAGGGACCAGGAGCTAGTCCTGGGTATGGTCGTGGAGCTGGTGGCTTTGGAGGTGCTGGTTCAGCCGCTGGATCTGATCTTCCTTGAAAGAAAATATACCCAAATTTTTTGGTTATGGTCTCAAGTTGATAGCTCTGTTTGAGAACTGAATGAGTCTTTCAGTAATTGTAATCTTCTTATCTCATTTGATAGGATCATGAATGAATTTTTACTTTATTACACTATGATGTACTGTGTTTATACCTAGGATTCCAAATCACACATTAATTAGAATAAACACTTGCAGTCTAAGCTTTCAGCAATTTTAACATCAAAGGCAACTATTCGAAACTGCTCTTTGCTTCTTTTGAAACATCGGCTGTCAAATAGCCATGGATTGTTCATTGGCCAGCTTAAATTGTAAATTATCTCGGTGACTAAGCTGGCGGCCAAGTTAAATTCACTGACCAGATTAAAATAAAACTTAAATTCTAATCATACCAAACAAACTCAAATTTGTTTCACTTTCTGTTGTTTTAAAACCAAAAAAAAAAAACTAGATGTTCCACATTCAACACAATAGCACAATTGACAATACGAACAAAAGCAGCAACAACGTTTTATTTTGGGTTTACGGAAAAAAAAAACACAAGCTTAAAGGCTTCTTTCATGGAAGAAAAAAATGATCCAAGAAGAGCCTCATCGACGTTTTTCTCAACATAAACATACATAGATACATAAATTACATACATACGCTAAAACCAAGTTTTTTATGTACTTGAAAGTTTACTTAGTTAGCTCGTCCAGACGACGATCCATGGCCACTGACACTGCTTCAAGAAATGTAGCCTCACTTGACGCAGGTACACTGATTTATGAGCTTCTCTCACTACCTCTTCAATAGCTGAGTCTTTGTTCACCGTTTCTCTACACATGTTGCTTCCTATTTGATACGGTGTTAGTTTTCTCTCAACGCCTTTCTTCAGCAGCATCGTGGAGATGCGTAGCGTACGTGAGACGGCTTCAGGAACGTCCCATCCATGAGATTGCAGAAGCGCAATGTCTTGTTCAGCGCCTAGTGAGTTTATGTAGTCAAGAGTGTCTGCAGAAAACAGGACTTTTGCTTGGGGCCAGTAAAGCCAATCAAATGTGCAATCTTCAAACTGCAAACCCAATTCAATAACTTAGTTCCACTTCTAGGTATATATTGGAAGGTCAATGCAAAGCATATTGTAAAGATAAAAACTTACACTCTCGGGCAAACAATAGCCATGGTCAATGGGAATTAGAACAGTGTTCCCTTCTTCAGTTTTCCTGGTCAATATGTTTCCGGCATGTTGATCTGCATTTGCCATTCTTATGTCAAAGACACAGATTTTATGCACTTCTTCAACAGGAAAAGCTCCAGGGCCAATGTCTTCGCAACTACCATTGTTCTTCATGAACATTTGTAGAGAACCAACTTTAGTATCCTTTGTTGTAGAACTGTTGAATCCCTTAGAGTAATTATACACTTTGTGTGAGCTTCTGACCATAGCAGTTGGTGGCACACCGGCAAAACCCATAACTTCTTTAGACAAACATCTCGGTCCGCTTTTTGGATGATCTAACAAGTAAGCTGCAACTTCTCTTGTTGCCCCTTCTCCTACTCTAGTTCCTCTCTTCAATCCTTGACCATCTGATGACACAGGAAGCTTCTGAGGATTGTTGACAGCCATTGGTTCCTCATCCATGGGCTTGAAGACAGAGGCATAGTTGAGACCTGAAGAATCTTGCATCAAATATTTTCCTCCCGTTCCTTGAGCTGATCTGACAGGTGGATTACCATTCTTTAACCCATCAACCGTGCAGCCAATCATCTCCTCGAGAACCTTAGGAAATTTCACAGCAGGGTTAAGAACAACAGGTTCTAACAAGAAGTCTTTACCAGAAGCAACATCATCTTCTCTTTTCACCGTATCTTTGACAAGAGCTTCTTTCACGGATTTCTTAACCAGCAAATAGAAATTATTGGTTAACCTAGCTGTGTTATTTGCACAAAAAGAAAAAACGATGTTGTTGTGTCCAAATTCGAGTCTGACATGACCAAAAATTGGGTTAACCGGCTGAGCTAAATTAAATTGGGTAAATTTTTTATTTTTGTTTTTGTTAAAAACTTATTATTCAATTGTATAAAACAAAATCAAACCAAATACAATCTAAGCTTTAAATATAAAATGAGTTGTTGAAAACGTCTAGTAGGGGGCGGTGGCTTTAATCTGACAATAAAATATGACCTGACACGTAATTATTTCTGAAAATATTAAGTTAATGTTATCACGATTATGGTATTGGTGCATGAATACAAGTAAATAAGTCGAGAGAAAGTTATCTAATGTTGAGTTTTTGAGTTCGATTATAGATTAGGTTTGTTTCGGTTTATAATTTGTTATGTTAACCAAGAACAAGATTTAACGAGTTCCTCTCAATTGAGAGTACGTCTCGAGTAAGGCTAGGTTACTAACTTCCACTAAAACAATTTGTAAGTTTCTTTTGATTACACTTAGTCTTTGGTCTCTCTCTCACACTAACTCTCTTGCTTTCTTGTGATAGATACCTCACCAAGAAGAGCTCCAATGTGATGCTATGCTTAGGAAGTATGTCACCTACTCCTAATCCCGACCCCAAGACAAAGAACAAGAAAAAACTTAAGAAGAAAACACTCACCAAAGACCCCTAGGAGCTAGACTCTCTTTACCGAAAGACTAGCTCTCTCTTGTCTTCTTTTCTTCTCTCTCTTTTGTGGATGGTTATTGTGATGACCTTGTGCCTCTATTTATAGTTGTTGGAACCTCTATTTCCTACTAGAAAAACCGCTTATCAACTATTTTTCCTACTTGAAATAGGATAACTTCCATGCCAAGAAACACACACACACAAATCCCATTAGGAATTAGATCTTTAATTCCTTTAAACTTAAGCCTACTCATGTTGACCCATTAGTGCTTTTTGCGCAGTCCATCTTGAGCTCACCCGAGATGAGAGCCGTTGGAGGTCACTCGGCTCGACACTCCTCACAATCTCCACCTTGTCGAGGCGTGTGCCAGTCAGCTTCTCTCTCATCGCACCAAGAAGCTCTTTCTTTTCCCAACGTTCTTTATTCTCTCTTTTCGAAACTCTTTATTTTCTCTTTCCGACGCTATCTTTCTTTCCTTTCCGGCATTATCTCTCTTTCCGACATTCTCTCTTCTTTTTCGATGGACGCCAGTGGTTCTTCCAAGAAGTCTCTGATCTCTGAGTACGACATGCTCGAGACGATCTGCCGGAACGCCGCCGTGACTCAAGGAATAGGTAACGCCGCATCTTTCCTTGTCTCTGTAACCGAGATGATTCCTTTCCTTGTCTCTGTAACCGAGACGATTCCGATTCTTCGGAGTCTTCACCTCTTTTCTTCTTTCTTTCGAACATTGACCTGTTCGACTTCTTTTTTCCCAGGTGAAGAAGAACACCGGGAGTTTGACTCTTTGCCTCTCTGCGAAAAGTAAGTTCTTCTTCTCTTCTCGACTCTTTTCGATTTCAATCTTGACCGCTTTGAAATCTCGAGTCTAACCTTTTGTCGATTTATATTCTGAGAAATAACCGGTATTAACCCCTTTCTCTTTCTTTGTCCGATGCATGCCATTGACAGGGCCATCTCAGACTATGCGCTCTCCAAGTCAGGCAAGGACTTTCAACTTTACGGTGAAACCGTCGAACGTATGTCCAGGTAAGCCCTTCATCATCATATCTGCCGGGTGTAACCAAATGCCTTCTTTGGCTGCCTCTGTGAGGGCAATGTACTCAGCCTCTATGGTCGATAACGCCACCACATGTTGTAGGTTTGCTCTCCGGTTTACTGTGTTTCCACTAACCTGGAACATATATCCTGTGACTGATCTTCTCTTGTCAAGATTGGTTGCATAGTCCGAGTCACAATACCTTTCAATATCTAAATGTCCTGTCTTGGTAAATGTTAGACTTAAGTCGATAGAACCCTTTAGATATCTTAGGATCCACTTCACTGCATTCCAGTGAATCCTTCCTAGACTAGCCATGTACTTGCTTACAAAGCATATAGCATAAGCAAGTTCTGGTCTTGTGCCGATCATGGCATACATAAGACTGCCTACTGCGCTTGCATATGGCATCTCTTCCATGATGACTCTCTCCTTGACCAACTTTTCTTGTGTTAAGCTTTTCAGCTTAAGTTGTATGTTCACGGGTGACACCACAGCCCTGCAATCTATCATGTTGAATGATCTTAGCACTTGCTTTAGGTACCTTCCTTATGATAGCTTTAGGATTCCACTTTTCCGATCTCTTATGATCTCCATGCCTAATATCCTTTTTGCCGAGCCTAAGTCCTTCATTTCAAACTCTGTGTTTAGGCTCTTCTTTAGGACATTTCTCTTCTTTAAATCCTTAGCTATCACTAGCATGTCATCTACGTAGAGTAGTAAGAACACTTGATCATTAATGGTCGTTCCCTTGAAGTACACGCAAGGGTCATTGATGCTTCTTTGGAATCTTTGTGACTTCATAAAGTCGTTAAACTTGTGATTCCATTGTCTAGGAGATTGTTTCAAGCCATAGAGAGATTTCTTCAACAAACATACCTTGTTTTCTTTTCCCTTTTCAATGAACCCTTCCGGTTGGTCCATATAGATCACCTCATCTAACGTGCCGTGCAAGAAAGCAGTTTTCACATCTAGTTGCTCTAGCTCTAAGTTGTAATTCACCACAATCGATAACATGATTCTTATGGACACATGTTTCACAAACGGTGAGAAAATCTCATTGTAGTCTACCCCTTCGACTTGTGTAAATCCTTTTGCGACTAGCCTAGCCTTATGTCTTGATTTTTCAACCCTGGGAATTCCTTCTTTTAACTTGAAAATCCATTTGCAACCAACTGTTTTCTGTTTTTCCGGTTTTGAAACAATTTCCCATGTTTCATTCTTGTATAGGGAATTCATCTCTTCTTCCATAGCTAGTCTCCATTTCTTCCATTCCCAACTTCTCTTAGCTTCTCCTAGAGTTTTAGGCTCGTCTAGTTCTAGGTCTTCAGCACATGCAAGTGCACATGCAAGTGCATAAGCTACATAATGCGATGAATCACCATACCTTTGAGGAGGTTGAATGTTTCCTCTTCTGGTCCTATCTCTTGCCAATAGATATTCGTCTAATGACTAATGACTCAGTTTCCTCATCTTCCTTTTCTTCAGACACCTCTTCCTCCTCTGATTCTTTTTCCTCTTCACCTTGAGTTTTCACTTCTAACTCTGAAGATACTCCACCTTGACCGGTGTTGTCCCTAGTATCTTCTTCTTCTTGATTCTTATCACTTTGGACTGAAGAGCTTTGGACCATGACATTGTTGTCTGGTCCTTGAATCAGTTCTGTTCTGAAAGTAACCCTCTTAGTCTTAGCTTTCGGTTGACTTTCTTTCTTGACTTCTTTGTAGACTTTATCTTCATCAAATACCACATTCCGGCTAATGGTGCATTTTCTTTCTTCGGGTAACCATATCCTGTATCTTTTTGTTCCTTGAGGATATCCCATGAAGAAGTCTTTTATAGCCCTAGGACTTAGCTTATCTTGTTGAATGTGTACATAAGCTATGCATCCAAACCTTTTTAAGTGGTTGTAGTTAGCCTTAGCTCATGTCCATATTTCTTCTGGTATCTTGAAGTTTAGTGAAGCATTAGGTGTCATATTGATTAGGTAGACGGTTGTGACAGCTGCTTCTGCCCAAAACTTCTTTTCCAAACCTGTCTCTACTAGCATGCACCTTATCTTATAGGCTATGGTCCGATTCATCCTCTCGGATACTCCATTTTGTTGTGGAGTATAGGTGCAAGTCATATGCCTTTTTACTCCAGTCTCCTTGCATAGTTTTTCCATTTGTTGATTGCAAAACTCTAGACCATTATCCATTCTTAAACATTTAAGGGTTTTCTTGGTTTGATTTTCTACTAGGGTCTTCCACTCGGAGAAGTTTTCAAACACCTCATCTTTACTTTTCAAGAACCTAATCCATACTTTCTTAGAGTAATCGTCTATAAATGTCAGAAAGTATTTGCATCCTGAGAGACTAGATTCATTTGAAACTGAACCCCATAAATCACTGTGAACATAGTCAAGAATATTTCTTGATGTATGTTTAGCATCCGGAAAGCTTTGCTTGTGAGACTTTCCAAGTACACACTCTTCACAAAAATCAAGAGTGTGTATTTCCTTAGAGTTAAGGTAGCCTTCCTTTACCAGAGCATTTATGTTCTTCAAGCTCATATGACCGAGCCTTGAGTGCCATCTATTTGCTAAGTTTGTCTCAGCCCTTGCTATTGACACTTCTCCTTGCAACACAGATCCTTGTAGGTAGTATAGTCCATCTTGATACTTTTCCGTGAGCACTTGTCTTTTATCCTTGTAGAATTTCACAGTGAAATCTCCACCTGAATACTTACAGCCACTTTTCTCTAGCTGGCCATATGAAATAAGATTTCTTCCCATGTCTAGCATGTATCTTACTTCTGTTAGTGTCACTATAGTTCCATCAAGGTTCTGTATTTTTAAGTTACCTATTCCTTTGATTTCACTTTGTGTGTTGTTGCCCATTAGTACTTTGCCTCCATCGATTTCTTTAAAATCAAATAGTATCTCCTTGTTTGGTGTGATGTGAAAAGTGCATCCTGAGTCCATCACCTATTCGTCTTTAGTGTCTTGTAAGCTGACTGTTAGCACCATAGGCAGCTCAATATTTTTAGCTATGTTAGCCGCATTGTTAGTTTTTCTTTCAGGGCACTCTGCTTTGAAGTGTCCCTCTTTTCCACAAATCCAGCATTCCCTCTTCTTTGTAGTTGGTCTCTGTCTTGACTTTGACCTTCTATCTCTACTTTTGAAACGATTTCCTTTGCTGTAGCTCCTATTCTCGTTTCTTCCTCTGCTCACAAAGAGTCCTTCTGAATGGTTCCTAGTTTTTAACAAACCTTTTTCCTTTAGTTCAATCTCTTTGGAATAAGCTGCACTAGTGACATCGTCCATGCTTAATGTTTGAGTCTTGTCGGCTCCATACTTAAGTGTGTCTCTTAGTGCCTCGTAGGGATCAGGTAATGCTGTCAGGATTTGTATAGCTTAGTCTTCATCCGATATGTTGATGTTCAAGCTAGCCAAATCGTTAATTAGTTTCAAGAACATATCCATATTGTAATATATACATTTATGTTCTTCAAACTTAAAACTTGAGAACTTTTGTTTCAAGTAGATGCGATTGGCTTGAGACTTTGATTGATAGTCTCTCTCGAGAGCTTGCCATATTGCCAAAGCAGTCTTTTCTTTCATGACTTTCCGGAGAACTACATCTCCTAAGCTCATGCATATTGTATTTTTGGCTCTCTTCTCTTTTTCTTGTTGTGTGCCGGGTCTACTTCTATCTTCACTTCCGGTAAGGTCTCCGAGATTTCCTTCCCTTTTCCTGTGGGATCTCCCTCGCCTGATGAAGATGGATTTGTTTCTTTTAAACATGAATCCAAACCGAGTAGTTCTAGCTGACACAACATCTTGTACTTCCATAACCCGAAGTCTCCTTTCCCATCAAACCTTTCCACATCATACCTTCTTGAAGTTGTCTCCATGATTCCTTAATTTCTAGACCTGAAATGATAGATCACTAATAACTTCTAATCCGTATGATATTTGGAACTTGCAGAACTTGGATTTTTAGTCACGCTTCTGCTTGTCCTATGCTCTGATACCACTTGTTGAGTTTTTGAGTTCGATTATAGATTAGGTTTGTTTCGGTTTATGATTTGTTATGTTAACCAAGAAAAAAATTTAACGAGTTCCTCTCAATTGAGAGTATGTCTCGAGTAAGCCTAGCTTACTAACTTCCACTAAAACAACTTGTAAGTTTCTTTTGATTACACTTAGTCTTTGATCTCTCTCTCACACTAACTCTCTTGCTTTCTTGTGATAGGTACCTCACCAAGAAGAGCTCCAATGTGATGCTATGCTTAGAAAGTATGACACCTACTCCTAATCCCGACCCCAAGACAAAGAACAAGAAGAAACTTAAGAAGAAAACACTCACCAAAGGCCCCTAGGAGTTAGACTCTCTTTACCGAAAGAATAGCTCTCTCTTGTCTTCTTTTCTTCTCTCTCTTTTGTGGATGGATTATTGTGATGACCTTGTGCCTTTATTTATAGTTGTTGGAACCTCTATTTCCTATTAGGAAAACCGCTTATCAACTCCTTTTCCTACTTGAAATAGGATAACTTTCATGCCAAGAAACACACACACACAATCCCATTAAGAATTAGATCTTTAATTCCTTTAAACTTGAGCCTACTCATGTTGATCCATTAATGCTTTTTGCGCGGTCCATCTTGAGCTCACCCGAGATGAGAACCGTTGGAGGTCACTCGGCTCCACACTCCTCACATCTAATTTAAAATTCAAAAGCAATGGGCCGCACATACAACGACAATTTCGACACAAGTGTGGACCTGACGCTGCTGCAGTGCTCCTCTAGCCGTTGCTCACCAGTTACCGTTACAGATGGGCCATGTTTGTATTATAATACCATCAGTTTAATTTTATAAAGACGCAAATTATAATTGAAAACTTTTAAGAGTTGTAAAAAATTCTTATTTCACTGTAGAACTCTTATAATTGAATCATCAACAGTAACTAAAACAACGTGAAACATAATAACAAAAAAATGCATATCAGTTTCACTCATGTACCAGATATTATCGGACTGGTTAATTGATAGGTATGCCATATTCCGAATTATACAGAAGAAGGATTAGAAAACCTTAAATTTATAAATCGGAGAGACTCTGTCTTTTTGCGAAGGATTCACCATCTAGTCTTCTACTAATTCGGAGTCGAGCACAAAGCTTGGAAATGCTAAATTCACTTCTCTACAAATCATAAAAACGACAATGTACTTGTTAATTATACGAAAATATCAGTAATAATAAAAGAAATATTGTTTTAAATAAAAAGAACACAAACTATGTACTTGAGGTAAGGTAGAGTCATGTTCTTAAGGATTGAAGGATTCTTAGCGACGAGCTCTTTCCACTCTTCTTCATCGATCTTCCCATCTTTGTTTGTATCAACCTCGAGCATCGTCTATTGGTAATCCAAAAATAAATATAAATCAATTTATTAAAAGTAAAGTTATAAAAATAAGAATATTAAAGTTACAAACAAATTATCAGAATTAGACATGCATGACCTGTTCAATGATGGCTTCAATGGATTCTTCAAGAGAGTTCTAATTCTGTTTCACATAGTAGTGCTCCCACCATCTTCTTCAACTAATTTCCGATCAAAACATTACACGTAAATATGTTTTGTGTATGCATTGACACATACACAATAATATACACGTAAAATTCTATTGTTTGTTCATCTATAGATCTATTCAACAACTTTTTTTTCATTTTCACGATACCAATCAAAATAATTAGCAGTACCTCGTGGGGCTCGATGAACCCAGTTTCATGGAGGTCATAAAGCTTGAACATAACTACAATTTTACAACATTATAAACTATTTAGGTAATTAACCACTCAAATACGTACATAAACGTATATTTTCATGATCGCAAAGTATATATATACATAGATACGTACAAGAGGACTTTTCATGTTCGGGAGTGTGTGGATGGAAGATGCTAAGGGAACGAACAAATTCTCCAAACTCGATCACACCGTTGCGTTTCCTATCAAACATATAAAACACCTGCACAATCATTTCTAATAATTAGTACCTTAAACTATTCCTTCAATATCAATATCAATGTTAATTATGAGTATGGAGAATAGATGACAAACCCTGTCCGCAAATAGATTTTGCATCCTGCTGTTTCTGAACAAAGCCAGAAGGAACTCTTCCTGCTCATAAATAGGCAGTATATATTGATGCAAATTAAATTCTAAAATAATTTGATGTCATTTTAGATTAAATGTTCAATCCCTTCTTTTTTTTGAATAAAAGCTCATTACAAAATTAAATGTTACCTTATGGATAAGACCATCGTCGATAATGGACGTACTTAGCTTCTTGAACAAATTGTGTAAAGCTTCTATCTCATTCACCATAACTGCGTAGATCAACTATATATAACCTCTATATATGCTTCATAAGATGTATGTAAATTCGTTATATTGTACAGCTCATATGTCATATGTGTGGCGTCTATTAAATCATCTTCTTTCTTTTATTAAATGAAAGTCTAAATCTTCTTCGTCTTAATTAAATAATTTTATTTATTCAATTTGGGAGATTTGGGGTTTTTCTTTTTACTTACAGGGAGTTTCGGATGCAAGAACATGAGGGTCCTCATATCCACGAGGATACTTTGTTCGCTTCAACGAGAAGCATTTCACGAATGCCAACATTTTTCAAAAAAATTTGTAATCTAAAATAATTTTATTATCTGCTAAAAAGAAAGAAAGAAAAAACAGTTTCAGATTCTCCAATCTTATTTTTCTATCAGTGATCCGTACGGATTATTATGATAACTAACAGAAAATAAATTATCATTAATTAGATTAACAAAAAATAATAGAGAGATTGATGAATCTGGTTTTGAGCTTTATGATCTGATCATTTTAACGTTTAGATGTTAAAATAACGACAACGAATCAAGAACATGCTGAGATATAACAACTACGACGAACACAGACTTGAAACTAAGATGGTCAAACCTATTAACAAACTCTTGAGGTTCTCATAAAATCCGATCCTCTCTTATTTTTTTGATATGATCATATAGTAATCTCAAGAAGCCAAGATCCAAGGAAAAAAAAAGACAATGAAAATAGGCCTACAAAAGACAATAAAACAAAAGTTGAAACACGTGTAGAGATCTCTATTTACGTAAAAAATGGAAACCGAAATAGTCAGAATAAATATTCGATCTTTGTTATTTCAAATCATAAAGTTTAAAGTGTTACCTGGATGATCCTGTGTTCCAATTGGTTGGATTTAGAGCTGTTGTTTTTTCATTTTCTGTGTTTGAGAAGACTTTCTAAATTTTGTATATTACAATGATGATGGACCGCTTTTGTGATCGACGGAAAACAAACTATCAACGAATTATTGCTGCTAAGTTACTTCATTAAAATTCAGCAATCATTTTAAAAATTAAAAACAGTTGTGACCGTACGATTTTCGATTGGACCCGTAATAAAGAAATATTTTATTTCATAAAGAGGTGGACTATAGATTTTTAGGTATATATTAAAACAACCGTTATTAAAACAATAGTATAAATATATATATCTAAACTGTAACATCAAAATTTTCTAATTTATTGAATAAGAAGAATGTGGATATGGTTTCGAGTTGAAAATTGGAACTTTTTATCGTTTTTTTAAGTAATTCGTTTTTCTTGCCAGTGTGGATAAGTTTCGAGTGGAAAACTGGAACTTTGTTTCTTTGTAATAAGTAATTGTAATTGATTTTTGTTTTAGCCAGCTCAAGTTATTTATTAAATCAATTAAAGAAAATCCATCATACATAGATAAATGTTTTTGAGTTTTCCATATACATTATAAATACAAATTTACAATGCCAAATACTCCACATTCTTCTCTCTAGTTTTTGTTTTTTTTTAATCAACATTCTTCTTTCTAGTTTTAATCAACATTTCTATACCGGTAATGATAAAACATGTAAGCTTTAAGACGCCACATGAACACTTTCAAATATTCTAAATGCATTTTTAGTGCCATCTAATGCACATGTGTTTGTTTCTCTTTGATCTATTATCATAAACTAGGTGAGGATCCATGCATATGCATGGAGATTTTTGCATAATCACATTTTATAATTTTTAGCATACAATATTATCTAAATATAATATATATGGGGTTTCACGAAAAAATAAATTGGAAATCCCATAATTAGATAATACATAACTTAGATAATCAACGAGAAACTAATTTATATATTATTATTATCCAATAAATTAGAGGTAACCCCATATTTCTTTAGTTTGTACTTAAAATTTAAAATTTTCTTAAGAAGCCAAAACTATTACTAACGTTTATTAAGTGATACAAATTAATAAAAGAGAACATATTTATGTGCGTAAACATATTTGTTGCATCTAGAAACATAAATATAATCACTTGAGTTCCTGTTAATATTTTTATGATAGAGTTAAATAACAGTGAAAATTTCGAACTTGTAAAATGTTAGACAAAAATAAATGAATAGATCTTAAATTAAAAATAGTACTAATCAAACGAAACAGTGTTAGAAGTTTTATTCTCTGAATAATCCGTTCAAATTCCAGTCGGCAAAATTTATTCATAATGTTGTTGGTTTTTTTTGTTTGGTACACAGATGTTCAGGCCTGAATATGTTTCTGGCCCATTAAAAGAATATATTGGGCCATTAAATTATTGACCAGAGAGGATTTTTGAATTCTCCTCTTCCCAAAACCCTTGTTGCCGTCTTGAAGCTAGCACATCCCATCAATGGAGGAAGAAGAAGCGAGAGATGTGGCGATCGATAAGGATCTAAAGAAGAAGATTAAGGAAACGGTGAAGAAGATTCTGAAACGGTCAAGCTTATATGAGATTACTGAGATTAAGGCGCGAGATGAAGCTTCCTCTGAGTTGGATCTCGATCTTTCGCAAGATCCGTACAAGCTCATCGTGAGAGAAGCCGTCGATAGTTTCATCGAGAAGGCGATCACCACAATCGACACTGAGATGGGAAACCTTCATACTCACATTGTACAAGATGTTGAAGGAAGAGCCGAGAAAACAACGACGAAGAAGAAGAAGAAGAAGAATAGGAAAAATAAGAAGAAGGAAGAGTCATCAGATGCTTAGGTAAATATCATTTCAGATATTTTCATCTCTGTGTTTCGAATCGAATTTGTATAATTTTCTTGTGATTTTGTTTGATTTCAACGATGATGTCTTTGGTGGAATTTTTAAGTAATCCATTGAAAATTCAAGTGTACCAAAATGTAATTGGGCCTCTATTCGTTTATTAATTAATCCAACCAATGTTATATTTGGTTCTTCTTTTGTTAAAAAAATGCATAATTTCTCTAACAATCTTTCAAAATGATTATGAGATTTGGTCAAGAATATGATGGGCTCACCACGTAGCTTACACTCAAACCACAAAAACACTCTGTGGTCAGTAGAAATCTCATATACAGTTGTTTCGCATATTAATGGACTCAAATATTTATAAGAAATGGCTACACTAATCATCGTAGGAAGAATACAAATTTCAAGCAAATATACGGATAAGAGGAACCTCGAATACCACACAAAACTTGACCCATCATTTTCATGTTTTCTTCATATAATAAACACTTTAACACATACTAAGAAAATTAAACAAAATTTGAAGAATTCTAAATGGGGTGTACATCGTCTAAGCAACTGAAAGCCAACGTCGTCGCTGACGTTTACAAACCACCGCCGTCGAGTTTCGCGGTGTTTGATATCAACGCCATCGAAGAGCCATGGCTAAAACTCGAACAAGAAGATGATGAAAAACCTCCACGCGCCGCCGTGCCAATCACCGTCCTCGAAGATGATGATGATGATGACGCTCCTAAAACATGGGATGAAGTTAGCAAATCTTTAGAAAACAAACTTAAACCCGCCGCCGTTAAACCGCCGGAAGTGGTCTCCGTTAAACCTCCTGAGACTCCTCCACGGCGGCTTCCGCGGAAGAGCGCATCGTTCCATACACTGGACTTGCTAGAAGCGAGGTCCAAAAAGATCATCGCCGCGCAAAACCCGACGACGACGGTTAAGCTTAAGAAAACCGAGTCCATGTCCGAGCTAAGACCCGAGTCAGATCGGACAGAGGCGACTCCGTCGTCCTACTCGGGGGCTCGGTCGGTGAAGGAAAATATATTCGTGTTGAGAGACAGAGAACGGAGGGAGAAAGAAGGGAACAAGAAACCGGTGATGAACTGGGACCCACTTAGGGAGTTCCCGGAGAAGTTTCCTCCCGGAGGAGGCGACGGTTTGGTGGTTTACACGACGTCGTTGCAAGGAGTGCGTCGCACGTACGAGGATTGCATGCGTGTGAGAGCCATCATGGAGCAGCAAGGAGTGGTTGTGGACGAGAGGGACGTGGCTTTAGACGCCGGAGTGTTGAGCGAGCTCAAGGAGCTTCTTCAAGACGAAGCAACGGTGGCACCGCCGAGAGTGTTTGTGAAAGGGAGGTACTTGGGAGGAGCGGCGGAAGTGACGGCGATGAATGAGAACGGGAAGTTAGGGAGAGTGTTGAGATGGGCACGTGTGGAGAGAGTAGGGGAGGAAGGGAGGCACACATGTGAAGGTTGCGGAGGAGCGAGGTGGTTGCCTTGTTTGGAGTGTGGTGGTAGCTGTAAGCTGGCGGCGGTTGCGGCGGCGAAAGGTGAAGGGTGGGAGAGGTGTCTTAAGTGTAATGAGAATGGGTTGATACGTTGTCCCGTTTGTTTTGTTAATTAAGGTATTGAGATGATGGATGAACACACAAGATAATATATTTGTTTGCTTATTTCCTAGGTCTCTCGCTTGTATATTGCTTATGGTTTTGATCATTACATAAAGTGTTAATAAATCTCATTAATTTGTATTTTGAGCGTGACAAGGGCAAAAGCTGGCAACCACTTCTGAACGAACACTCCAAATCTATAAACTTTTCGTTATCAAGGAGTCACTTAGAGTTAATATGAATTTGATTATTATGGACCATAATATATAAGGAGATTTTAGGTTAATTATATTCTGTTTTTGAAAATTCATACAAGTATGCTTCTTAAACTTAGCTTTAGATTTTCTCACACTCTGTTACATAAGAAAACAGAGCAATACCCCAAAAAGATACATAGAAGCAGAACCAAATAGGGATAGATTTACTTTTGTTCTTCAAAGAAAAAAGAATCTGACATTTTTATCACACATACACAATGTTCATGGTCTCCTCAGTTGTACTTCCTCTTCTTTATCTTGAAGGAAGAGGATCGGATAATGTCATCGTCCGCAGTGAGAACAGCCTCGAGCGGAGTTATTGACTCGGGTTTGGTGAAGTAAGTGAAGAGAAGGTAGATTCCATCCAAGTAAGTGTTAGTTTCTCCAGCTTTGTTCTTCTTCCTGATGCTGTAAGCCAATGGAATCACTCCTCTGTTGAACACTTCCACATACATTCCACCTCCTGCCACAAGCAACTGCCACACCAGAAAAACAATCTTTTTAGAGTCTGCACTGAGTAAATTATGCAATTATCGAAACCCAACATACGATTCAGAGCTCAGATTTAGATAAACATGTAAGATAGCCTAAAGAATCCACGCATATACCACAAATGAGAACTGTGTATTAGCTCGTTTTGAGCATCATACCATCTGAATATTTCAAGGATTGACTATAAATGTAAAATATGATTAAGAGCAGCACTAAGGGGTCCTATCTTGTGCAGATATCTAGTTTCTAGTGGTTAGGACTTGAAGAACTCACAGCCCACCAAAGGATGAGCTTGTTCTTAGAAAGCTAAACCCTTTTACTTTAATTTTAACTACGAACTGTCACAAACATTTCAATTGATACTCAACTCTACATTGAAACCGTTTACTCTACTGCTTCGTAGTCAATGGGTAAGAACAGACGCAAGATGCAACTTTTTATGATCTCTTACCTACACTATCAAAGAAAGTTTCTAGAGTGAATTTTGAAAATTGTATAGACGATCAAACAGTCTTTGATTTCCAAATGCTTGTTCTCTAATTTTCCAACTCTCCTTCTGATATCAAACCAAAAAGCAAGAAACTTTCGAGAAATTAACCTCTTCGTATTTCTGGGTAAGACCAAGCCGCTCATCTTCAGACATGTCTGGTCGCAATACCGCCATTGTTTCGTACTGTCTGAGTCCAGGCGGGCACTGAGGTTCCGGTTTGTCTTCAAGCGCAGTTGAGACTCCCGACCCGGAAGGAGAAGTCGGGTCATCGTCAGACCCGAATCCACCTTCAAAGAAAGTTCCAGAGAAATCAAGAGTCTGAGATTTCACCACAAATTGAGAATTTTCTTTCTTCTGCTGTTGTAGCGAGGTAATAGGTTTAGACTTGGAAATGAATGGCCTGAGGGAATGGGAGAACGAGAGAAGTGGCTGTGACGAGGTATTAGTTAGAGTGTGAGGGCAAACTGGGGCATTTGATAGACATAGCGAAGACGCCACCATTGTTGTGAGATTGAGAGCTTAGAAATAAACACAGCAGCTTGGAGAAAGCAAAGAGGTCGTTTGGATAAGAGATGATGATGGTGTTTTTCACAGTTGTGTACACTTTAGTCAGAGTGCTAATATGCACTGTGGGCCTTTTAAATTGATTCGGCCCGTTAAAGGCCCATTTTGTATGTTACTGCTTCTCTCTCTCTATTTTTCTTCGCGATCAAGCCAGTTCGGAGGAAATCTATAAGAAAATAATCGTCGCCGAAGAAGAGAGAAAGAAAGCTAAAGCAATGGATCCGCAGCTAACTGAAGTTTCCCAGCATTTCGAGAGATTCAAGGCAGCGTTTGTGAGGAAGGATTACAACAGCTGTAGTGATCTGTTGTCTCAGCTTAAGGTATATCTCTACTTTGAACCCTAATTTGATTCGATTTCACTTCTTTGAATATCTGCTTAATGAGCGAACTTTGGGAAAATTGATAGTTTATGTAGCGAGGGTTCGAATCTGTGAGATTTTAGCTTTGATTTATTGGTGTGAGATTTTAGCTTCGATTTATTGAAGTGAGAATTTAGCTTATCAATGTGTTCAAGATCTTAAGCAGAGCTAAGTGCTGTGAAATTTTGTTTCTACTTAACGGGATTGTTATTGTGAGTAGAAACATGTCCGGATTGGTTTATATTGCAAATTGAGTGGTGATAATTTTTGATATCGGTGGTTTTGTTATGTGTCTTCAGGTTCTTCTGACTAAATTCAAAAGTCTTCCTCCATTGTTCGAGAATTCACCAAACGCAGCTCAGGAATTGACTATTGCAAGTAAGTTTCTTCTTACATTATTGGGTTTACATGAGTTATTACTTTGCTATTAATTGCATGGAGTATCTCGAATTTGTCTGCTCTCATGGCTTGTTTAGTTAACTTTGGTTTATACCTCCAAAGGGTCACAAAACCTGAGGGAGTGTGTCAGATTTTTCTGTTCTTTAGTTCTTTTCTGTCTATCCTGATATGTCTCTGGACGAATCAAACTAGTAGATTACTGTCCGCTGGGTCTACTTGAATTGTTTAAATGCTGCAAATGTTTGCTTCAGTGACTTGGATTGAGTAATAATTGGTAAATTGCTATTTTATGGATTATCTGCATATGTACAAATTGACAATTGGGAAATTTTAGGGGACATTTATGAGCATGCTGTTGTTCTAAGTGTAAAAACCGAGGATCAAGATGCTTTTGAGAGAGATTTCTTCCAGTTGAAACCTTACTATGTGGATGCCAGGTAAAGGAAGAACCAACTGTCTGAGCACTATCCTTTTCATTTGGATGCTATGTTTAGTTTTTGTTCTAACATATCTTCTTTTTCCTCTGGACCAGAAGCCGGCTTCCGCCATCTCCACAGGAGAATCTAATCCTGGGTCTGAACCTTCTGAGGCTGCTTGTACAAAACAGAATTGCTGAATTCCACACCGAACTCGAATTACTTTCATCAGCTACACTTGAGAACCCTTGCATCAAGCATGCAGTGGAGCTTGAGCAGTCTTTCATGGAGGGTGCTTATAACCGTGTGTTGAGTGCTAGACAGACCGCACCTGATGCAACTTACGTCTATTTCATGGATCTCTTGGCAAAGACCATAAGGTAACATCAATGAATCGGTCCTTCTCTGAATTAGTTCAGTCTCATGAGTTCAGTCTCATGCCTTCTCGCGTGTTATGTCACCTTTTTATTCTTATGACTGAATTATCAGAGATGAAATAGCTGGATGCAGCGAGAAAGCTTATGATTATGTCTCTATCAGCGATGCCCGGCAAATGTTACTCTTCTCTTCTGATCAAGAACTCTTAGCCTATGTCAAAGAGGTAAAAGAAAATGTTTTTTTGTTCAAAGTGTTTGTTTTAGTTTCATAAGCCCTTGACGCGATCTAGGTTTGATCAAATCTTTTAGGAGCACCCCGAGTGGGAAGTGAAGGACGGATTTGTTATCTTCCAGAAAGCCAAAGAAACTGTACCTTGCAAAGAGATTCCGTCTCTGCAACTCATCAACCAGACTCTAAGCTACGCCAGAGAGCTAGAGCGTATCGTGTAAGATCCGACTTTTCTCACCATTCGTTTCTCCTCTTCCATTTTGTTCCTCGAAGTCTCCTGGTCTTAAAATTTGTTATCAAGTAATGACTGTCAGTGTTTCTTAAAGAAGTGATTCAGTTAATTGGATTTGGCAAATGAGACTTTGTTGTGATATCAATCTGTTCTTCCATATCGTCTTCCTAAGCTTCGTACGTTATATTCTATTGTGGTTCTTTCTTCTCCTCTCTTCGATGCTTTACTTGATTCTGATTTAGAGCTGTTCACAACTAAGGCATAGGCATTTGAGACATCCTCCATGTATTAACGTATGACTGTATGAGTAGCCGAGGCTTGCTTTGATTAACCCAACTAGTTCAATTTGGAAGAAGGATAAAGTTATTCCAGGACAAGGACACACTGGTGTCCATTGCCAAACACTTGCTCGTCATCTTGAAACAAGTGGGGGGAGTTACGTTGTAAGCATTTTTTTGGTTTTGGGGTTTAACTATTGAATTATTGTTCAACAATTAAATAACATATAATTACATTACTAGAAGAAGGATCAAGTCTGTTAGATATCTTTTTTTAAAAATATTAGATCTGGTGGACTGGAAACGAACAAAAAAGATTAGATTTAGTAATTACTAATTAGTAAACTCTCCACTACCGAAAACACATTGCTGTTGATAAATAATAATTTGACTAATTATGCATTGCAGAAGGGCTTAAGTAAGGATCCACTTTGGTATTTGGGTAAGTTAAGTAGTTGAAAGGGGCTGAGTGGTTTCTAGCTTTTTATTGCTTTGTTTATCATAATTATTTGCTAAGAACATAACTATTATGGAATTAATTATAAGAGTCGTTGTTATTCTACTCACCCACAACAAGCACTTAGTGCCTAATGACGTCTTATTTTAATATATTTAAGTTTTTAGGCGCTTAAAAAATGCTAACGACAACTTCTTGGTGCTGAACGTGTAAGAAACGTCTAAACATATACTACGACATAATAAATTAATTTCTAAAATGGGATATAAAATTTTACCTATAATCGTCTCGGTCATAGACAATGCATTTTAAAATCGTCTCGGTCATAGACAATGCATTTTAAAAAATGTTTCATAGCACTTAAAATGATTGGATTGTTATTTAAGTAGTCTATAGTATAACCCACACCTTAGAATATCGAATGTTGTTGTCAAGCCATTTATAGAGATGGTCAGTCAATATAATTTTAGAAATTTCCACGAATAGCTTTATAATTTATTTTAATACTATAAAAGATAATTTAATTAGGCCAATGTTCCATTTGAGTTTTTAGTAAAAATATAAATTGATGATTTGTGGCCCATAAAATAAATATAGAATTTGCATGAATGGGAAGATATTCTAGTGGTTGGGGTAAAATGGTACAGCGTGGAATCAAATGTCTTTATATAATCAAATATTTTACTATTCCCAACTTGCTCTCTCCTCTTCTTAAGCTTCCTCTTTCTGTGTACAAGAACAAAGCTTGAAGCTCAATTACAGTTTTTTCTTTTTCTCGGAGATTTCAATAAACTCCGGCGAAACTTCCTGAGATATTATTAACACTATTCAAGACGATATTTGTTTTTCTTTCATCTCTGCTGTTGATGGAACTTGACGATTTGGATCTCAGCGGTTCGTGGCCGTTAGATCATATCACTTTTGCTTCAAATTTGAAGTCTCCAGTCATTTTCTCATCTTCCGAACAACCTTTCTCTCCTCTCTGGTCCTTCTCCGAATCTGCCGGAGATGTTGCCGGCGAACTTTACTCCGCCGGAGGAGCTCCCATTCGCTTCACCGATTATTCCGTTTTACTTGCAAGTAAGTAGATTCTAGAATCCAATTCGTCGTGCATATGCTGCAATCTCTAGATTAGATTCTCGTTGGAATCGAATTTTTCAATTATCCTGAATCTTAACGAATGCATTGATCTAGATAGTATGATTTCGAGTTGGAATTCATAGAATCTACAAAAATGCAGGTTCAGAATCTGAAACCACTAATCAAATTCCTTCTCCCTTATGGAGTATAATGCCATTGGAGAATCAAGATAGTTATTGTGCAATCAAAGCAAAGATGACTCAAGCGCTTAGATATTTCAAGGAATCAACTGGACAACAACACGTTCTTGCTCAGGTTTGGGCGCCTGTTCAAAACCGTGGACGATATGTTCTTACAACTTCAGGACAACCGTTTGTTCTTGGTCCCAATAGTAATGGCCTTAATCAATACAGGATGGTTTCCTTGACGTATATGTTTTCCGTTGATGGCGAACGGGATGGTGAGCTTGGGCTTCCCGGTCGTGTTTTCAGGAAAAAGTTACCTGAATGGACTCCTAATGTGCAGTATTACTCTAGCAAAGAGTTTTCCCGCCTTGGTCATGCCTTGCATTATAATGTTCAGGGGACCTTAGCTTTGCCTGTATTTGAACCATCGAGACAGCTCTGTGTTGGGGTTGTTGAGCTTATTATGACTTCTCCAAAGGTTAACTATGCACCTGAGGTTGAGAAAGTTTGTAAAGCGCTTGAGGTTTGGTTTTGTTTCTCTTTTTTTTTTGGTTGTCTGTCAGTTTCCTTTGATCTTTCCGTTACGTTAATGTTGTCTGTTTGTGTTGCAGGCCGTGAATCTTAAAACTTCGGAAATATTGAACCACGAGACAACTCAGGTTATCTGCGAGTACAATGTCAAAATCTCGAGTATTCATTCAGAAACTTTCAAGAACTGTCTTGAGTTCACTTAGTGCTATTCCTTGTCATTTTGATCTCCATTTCCTTTTGACTTATTCTATACCAGATTTGCAACGAAGGTCGTCAAAATGCATTGGCTGAGATTTTGGAGGTACTTACTGTGGTCTGTGAGACCTACAAACTGCCATTAGCTCAGACATGGGTCCCTTGCAGGCATCGCAGTGTTCTAGCCTTTGGAGGTGGTTTTAAGAAAAGCTGTTCGAGCTTCGATGGAAGCTGTATGGGGAAAGTCTGTATGTCTACTAGTGATTTAGCAGTTTATGTTGTGGACGCTCATGTTTGGGGTTTCAGAGACGCCTGTGCTGAACACCATCTGCAGAAGGGACAAGGTGTTGCTGGGAGAGCGTTTCTGTCTGGAAATCTCTGCTTCTCCAGAGATGTTACTCGGTTCTGCAAAACCGACTACCCATTAGTGCATTATGCACGCATGTTCAAGTTGACGAGCTGTTTTGCGGCCTGCTTAAAGAGCACGTATACTGGGGATGATGAATACGTTCTTGAATTTTTTCTTCCTCCAGCCATCACAGACAAGAGTGAGCAAGACTGTCTACTGGGTTCTCTGTTTCAGACTATGAAGCAGCACTACTCGAGTCTCAAGGTTGTCTCTGGAACTGAATTTTGTGAAAACGAAATGTCTCTTGAAGTCGTGGAAGCTTCAGAAAACGGAATGGTTTACTCGAAACTTGAACCTATCAGGATACATCACCCAGCACCAATCTCTAAGGATTATCTTGAGCTCAACGCACCCGAACAGAAGCTGAGCTTAAACTCTGACCTTATGGAGAATAATGAAGTTGCTGATGGGTTTGAGAGGTTCCAAACGCTTGAACCTTTACCGGAAGCCAAAGCCGTGAAAAAATCAGAAAGGAAGCGTGGGAAAACCGAGAAAACGATCAGTCTAGAAGTGCTTCAACAATATTTTGCTGGTAGTCTAAAAGATGCAGCAAAGAGCCTCGGTGGTATGCTCTATTAACTTTGTCTATTAATTGCAATTTTATAAAAAGAAACTCAAAGCTTTGTGCTTTCTTTTGCCAGTTTGCCCAACAACAATGAAACGCATTTGCCGACAACACGGGATCTCACGGTGGCCATCTCGTAAAATCAACAAGGTGAACCGATCTCTCACAAGACTTAAACATGTTATAGACTCGGTTCAAGGTGCTGATGGATCAACCAATCTGGCGTCTCTCTCCTCTCGCCCTTGGTCTCACCAAATCGTTCCAATCGAAAACCAACCACCAAAGAACTGCCCTCCAGCTTCTACATCGCCCCCAAGTTACCTCCAAGATATCAAAATTGAAAATCGAGATGCAGAAGACAGTGCAGGTTCATCAACATCGCGTGCTTCTTGCAAAGGTAAAGTAAAGCCTTTCATAATCATCATCATCATCATAATATCATTTCTTCAAAACCGCAAAAAAATCTCAATATTCATCACCATTGTTCTCATCTGTCTTCACAGTGGGTCCTATTTGCGAGACGCGTTTTCGGCTTCCAACTCAGAACCAAGAAGCGTTCAGACAAACGGCCATGGATGATTCAGACAGTAGCTCTAAAAACATAGCTAGTTTTTGGACACACTTAAGCTGCCAAGATACAGCTTCTCCAACAACACTCCACAATAAGGTCGTGAGTATAAAGGCAACGTACAGAGAAGACATCATCAGGTTCAAGATCTCACCAGAGTCGGTAAGCATTACGGAACTTAAGCAGCAAGTGGCCAAGAGGCTGAAGCTTGATACAACGGCATTTGAACTCAAGTATGTAGACGATGACAGAGAATGGGTCTCGGTCTCGTGCGATGCTGACCTCAGCGAGTGCCTCGACACATCCGCAGCGAAAGCGAACACAATGAGGCTCTCAGTACATGACGTGACTCTTAAATTTGGGAGCTCATGCGAAAGCTCAGAGGAAACTATGATGTGCTTGTGACAATGCTTCACTTGTATAACAACTTTCTTGTATGGATCTGAGAGGTTTTATTTTTTCCCTGGAAACATGTCTTTCTTCTTAGTTGGAGTTTTAGTGTTCAATTTTGTAAGATGTATAAAAGCACAATTTTCCACATCAATAGGTGTTGACTGGAATTATTGTAATAATAATTTTTTTTGCCTATAGGAATAATATAATTTGTTATATATATAAATTAAGAAAATATATTTTTTCAACAAATGAATGAGAAAAACATTATGTATCAAAGTCAACTACGTGCACTATGGATCTCCTCTTTTGTCACCTCCATTCATTATGTCTTAATTTGCTCCTATTTTAACAAATCTATACGAAAGTACATATATGTACATATACATTTCGCTTGTTTATATTTGTAGCCATATTGGCATTTGACATGTTTGTTTCAGAACTCATGACTAAATGGATGGTTAAAACAAACTCGAATATAGTAGTAGATTGTTTAAATATCTAATTATACTACAGAAAAGACGGATGGTTACGACGTTTAATATTTTATTAACGTCCGTATAAAGTGATGTAAGATTAGTGCCGTGAGTTTAGAAAGCGTCGTAATATTGTATGACGTTAATATTCTCTAAACTTCTCTTACCATAAGAGACTAAACTAAATAAACATGTTTTGACTGGAGTTTTGTGTAATAGGCCCAATGACTCATCTACAAATTTTGACATTATATAAAAAAAAAAAATTAAAAGTCGATATACTAATTAACCGACGGCAAGTTCCTTCCTGATAAATTTTTTCGAGTCGGTTTACTAAGTGACTTTCATAAACTGACGTTATTGTAGTGTTTATTGTAGTGTTAAATTATATATAAGTTCGTGTTGTTTCAACATGCGAAATTTTTCTTTAAACAAGTGAGAAAACATGAAAAGATTAACTTTCTTATATATTTGTATAACCAGAGGGTTTTTATTTCTTTCTTATCAGTTATCACTAATTTAAATAGTACGTATTGAAACCTTGATATCACCACATATATCATATCTTTTCATGTTAAAGTATTTTTCTTTCCCAAGCGTAATATCAAATTATTTGCACTATTTATCAAAAGAAAAGGAAAAAAAAATATTGCATCACAAAAAACATGATTAGATTTCGGATAATAATTTCATCCTTATTATAATTATAGACAAATGATTATATTTAGTAAAGATAATTGTTACTCTTAAACGAAGAAAAACAGCAATACAATATTTAACATGACACAATAATGTTACTGACTTTAAAAATCAATATCTCACATAACAAACACTTGATTTACTTTTCTATTCATATGCATGCATGCGTATCTATCTTTTTCTTTCATAACTTTAACCTCGTCCAAAAGCTTGATCAGTTACAGCATATATATATATATATGCATGATATTTTACATATATATATATATATATATATATATAAAAGCTTATTGGTAAAAATAGTACGTTTAATGAAGCTCATTATTTTATGAACAATTTAAGTTGGTTTAAGGTCTTCCTTTCCCTGGTTCATGATCTTGATTCGCTCCGGTTCTTGCATAGTCAAGATGAAACTCCACAAGCTCTCTCTCCTTTATTTCACTAGTACTCTCCTTAATATCAATACCCTTTTATTCAAAAAATCATAATTCGATGTTAAAACTTATTAATCATTATCGTAATTAAGTGTAGAAAATTGGCAAGAAAAGTAGGATAACTACTCATGTTTAATTTACCTCACACAGCTAAATATATACGACGTAAACAGACCATTATTAGTTAACAATTTTTTAAGCGAAAACAATCATTTTAATAAAGTTTTAGAACAATATGTGTAATCCGTTGTTATTCTCAATCTAAGTTTCTATATGCATACGAGGAATTGCCTTCATCGATAAATGCTTTAATGAAAGAAAAAGTTTCTATGCATATATGATCAAATAGGAAACAAATCAAATAGCAACTTATGAGCTGCGGTACACCAATCATGTATCATATAATACACAAATGTGTTTAGATGTGTGAGATTCATAAAATAATGGATTAAAACGGAAAATAAAGAAAAATTACCTTCTCCGATCTGAGATTCACAAAATGACGAGGGGTAGCGTCTGAAACATCAGTGGAGGTGATAGTGAAAATAAGAACAATGAGAATTACTAACTCTTTTGTTTTGTAGCTCATATTTGACTTTTTCTTCTTAAACAACTTAAGATTTGCAAGACATGTATTGTGGAATTTTATAGAGACAAATGAGATGAGTTATACAGAAGCAAGAGGTGGAGATATGCATTGTGAGAAAAAGTTGTTATTCATTTTGAAACACAGTCAAAGGCTATGGATTTTTTTAAATAGTAAATGTATATGAAGATTATATTTAATTATATATAAATAAAGATATTAGTTGTTTTCAACATATGAATGAGAAACACATTATCAAAGTCTTTTGTTTCTTGTTAGAGAAAGGAATTATAACATATATATTAAGTTAGAGATATAGATAATTTCCTATTATTATGTCGGTTGAGTCTTGTATAAATACTTGTGTCTATTGAACATGAATAACACAAGTGAGAAACGTATTATTCAAGTTAATCCTTCTCTTAGCATTTCTTTTACATTATGAAAGTCCAATACATGCACTATGGATCCTCTTTTGTCACCTCCCTTCATCATATTTCAATTTGCTCGTAGTTAAAAAAAGTCTAAACGAAAGTAGATAAAGATAAACATATACCTAGATATACCTTTTGCAAGTTTATATTGTATTTTTTGGTATTTGACATGTTGCTTCAAATAATAATTACTGTAAGTTCAAAAGTACATATTGAAACTATGATATCACCACATAGATCATATATTTATAGGAAATAAATATAATATATGTATAATATAAATGTAAATTCGATTTTTGTTTTCGTATTATATAGTGGATGATGGCAGTGATATATCGTAATAACGAAGAAGAGCACCATATAATTGATATGTTCCTAATAAAAGTTGAGGGGTTCATATCTCTCCTCTTTTGTATATCTCTTTCAAAACCTTTACCGAACCCATAAACCCTAAATATTCGTCTTTTTTGCACCCACAAGCACTCATCACATATGCTACAACTTTTTAAAGCAACTAAATACCATCTGTGATTTTATTCTAAAATTATTCGATCTTATCAAATAAAATGATTGGGTCATAATGGGTTGTAATTGGCCCAAAAGTTTGGGAAATAAGAACAGCCGAAGGAAAGAGGCCCATTATCTTAAAACGGATGAACGGCCAGGATTAATCCAACGTAAGATGACACATCTAATTGGCCGGTGTTGCACATGTCGCGAGATGATTGGTTCTCGCCATCTAAGATGACGTGGCCTCTCTTTCTTCGCATTCCACCGTGTAAATGTCGCGATATGATTGGTTAACGTCATTTAAGATGACACGGGCTTAACCGTAGCCTTCGGGCACTGAACCTTTATAAGCCTCGATGCGACTGAGTTGGAACCAACATTAATCAGCTCAGATGGCACGCGATACGGTGGTGCTTGCGATCGTCTTCTTAGGTGCGTGATTCATGATTTACTTAGATCCAGCTTGGATCTGTATGTGTGTTATGTTTCCATTTGTTTCTTCGTTCTGCTGAAATTTACATGTCGGTTTCTTATATTACGAATTTCATAGATGTATTTTTTCACTATATTTTCCAGATTAGATCTCTGATTGCTCTGAAATTTATAGTGCATTGGGATATATTTCTATTAATGTAATCGATTTAGCTACATTGCTCGCTGCTTGAGCATTGTCTGGAAAAATTTGGATAGTGTATTTGCTTTTGGTGATTTTATTGACGATTGAAATTATGATTCAGGATGTCTTTTTGCGATTTCAATTGCGAAAGAAGAGGCTACGAAGTTGGGATCTGTGATAGGAATAGATCTTGGTACAACTTACTCTTGTGTTGGTGTTTACAAGAATGGCCATGTTGAAATCATTGCCAATGACCAAGGAAACCGTATTACACCTTCCTGGGTTGGTTTCACTGACTCTGAGAGGCTCATTGGTGAAGCTGCTAAGAATCAAGCGGCTGTTAATCCTGAGAGGACTGTCTTCGATGTCAAGAGATTGATCGGGAGAAAGTAAATAAATATTTTTTGCTTTTTGGTTTCTGTGTGTTTGTCATTTGGATGTTGCATTAAAGTTTCTATCTTTCTTTTTGTAAATTGCAGATTTGAGGACAAAGAGGTGCAAAAGGACATGAAACTTGTCCCTTACAAGATTGTGAACAAGGACGGCAAGCCTTACATTCAAGTCAAGATCAAGGATGGTGAGACCAAGGTTTTCTCTCCTGAGGAGGTCAGTGCAATGATTCTTACTAAGATGAAGGAGACGGCTGAAGCATACCTTGGCAAGAAAATCAAGGACGCTGTTGTCACTGTTCCAGGTGAGCTTGAATTGACTTAATATTGTCTGCTTACTTACCTATTCTTTATGTATATTTGGTTGATGTAACCTCTTCTTGTTTCCTCTTTGCAGCTTACTTCAATGATGCTCAGAGGCAGGCCACCAAGGATGCCGGTGTTATCGCTGGGCTCAATGTTGCTAGAATCATCAACGAACCCACTGCTGCTGCTATTGCTTACGGTCTGGATAAGAAGGGTGGTGAGAAGAACATCCTTGTCTTTGACCTTGGTGGTGGTACCTTTGATGTCAGTGTCTTGACCATTGACAACGGAGTGTTCGAGGTTCTTTCCACAAATGGTGACACTCACTTGGGAGGTAACTTAACCTTGACCTTAAATGCATTTTCTGGAGAATACATTAGGCTTTGTGATATGCTTGTTGAATTTGTGCCAGAGGCATATATATATGATTCTTGTGTTAACCTGTTTGTTTGTGTGATTTGCGCAGGTGAGGACTTTGACCACAGAATCATGGATTACTTCATCAAGCTGATCAAGAAGAAGCACCAGAAGGACATCAGCAAGGACAACAAGGCTCTGGGTAAGCTCCGAAGGGAATGTGAGAGAGCCAAGAGAGCTCTAAGTAGCCAGCACCAAGTCCGTGTTGAGATTGAGTCCCTCTTCGATGGCACTGATTTCTCTGAGCCACTCACCAGAGCCCGTTTCGAGGAGTTGAACAATGACTTGTTCAGAAAGACAATGGGACCCGTGAAGAAGGCTATGGATGATGCTGGTCTACAGAAGAGCCAGATCGATGAGATTGTTCTAGTCGGTGGAAGCACTAGGATCCCAAAGGTACAACAGCTTTTGAAGGATTTCTTTGAAGGGAAAGAGCCCAACAAGGGTGTGAACCCAGATGAGGCTGTCGCTTATGGTGCTGCCGTTCAGGGAGGTATATTGAGCGGTGAAGGTGGTGATGAAACCAAAGGTACTTATCTCTGCCATGTATAGCTGATTCTTTTCTTAGGTGTGAATGTTGTGTCTCACTCAATGTGGTGTATTTGTAATTTCAGATATCCTTCTTCTGGATGTTGCGCCACTCACTTTGGGTATTGAGACTGTTGGGGGAGTGATGACGAAGCTGATCCCAAGAAACACTGTTATTCCAACCAAGAAATCTCAGGTGTTCACGACATACCAAGACCAGCAGACCACTGTGTCCATTCAGGTCTTTGAAGGTGAAAGGAGTCTCACCAAAGACTGTAGGCTGCTTGGGAATTTCGACCTCAACGGAATCCCACCAGCTCCAAGAGGGACCCCTCAAATCGAAGTCACATTCGAAGTGGATGCCAACGGTATTCTCAACGTGAAGGCAGAGGACAAGGCGAGTGGTAAATCAGAGAAGATCACAATCACCAACGAGAAGGGACGTCTGAGCCAAGAAGAGATTGAGAAGATGGTTAAGGAGGCAGAGGAGTTTGCAGAGGAAGACAAGAAGGTGAAGGAGAGGATCGATGCAAGGAACAGCCTTGAGACGTATGTGTACAACATGAAGAACCAAGTGAACGACAAGGACAAGCTTGCAGACAAATTGGAAGCAGATGACAAGGAGAAGATCGAAGCCGCGACCAAAGAAGCTCTCGAGTGGCTTGATGAAAACCAGAATGCAGAGAAAACTGAGTACGATGAAAAGCTCAAGGAGGTAGAGGCTGTTTGTAATCCAATTATTACTAAGGTTTACCAAAAGTCTGGTGGGGCACCAGGTGGTGAATCAGCTTCGACAGACGACGATGACGAGTCTCACGACGAGCTCTAGATCAAACTAAGATATTGTGTCTTTCTTTTTTCTTTGATAAGACGAAAGTATGTGACAGTCAGATATAGTTGAATTCTATGACTTCAAGTGGTTGGAAAGAGTAGAGAAACTAGAGAGAGATATTAGGTGATCTTAAAGTTTTGAGCTTTCATGCAAAAGAAAAAGCCTTTTTTTTTTTGTTTTTAATGTATTTATCAAGGAATGTTTTAAAGATTTAAAACTATGGGAAGATATATATTTTTTACCTGTTATGGTTGAGATTAGCAATTCACTTTCACACACAAAAAGGTAGCTAAATATAAACCTGGTTTTAGTCACGATTATTCACGCTTCTTTTCCATGCTATTAAAAACAAATGCACAATTTTTTATTAAGAAGAGTAGGTTTAAAGGTATTTTCCCAAATCACTAATTCAATAATCTTAGATTGAAAGAGACATTTACAAAGATCATAACCACTGACACCGAATTTAATAAAGTTATTTTGAACAAACTTTCCCTTTATAAGATAAAAGATATTGAATGTGTCAAAAAAAGAAAAGAAAGGTTAAAGATATTGAAGTCATTTATAAATATTTTATAAGAAGAGGAAAGGTTTATAAGACATAGGCGAACACAAATCTTTCTGCACGGGAGAACAGAGATCATTTTTCTCTTTCTTGTTCTACATACTTTAATCTTCCTCTGGTTTTATTTTGGAAGGTTTGTGTCGATCATAAATCATAATTGAAGTAGAGTTGTTGATGAACATAATTGTTCCTCTTCCATTTAGCTAGATAAATTGTGATCATCTATTCATAAATTTCTATATTGGTAATCTGATCTTTTTTTTAAGACAACTTTGATTTGGAAGACTCAGCAACTTCAACTGATGGCTTCTCTGAAAACAGTTGCTCTTTTAAGCACTTGTCTCATCAAGAGACTGCCCATTAAGAAAATACATCCAATGTTGACCGTTGGATTAGCACAGCACTCGAACGCGGCTGCGTGGAACTAAACTTGCAATGCAAGTATGGTGATATTATACAAACTCTAGCTATCAAAGTATTTACAAAGCTTTTGACAAATTAACACACACATTATTTATTTGTTGCCACTAAGTATATTATATATCTCAAATTGGTTTGGTTTGTTATGGGTTCAGGGTCTTGTGCACAGAGTTACTGGTAGATGTGGAGACGCATGCCCTTGCCCTAGCAAGAAGGTGAAGAAAAAAAAGGGAATGTATTGTTTATCGACATGCCGGGTGAAGGTGCTAGAGATTTCAGGGTATGGAGGAAGTGCTAGAGAGGTGACACAAATGAGAGGCAGAGAACAACAACAAGAACTGTGAAATGTCTTGAAACTGTGAAAATTGGTTTTGAAGAGAACAACAACAATACGTACTTGCGTGCCAATATAATGATTCTTCTTCATCCAATTCATTTGATTTTTTTCTCTGCCTCTCTCCATGTGGCTAAGAATTGATCTGATGGTAATGTTAAAGTGCTAAGAGATTCACAAACAAGTTAATTTGCCTTGTTGGTAATAAATTAAAATGCATGTGTAAGCTTTGATGAGATTAATAAAATAAAGTTGCTGCTAATCTACACTAGCGTACCGATTTGTGAGTCTCTTAGGTATTGCCATAAGAGGCAGAAGGTTTAGTAGGGCCCACTGCCATAAGCTATGATGCATCGAAGCAACATTGCATCCAAATTCCATCTCTTGAACTTGTCCTCTAATTCGAGATTTCAATTTAGGTAATTTATCAAGTAGTAGTATATATTATGAACCCCGTTTGAATGTAATGTTAGTTTGTTTACGGAGGATTGATTCACTTAAGTGTTAAATAAGACAAGTTAAGTGTTAGATAAGACGACACACTGATAAGAAGAGGTTCATTCTATTGAAAAGTGACTGTGGAGAAAGAGCCGTACACTTGATGGATGCTTGTCCTCCATAGACAATGACTCCATCGGTCCGCCAGATAGGTCGCTATTATGAAGCCATGCTCAACAATAAACACGGTTTTCATTACGTGTAGAGTGAACCGTTTTGTAAATTTTGAAGATGTGAGTCGCGCTTTGAGTCCAGATACAAGTACCATACAAAATAGGAACAAGTGAATTATTTTTTATGTGTGATTTGTCATAATTTATTTACTTACCAAGGTCGTTGGTACTAACTGTTTGTTTTTTGTACTTTTTAACAACACATTCGTGCACTACCAATGATGTCAAGACACTTGTAATCTTTTGAACAAAAACTTTTGTGGATACTTTTATGTATAAATAAAACAAATGTTTGTAAGATGTAGTGGTATACTACTCGAACAAGGTCACACTTCTCAGAATACCAACGAACTTTTTTGAAACTAAACGAACGTGGAAAATGTTAAAACTAAGACTATGAGAACGTTATGACGTAAATATAGCGAACTTGGTCCAATTCTCATAATTCTCATAATTTTTATTATGTGAAAATGTGTTGATCTTGAATCATAATTGAAAATAGAGGTATTGATCAACATAATTGTCCTCCTTCCATTTAGCTAGATAAATTGTGATCATTTATTCATAAATTTTTATATTGATAATCGAATTTTTGGTTCTAATTGATGAGAGATTCATTGAGTTTCTCAAACAAACAAAAAGTTATTATTTTAGTATAAATTGATTATATAATTAAATTAAATTTTTTTAAAGAATTGAACTAATCCATAACAGACAAATGTTGGATGAGTTTCTTACTGGTCTCTTAAAAGTTATCATTTGAGAACTTCTTCGTTTTCTTTCTTTCTTTTTTAGTATTATTTTTTAAAAATCATGAGAGATTCACCTTAAATACTCCCATTAAGAATGCTTTAAGAAACACACAAACAAGTTAACTTGCGTTGTTTGTAATAAAATAAAATGCATGTGTATGCTTTCATGTTTGATTCCTGTAAAACTCTTTAAATTTATGAAAACCCTTGTAACAAAAAAATAAAAAAAACGTGTATGCTTTCATGAGTTTAACAAAATATAATTGCTGCTAATCTTCACTAGCGTACCGATTTGCGAGTCTCTTAGACGCAGAAGGTTAGTAGGGCCCATTACGGTACCAAATAGGCCCATTAAGCCCAAAAATGGTTCGCCCTTTCCTTGTCTTGTTCATTTTGGCTGTGGTTTCTTCTCCTCGAGAGATCGATATCAGTTCTCTGGAATTTCAGTTAATATCTCCGCCATGGCAGAAGTTGCGAGCTCGGTGGTGTATGAAGTGCTCGGACGCAGAGCACAGGATGTGGACGAGCCCATCATGGACTACATCATCAATGTCCTCGCCGACGAGGATTTCGACTTCGGTGAAGAAGGCGAGGGTGCTTTTGATGCCGTCGGTGAGCTTCTCGTCGCTGCTGAATGCGTTTCCGATTTCGAAGAGTGCCGTTTGGTAAGCAATCAATCAGCTGCTTGGCCTTCTCCAGTTCAATTATTGAATTCTTCTAGATTCGGTTGATCTTTACTTGTGTGTTCTGGGATTATCGTCTCTGTTGGAACTGAAATGGTATCAGAATTAGTGAATAGGTCTCGATTTTGAATGATCTGAGATAGACAGATAAAGAAATGGTTAATTTGTAATTGGATGTGGTGTGTAGGTTTGTAGCAAACTTTCGGATAAGTTTGGGAAGCATGGATTGGTGAAGCCTACACCAGCTGTAAGGAGTCTAGCAATGCCTGTACGGATGAACGATGGAATGGATGATGGACCGGTTAAAAAGAAGAAGCCAGAGCCTGTGGATGGGCCTTTGCTGACTGAACGTGACTTAGCTAAGATTGAAAGGAGAAAGAAAAAGGATGAACGCCAAAGAGAGGTATCGAATATGCCTCTTTTTACATGAGATTTTGTTCCATTTTGCTTTTGTCGTGTGGTTTACTGGTTTCTCTTGTTTATGCAGATGCAATATCAACAACATGTTGCTGAAATGGAAGCGGCTAAAGCAGGTATGCCTACTGTCAGTGTGAATCATGACACTGGTGGTGGCTCTGCTGTTAGAGATATTCATATGGATAACTTCAATGTTTCTGTTGGAGGCCGCGATCTGATTGTGGATGGATCAATCACCCTCTCTTTTGGTCGCCACTATGGTGGGTTTGATCTTCGTTTTTAGTTTTAGCTGTCTATTTAATGGAAGAAAAGAGAAATCTATCTTACAAATGGGTACTTGTTCTCTTTGGATTACTTTACAGGCCTTGTAGGACGTAATGGTACCGGAAAAACAACCTTTTTGAGGCATTTGGCTATGCATGCTATAGAGGGTATTCCTACTAATTGCCAGATATTGCATGTCGAACAAGAAGTGGTTGGTGACAGCACGACAGCCTTACAATGTGTTCTTAACACTGATATTGAAAGAATCAAGCTGTTGGAAGAAGAAACTCAAATACTGGCAAAGCAGGTTAGCTACAAGCTAGTTTTACTAAAAGGGAAGTCATTGCTTCCTGGTATTAGCATTGAATCGCTCAGGTGTTTTTCTTTTTCTGTGTCATCTGTCTTTGGTGGTAATGTTGACTATTGTTTGGTTATCTGAAGAGAGAACTGGAGTTGGAAGAACCCACAGCTAAGGATGGAATGCCTACCAAAGACACAGTTGAAGGAGATCTTATGTCTCATAGGCTCGAGGAAATATACAAAAGGCTTGATGCAATTGATGCTTATACTGCTGAGGCTCGGGCAGCTAGTATCCTTGCAGTAAGTTGCTCTTTACCATTAAGAAAGTTTCTGCTGCCCTCTTAGAGTATTTGTTTCTCATGATAACATAGATATAAACAAGAGGGTATGCACATCTGGACACAAGTCGTGACCCATTTATACAAAAAGCTAGATTTGGGGCTATCTTATGTTAAAATCTTTGCATGTGCGTTTGTTGCTTTCTACTATTACTGCTAACTTGCTGACGGTGTTCCCTATGATATTTTCAGGGTCTCAGTTTCTCTCCAGAAATGCAGAAAAAATCTACAAATACTTTTTCAGGAGGATGGAGGATGCGAATTGCACTTGCTCGTGCGCTATTTATAGAGCCTGATTTGTTGTTGCTTGATGAACCTACGGTATGTTTTCTTTAAAAGCTTTCCCTTATTTGATAAATTTATTTCCTTTATATTTTCAAATTTCAAATTTCTGACATCCTTCTCTGTTTTGATAGAACCATCTTGATCTCCACGCTGTCTTATGGTTGGAAACATATCTAACGAAGTGGCCAAAAACATTTATAGTCGTTTCACATGCTAGGGAATTCTTGAATACGGTACTTTTTCACTCTTGATCTCCATGCAATTATTATTTTTCCCAATATCTCTGGACATGCTTGTTTTTGTCTGCAGGTGGTCACGGACATCATCCACTTGCAAAACCAAAAACTAAGTACATATAAGGGAAATTATGATATTTTTGAAAGAACACGGGAAGAACAAGTGAAGAATCAGCAAAAAGCTTTTGAATCAAGTGAACGATCGCGGTCACATATGCAGGTTTCTTTTCTTTTTCTGAAAAATGAACTCATGAATTCTGTTTTCAATTTGTCTCTTGTTTGCTTAACAGTATTCCAACATGGGGATTTCAGTTTGATGCTTGATGTCTTGTTTTCTGCTGCAGGCGTTCATTGATAAATTTCGTTACAATGCAAAGAGGGCGTCTCTTGTTCAGTCAAGAATCAAGGTGCCAACATTTACAACTATTTATGTGGTTTTATTTTGGTCTGTCAGTGGTGCTCTAATGTTGTTTTGTCTATGACCCAGGCATTGGACCGACTGGCCCATGTGGATCAAGTTATTAATGATCCTGAGTAAGCAAACCCCTCTTATATATATGTTAACACACTATCAATTGAAATTAGGAATGATGCTATACTCTAATATTGGAGTAAATTTCTACAGTAGAATTACTCTCAGCACCGGTGGTTCATACATTAATCTCTTGTCTCTCGTGTGCAGCTATAAATTTGAATTCCCAACCCCTGACGATAAGCCTGGACCCCCCATTATCAGTTTTAGGTTTGTCATCTTCTAAAACCAGCTGTGTGAATCTTACACAAACTTCTCTAATTTTGGTATGGGAGGATCTAGAGATCACCTTGATAAATTTTCTTGCTTGTTTATTCTTTTTTACAGTGATGCATCATTTGGCTACCCTGGTGGTCCATTGTTGTTTAGAAACCTAAATTTCGGAATAGATCTGGATAGCCGTATTGCAAGTAAGAAGGCTCCCCCCATCTCCCTTAATTATAAGATCCACAGATGATACATGTTAATAGACCTTAAGAGTTATTAAACTTTCATCAAATTATATGTGGAATTATAATAATACGTACAGCATCAAATTACATGTAGAACTTGAAATTTTTGAGGCTCTTCCCAGCATTTTAAGCTCTATATATGGTTTTGTCGTTGATTTGCAGTGGTTGGACCCAATGGTATTGGTAAATCAACTATACTCAAACTTATTTCTGGGGATCTTCAACCAAGCTCTGGAACAGTTTTCCGTTCTGCTAAGGTATGACAGAAGATTTCCCTTTTTCTTACCTAATAAAAAAATTGCACACTGCCCCTCTCGAACATATGGGATGACCTTTTATTATACCTCAAATTATGGAGACCCCTTCTAGGTTTAAGAAGTTGGATTCTTATAAAGCATTGATTATTGAAATTTTCTTGACAACAATATATCAAATCTTGGTTTTTGTTAGCCAGATTTGTGATTGCTCAGTTAATGCTAAACTTCTTGGCTCTAATATGGTATTTTGACATCATTTTTACAGGTTCGTGTTGCAGTCTTTAGTCAGCACCATGTGGATGGACTAGACCTTTCTTCGAATCCTCTTCTATATATGATGCGCTGCTACCCAGTAAGTTCCCATGCCTTTATATCCTTCTTTTTTTGGTCTGTTTCAGTTAACATGAGATCATAATCTGAGTTAAAAATGATTCATATATTAGAGTTTACAGTATTTTCTACCTGACTACGTCTTACAACACAATTTCAATTGAAGCAAAGTTTATGCTCTCGCTTATCAAGATGTCTTAACTGGTATGTGATTTGATGTGGCAGGGAGTACCGGAACAAAAGCTGAGAAGTCATCTGGGTTCTCTTGGGGTCACTGGAAATCTTGCACTGCAGCCCATGTACACTTTATCAGGTATTGGGAATAGTAGAATGAAACTGGATCTACTTCATTTATGTGTTGTGGTGATAGTGATTTGTTACATTCACTAATGTGTGTTCTTTTTATGTGAATGGGAATAAGGTGGTCAGAAAAGTAGAGTGGCATTTGCGAAGATAACATTCAAGAAACCACATTTGCTATTGCTTGATGAGCCGTCCAATCATCTTGTAAGCTTTATATATATATATATATACACTTGTTATTGTTAATAATGAATGCTTTCAGTTTGCTAAAAGTAGAGGAACAATAATAATGTCAGGATCTGGATGCTGTTGAAGCTTTGATTCAAGGACTTGTATTATTCCAAGGCGGTATTTGCATGGTAGGGCTGAGTCAATCCTTGTCCACTAGACAAAAATCGGTTTCCAAGATTAAATAAGATCAAAATTGTTGTTTGTTTGTGCAGGTGAGTCACGACGAGCATTTGATATCGGGAAGTGTTGATGAGCTGTGGGTTGTGTCAGACGGCAGGATTGCACCATTCCATGGAACGTTCCATGACTATAAGAAACTTCTCCAATCTTCGTCTTAAGCTGAGCTTGAATTTATTATATTAGGCAAATCCATGTTGCGTTTTGCGTTTTGTTTATCCTCAATATGACAAATCCTCCTTCCTACCATTTTAGCGAGTCTGAAATATGGCGACTGTATTTTGCTCTATGTTTTAAGGTTTGAAACAAAAAGTATAAGCGTACGTAATTTGGAACAAGAAAGTACTAATCCGGGCCTTCATTGAAAAAAGAGCATTTTTACACTAATTTCTGGCTACTAATTTTACAAACGTACCAGGTTACCTTTTTTATTCTATTTTTTTTACATTATATCAATTTCTCCTTTTTTTTTTTGTTAAATTTATTTTAGTAATGACTCAACTGTTTTTAATTTATATATTTGGTTCCTTTTTTTCTTTAAACTGCTTTCTAATTATTTGGATTAAGGTAAGTAGTCTATTAATTCTATATCACTTACCTAAACCCAAATAAATAGAAAACATTTAAAAGAAAAAAAAAAGGCTGAACCAGACTAGTTTGTAATTTGTTCGTCGTCTTCCTTCCAGGCTTTCCGTTTGCTTCCATCTTTGATCTTTCTCTAAACGTAATCTTCCATTTTCGATCGAATCTAACTTTAGAGAGATTGATTAAAACCTTAAGTCCCTCCTACCCTTCTATTCTAGTTTCTAAATTATTGTCTTCTCATGTATAGATAGTTATCGGAGCCCTAAATTGAGTCATGAAATCGCTGGATCGAGTTGAAACCCTAATTTCCTCGGAACCTTCCCTGAATAATAATGACCTAGATGGTGATGAAGAAGAATGCGAGTATGACGAGGAAGAAGATGTTGATTTCAATCCTTTTCTCAAGGATAATACTCCTTCTCCTGAAGCTTCTTCCAGTTTGAGCTCTGAAGTTGAAACTCTTGATGGTGAAATTGTTAATAGCATTACTCTTGCCCAAAGCTTAGACGCCAGGGAAGCCAAGGAGCAAAGTGATCCAATCCCCGAGGACTCTCTAGACAATGTTCAGATGAAGAATTCTGAAGAGAAAGGAGGTGACTTTGTTAGAGAAGAGGAAAATGAAAACGGTGAGCAGTTGTGTGACATGATCCAAACTCAGAACCAAGATTTGATGTTAGTTGAGGAAGATGATGCAATCTGCAAGCGAACTAGAGCTCGCTATTCGCTTGCCGGTTTCACTCTTGATGATCTTGAGGCTTTTCTTCAGGAGACTGATGATGAGGATGATATTCCAAACGTCGATGATGAGGAAGAGTACCGCAAGTTTCTGGCTGCTGTTTTACACAGTGGTGATACTGAGGTTCAGTTGGAACAGAGTGGAAATGTTGATGACGATGATGACGAGGATAACGATGTAGACTTCGAGATTGAACTTGAAGAAGCACTGGAGACTGATGACGAGGAAACTATACCGGAAAAGATCACAACAACTGCTGACAACAAAAGCACTAAGCGACCCCCCGTGACTAGGCAGAAGAGACGGCAAAACATCTCCATTCACCACAAAAACTATTCTCCCGATCAGGCTGGCAGATTCTTACGCCCTCTTCTACCTATCTTGCCCACTACACCACCTGCTAGGAACTTTTCTCCTATTGGAGCAGTTGCTTCATCAAAAGACAGTACAATATATGGCTTCACTCAAGCGCAAATGGGAGAATTGCATTGTCTGATTCATGATCACCTCCAACTTCTTATCCAAGTGTACTCTCTTTGTGCACTTGATCATTCACGCCAGCACATTGGAACCCAAGTCCAAGAACTTTTATCTGAAATCTTGCAACAACACCAAGGATATGTTTCACGCCCAGGTCATCTTCTTGTTACTGGTTCGGCATCATCAGTTCTGGATATTGTGGATCTAGCTGGAAGATATCTAGTTGATGTTTCTGGCGGTATGTTATTCTCTTGAAAGATAGAATGCTATATCCCTATGTTTTCTTATCTGTTTTATTTTGCAATATAATTCTCTTGATTATTGAACCATTGTAGCTGTTCAAGAGTATCGACGGTGTCAAGTGGAATCCGGTTTTGATGCTTCGTCTCAAAGAGTGCCATTGTTTTCACTTCCTCACCATGAAGTTGGCGGTGAGATCATAAACAATCCTCTCTCACCCCCTAGTTCAAGTAAGTCACAATCACGTCAGCAGCAATCTAAGAAGACGTTAGCTGCTACACTTGTTGAATCTGCCCAGAAGCAATCTGTTGCCTTGGTCCATAAGGATATCGCCAAGTTAGCTAAAAGATTTTTGCCATTGTTCAAAGTTTCGCTGTTTCCCCACAAGCCACCTATTTCAGCTGTTGCCAGTCGAGTCCTTTTCACTGACGCTGAGGATGAGCAAGTTCATTTTCTTTTGTCTTGGTCTAGTCTACTAATCTAGTAGAAAATTCATTCATTTGCGCTGCTTGACTGCAGATTACTGGCTCTTGGAATAATGGAATATAACTCAGACTGGAAGGCAATAAAGCAGCGCTTTCTTCCATGTAAACGAGAGCATCAGGTAATCATCACTGAATTTCTGCAGAACTAGGAATAATTTTTGGGTTTCGAAGTAATAAGTTGGTATTGGTTGGATTGCTCTTATTCTGACCACAACCTCTTGAAGTAATTAGTTAAAAATATGAAGATTTTAAAATCCCGCTGCTATCTTGACTGGTCGATGCAATTCCTGTTGCAAATGAAGTAGTTCTGTTGGGGGGGGTTTTCTGCTTTCATGCCTGGAACACATAAATTGGTGTCCTGATGTTTTCACTATAACTGTGTTAAATTTTATGGTAGCTCTTATTGTCATGTCCATGTGGTTTGATTGAGTTCCATCAACCAGGTTGATGATCAAGAAATGAAAGACTAGTCTGTTCTAATACTTTCAACTTGTTTTCATTACAGATTTATGTTAGGCAAAAAAACCGAAGATCATCTAAAGCCCCAGAAAATCCAATTAAGGTCTGTTGCTTGATTTGGTTATCACCTTTTTATTTTGTATGCTTATCTGTCTGCGGTCTGCCTATTGGTTCCCTAAATTCAGTGGCCCGAACTTCCGTTTTACATTGGTTGACATGGCTATATAAGTCATGTTATACTGTTCAATAACAAGCTCTCAATTATCTACTTATAGTTGTAGAGAATTTGTGGAAACCATTACATATATATGAGCTATATCATGCACATAAAAGAAATCAGTTTAGGAACTCATTGTTATAAAATATAACCTTGGATGCCATGACGGAAATTGGATGATTAATGGATAATATGACCATCTTGTATGCTTTTAACTACTTCACTAATATATTGGTCATTCATGGGTCGTACATGATTTGCATAGTTAGTTTTTTCAAGTGTGCCATGGTTTAATCTAAATATACATGGTGGAAGTAACCGAACATGCATTATGCAAATGAACCTTGCATGTTTAAGATGGACACTGAATGATGGCAAAAAAACAAATGTACTTTATTCTGTCCCCGATAAGATGTTCCAACCATAAGTTTTAGGTTATGCAGGAATTTTTCCCCTTACTGACGTGTTTGTGTATATTTTGTCACCTATAGGCAGTTCTGAGGATGAAAAGCTCTCCCCTGACTCCACAAGAAATAGTACGGATACAAGAGGTAATTCGACAACATCACCTTTTGCAATTTTTATTTGAAACTGTACTTGGGTGCTCAGTATAAATTTGAATCCTCAGGGACTTAACTACTTCAAATATGATTGGATGTCTGTGTGGAAATTCATTGTGCCTTATCGAGACCCATCCTTACTGCCACGGCAATGGCGCACTGCCCTTGGAATTCAGAAGTCATATAAGCTAGATGCTGTAAAAAAGGAGAAGCGGCGATTATATGAAACAAGAAGAAAGTCCAGAGAGCAGCCGCCCTCTACAAAAGAGGTCTGTCTTTCATATCTGTGACTACCTCCCAAATCATACAACTCATCCATACTGAATATGTAATTTTGGCTTTCTCATAAAAATGTTATTCAACTTTACTCTCTTTCATTGCATGTTGCAGGACCGTCATGAAAACCATGTTGGAGATGAATTGGTTGAGAGTTCAGGTGGGGCATACCTACATGAAGACTTTATAGCAGAGTGGAAGCATGGCATGCCAAATCTCTTTTATTCTACAGCTATGCACCCCTTTGACAAGGCAAAGGATGTTCACCGTGATGGCCATGCCTCAGTACAAACATGTACCGGTGAAGGATCTAAAAATACTGAACTTTGTGGTGCCCAAAATCTGACATGTACGTGGAGGCTTGCACCGTCTTTCATTCCTTTGTACCACCACACATCTGGTACAGCACCTGATGCCTCAAGAGCATCGATAATTATGCGGCCATATCGTGCTCGTAAACTACACAACAGAAGTGTTGTGAGACTAGCCCTTGATTTACCTCCAGTTAACCTTCCATCTTCGGTCCGTGTTATCTCACAGTCAGTTTTTACAAAGAATCAGTCTGAAACATCCTCCCAAAATTGTATCATTAAGGGTGGCATTTCTGATGTTTCTGGGAGGGGAAATTTGGGTACTGAACCTCCTTGCTTTTCAGCTGTCGGAGATAACAATGATCCCCCTAGCGAGAAGGTGGTAGATTTACAGGAAGATGTGCCTGCAGAGAGCTCCTCTGGGATGGGCGATAGAAACAATGACTCAGATCATCAAATGCATCCTTTCTTGGTACGGACCCCTAAGCATGGACATATTACATGTTACCCTTCAAACAGAGACCCAGGGGGTTCTAGTGCCTTTACTTTCTTTTCTGAAAATCGACCTCAGCTGCTAAGTCTTTTCAATAGTCCAAGGCAAATTAATCACTCAACTGATCAGTTCCAGAAAAAATCATCATCAAATGAACATGAGACAGCACTGGGCGAGAGCTGTCTTCATCCTTATTTTCGAAGAACAGAGTGTGGAACGAATTATGTTATTAGTAAACGTGGGAACTTAGACACAGACATCAGCAAGAAAGGTGAATTATGTCAACTTCAGGATCCTTCAGGTGCTTTTGCAAAGACTTCAATCCCTGGTGCTGGTCGTAATGATATCACCTTGAAATCTTTTAGTTCTAGCAAACATGGTAAAAGTGTGAACTTAGATATCTATCTAAGTTCGAGCTCTTCTAAGGTAAACGAATGTGGTAGTGTCTCAGCAGCAAATATTTCAGAAGTCCCAGACATCTGCATGATTCATTGTAATGATGGCTCTGAAATGCCTGTATCAACTGCACCAAGTGATGATATTAGTAGATGCATTGACGAGATGGCTGATCAATCTAATCTAGGTATAGTGATGGAGCAGGAGGAATTAAGTGACTCGGACGAAGAGATGATGGAAGAAGAAAATGTTGAGTTTGAATGTGAAGAGATGGCTGATTCTGAAGGAGAAGAAGGGTCAGAGTGTGAAGAAATCATTGAAATACAAGATAAGGTAAATTGTGGTTTGTTTTTGGTCAGTTATGTATATGTACAATATGCCCCAGGGAGAAGCACTGTTTTTTGTTAATTTATTTTCTCCCAACTTGGGACATTGTAAACAATAGGGTTCAAGCATATATGGATCCTAATTTCCAGTAGATATAGAACTGTCCTCTTTATTGTGTAGTTACGGGGCTTTCTTGATGATGCATTAACTTTGCCATTTGCAGGATAGCGGAAGCTCTGCGGTAGAAATAGCTTCAACAGATGTCGATTCTGGCAAAGAACTAGGCAAGGATTCTCCAAACAGTCCTTGGTTGAGTCTGGATCCGAGTAGCCGTCACTTAAGCGGTAAGTTTAAGGACATAGAGAAGACAGAGCTAGCAAATGAAACGACCATGGCACAATATGCTCCTAGTAGATCACGCAAAAAGAGGACACCAATGAAGAGCAGAGATGCAGAATCAAAGGAAGAAACAAGTGTTGCTCGGTTGAGACTGGGTCCTCTTGCCCTCCCTTCAATGAAGAAACCCAGGAAGTGTGTTGGGCAGACGGAAACAAGTCCAAGTAATGAAGCAACCAGAGAAACTTGTAGAGTCAGCAACAAATGATTAGCTCTTCTCCGCTCCAAATTTTTTCCAGGTACAGAGACATCATCTCATGGCCTATCCAGAGAGCTGTGTTCTCTGGGCATACCCTCTTGGAGGTTACAGCACCCATGAAGTTTGCTACTAATGAGGTTATTTTTGGACACTTGCACTAGAAGCACGAGTATATGAAATGGTAAATAATCGGATAAACTTTCTGGGTTTAGGTGCGCAGATACAACGCAGGGTGCAAAGATGATTAGTACATGAGGCAGAAGGAAGAAGATTCGGCTTGGGCAGATTCAGGTCAGCCAATTCTTTTGTGAGTCATTTGATTGCTTTGGGGATTGTTACTAGTACATTATTATTCTCTAGATATTTGGTATCAGCTGTGTGATAGAGCTGAGAAGAGATAAATATTTTTATTGGCAGGGAAGAGAGAAATATGGAGTGATGAGGAAGCAATGGCTTCTGCTGGTTGGCATCGAACAGTGCGTTACTGAGCTGGGATCATTTGAATTCACCAGTAAGTGATGAGACTCTTCTTGAATAGAAGAGAAAGTTCAACTACATAGTGTGTTTGAAATGAAGATGTTGATTTTAAGAAGATAGTTTAAGGACCACGTTGTCATGATCGAAGAGTTGGCCTGACTTGTGTGCAAAAATAATATGACACTTTGCTTTAGGTGGTTTCAGTTTTCAACCTTTTGAGCAAAGATAACTTGGTGGCAACATTTTGAACATTTTTGTGCTTATATGGGAACTTTCATTCTGACAGTGAAACTTGATTGCATACAAGAGACTTTAAACATATAATGGAGGTCAAAATTTTGGATTTGATCTAAATTTGTTTTCTAATAATATTGGATTCTGAAACTCAGAACTCTGAGTCACACTTTCCGAAGATACAAGCAATGTCTCAAATTTCCGAAAACAAACCAAACTACAAAACCGGCCTTGATTCCCTCCAAAAGATAAAAACCATAAAAGACAACAAAGTAGCAATTAAAACCAGAGCGCTGAAGCTAAAAGGCTAAAGGTGAAGAAGAATGGAACTTCGATTGGTAGATTTTAGAATAATGAAGGTCAAAATTTTGGGATTAATCCAATATAAGATACACATTACAGAATGCTGAATCAGTATAAGTTTTGTATATGCAACAAATGTGCTTATTATGAAAGATACAACATGTATGTACATTGCAACCTATCTATGCATTAGTGCTAATTTTCCAAAGCAAATCAACAAAATAGCTTCGGAGTATGCTACTTAGTAGCTTCAAAAGTTTTTCCAATCATCTAAGCGTATCAATGACCATGCTACTCATTGCTTGCTTTGACGAGCTCAGCTGATAAGCTTGTGTCTTGATCTCTAAGTGTCTCAGTATTTGGCATAAACCCATCTTCTTTCATTTTTCTACACAGCTTGTCTGCTTCACGCCGTAGGCCTTTCTTACACAATCCTGATAACATTGTAATGTAGGCTATAGCATCAGGCTTCACTCCTTTGAGACTGAGGCTACAAAATAAACGCCAAGCCTCTTTCACCTTACCAGTTTTACACATCCCTTGAATGATGATATTATATGTAATAATATCAACATCCATTTCACTCTTTTGCAGATCCTTTACCATCACCAATGCTTTCTCTATCTTCCCGTTATTACATAGAAAATCTAACAAGATGTTGTAGGTAACAATATCAGGAGGCACACTACAATCAACCATCCGATTGAAAACCTTTACGGCAACATTAAGTTTGCCCGCTTGACAAAAACCGTGGATAAGAGTGTTGTAAGTGAATGCGTCACCAACCAATCCTTGATGAGTCATCTCGCAAAAGAGTTTCATCCCATCTTCTACCCTCTTGGACTTACAAAATCCTTTAATGAGAGTATTATAGGTCACTACATCCGGGAAACAGCCCTTGCTTACCATCAAATCAAACATATGTTTGGCCTCACGAAGGCGACCATGAATGCAAAACCCATTGATGAGTGAATTGTAAGTGCATATATTAGGATCTACCGATCTTCTGATCATCTCCTTGTACAATTTGTTAGCCTCTAAAAGGTTTCCCTCTTTCACAGATGTATCAATCAGCGCACTGAAAAAGACCACAGTAGGATTGATTTTCCTCTTCACCATATCTCTGAGAAGTCGAACAGCATCGCTCCATCTACCAGAGTTACAAAGGCCAGTAATCAGAGTGTTGTAGGTAACAGCATCCGCTCTGATTCCATTGTTCTCCATTTGGTTAAAAATCTCCAGCGCGTTATTCACATCTCTGTTTTGGCAAAGACCATTAATCACAGTGTTGTAGATGACAACATTAGGTGCATATCCGATTTCAGGCATTGAATCAACGAGAGATACAGCCTCGTGAAATCTATCCGCGTGACAGAAACCGTTGAGAAGAGAGCCAAGGGTGACAATGCTAGGCTTCAACCCAAGTTTCATCATCTTTCCAAGAAAAGCAAGAGCAAGAGAGAGTTGAGAACATCTACAGAAACAATGAATCAAAATAGAGCAGCTATAGAGATCATGTGAAATTCCAAATTTCTCCATCTTATGGCAGAGATAGATTACAATATCAAACTTGTTCATCTTAGCAATGGCAGTCAAAACTCTACTGAAATCAACAATGGTAGGAAGGGGACGAGACTGAAGCATGTCAAAGAACAAACAAAATGCATCATCCAACTTGATAGAGTGAAGAAACTCATTTCTCAATCTCTCTCGGTAATGAGTCGCACTAGAATAAGGTCGAGCCCAAATCTCGGGATTGTTACCTCTCTCCGGAAGAAGAAAATGCCGACGAAGAAATCCCTTCGCCGTAGACGCAATCGCACTAGATCTCGGCATCCAAATTGATTGAGTTCTTCGTTCCCAATATCTCTCTTTATCAAACTGCCGACGACCATTGCTCCGGTGAGCCCAGAGATATCTGAATAATAAGGTCTCCTACCTTAAACGACGCCGTTTGCTTTAACAATAGTAATTATTTATGAAATCATACTGTTCCAATCACAAAACACTTACGTAAGGCTTTTATCTGTTAACTGGTTATGTGATGACTGACTATTTTGGTTTGAACGAGCCTAATTTGATAAACTAGATATATAACAAACTTCCACTTTGCATTCACATGTTTTCAACTTTCAATAACTCAACCATTGGATTTACAAATAAGAAAATTACAACAGCACCTCATCTTGTGTCATGCTCTCATCTTGTGCATTCAATCGGCATATATAAACCCATCCTCTTTCATTCTTCTAAACAGCTCATCCACTTCACGCCTTGGCCCATTTTTACATAATCCTAATATCATTATAGTATATGTTCTACCATCAGCCTTCACTCCTTCCAAAGGGAGTCTACAAAATAATTCCCAAGCCTTTTCCACTTTATCTGCCTTGCACAACCCGTGAATCATTATGTTATACGCAACTATACCTACACACTTTTCGCTTCTTCTCATATCATCGAATTTCACCAGTGCGCTTTCTATCTCCCCGCTTACACAAAGGCCATGTAACAGAATGCAATGGGTCACAATATCAGGAGTCACGCCACAACAAACCATCCAGCTGAATATTTCTTGGGCAACTTTAAGATTACCCGCCTGACAATACCCATGGATAAGAGTGTTGTAAGTGAATGTGTCGCCAGCCAATCCTTCACGAAACATCCTTTCGAAGAGTTTCAGCCCGTCATCTACCCTCCTAGCCCTACAGAATCCATTTATGAGAGTATTATAGGTCACCACATTTGGGAAGCAACCCTTGCTTACCATCAAATCTAATGTTTTTCTGGCGTGATATAGGCAACCGTGCACGCAAAGCCCATTGATGAGTGAATTGTAAGTGACAATATTAGGATCAATAGAGCCTCGGATCATCTCCTTGTACAATTCTTGAGCCTCTAAAAGGCTCCCTTCTTTCAAAAACGCATCAATCAATGCAGTGAAAGTGACAACGTCAGGGGTTATTCTCCTCTTCATCATATCTTTCAGAAGTCGAGCGGCTTCGCTCCATCGACCAGAATTACAAAGACCAGTTAAGAGAGTGTTGTAGGTAACAACATCTGCTCTAACTCCTTCCTTCTCCATCTCCTTGAGAATCTCCAACGCAATATTCACATCATTGTTCTTGCAAAGTCTATCAATTAAAGTGTTGTAGACTACAACATTAGGCTCATATCCAGATTTCACCATTGAATTAACCATAGAGAAGGCCTCATCAACTCTATTCCGGAGACAGAATCCATGGAGCAGTGAGCCAAGTGTGACAATGCTGGGCTCATAACCAAGTTTCATCATTTTTCCAAGAACCGATAGAGCAAAAGAGAGGTGAGAGCATTTGCAGAAACAATAAATCAAAATGGTGAAGCTATAGAGATCGTGTGAAATCCCAAACAGTTCCATCTTCTGGGAGAGATATATGACAGTTTCATACCTTTTCATATTAGAAATTGCATTGAGTAATCTACTGAAATCAACAATGGAAGGTAAAGGTTGAGACTGAACCATCTCAAAGAACAAATCAAGCGAATCTTCAAACCTGATGAAGTGAAGCTCGCTTCTCAGTTTCTCTCGGTAACCAGAAAAATCTCGAGCAGTAGCTCCAGTAGGTTTAGCTTTCTTAAGAAACCCCTTCGCCGTCGACGCAATCGCAGTCGCAATCGATCTCCGCATCCAAATCGACCACCGGAGAAGAAGAAGAAGATGGAACAAAAGGTTAGTTTATTGTTTAACTAAACGATATCGTTTTGAAAAACAGTTCTACTTAATTAGAATTATAACGTAGTTAAGTGGCCCCATAAATAGGAAATTAGGTGTAATTAATCAAATCAGGGAGGAAACAACCAATGTAATTTGAATTGCTCAAACTCCCATCTCCAGAAATTCGAAATCGATCAATGGAGAACGAAAACAATGGCGGCATGAGCGTGATTTCTCTAGTGAAGCTTGATCAGGTGGCCACATGGTTCGTCTCCGCTTTTTTTACCTCCCTTGAACGCTGCGCTTGCGTCAACCTCTCCACCATTGATTTTGACGACGATGAACCCGAAGAAGAGGCTAAAGATCTTCCCCTCTGCCTCTCCACCTCCGAAGACATTGTGTAACTAACTCTCCGGATTCCAATTACAATTTTTATTTTCCTAAGTCTTCTCTTGATTTGGGATCTGAATGGGTTTAGAGTTTCTTCATTGCTGATATTTTTGGTTTGTAACTGAATCAATAATTGAAAAGAAATGAATTTGTGTGATTTGGATCCTCATCATTATATATTAGCTTAGCCATGTATCTCAAATCGTTTCAAGACGATGTTCTTGAAATTCCACATTTTTGCTACATACAAACATAACTTATATAAACAGTCTCAGATTCCTTATAGTTCAAATTGCTCACAAGAATGCTAAGATAATAATATAGCTACGCATAGAAAAGCCTAAGCTCTACATGGTCAATCGATTATCATCAGTGTAAGTGTTTTTGACAAGTTATCTTGTCCTAAATGAGTTTCTTAATGCTGAGCTTTGTGAAGCATCTGCATTGACACGTTCCGTATGATTTCTTCGTTTAAAGCAATGTGTGGCCTCTTGTTGAACAGGGATGCTCACCTACTCTTTTACTGTATAAATGATGCTTCTTCTTCTTTAATAGCATACATACCAAGTTTGAAAATCGTCTCTTAATCACGAGGCTCTCTCCAACAGAGCAGCATGAGGAGGCATCGCCTAATTATGTAGAATCTCGCTTTCGTCTCCTTCAAGGACCGGTTTCGAGTCAGCTTGTAGTTGTTCTTCACTTGCTTACGTAAATCTTTGTTTGACTCCATTAACTTCACACTCCTTTGTGCCCATCAAAAGTAACTTTTCTTTTCCCTTTATAGTTGGTTCAGAGTATGTCTCTGAGTCATTATGATGAATGTGAAACAAGAGACTGAGGCAAAGACATCAAACTAGGTTTTGATTGTTTTTTTTCGTGCTGCATATTACTACTCTCTTCTATTTGGTTCAGTCTCTTCAACCAACCGTCCAGAGTAGCTGTCTTCTGCAAGAAACAACCGTTACTTTTTACTCATTTCTCCTAAAAATGACAAAAAAAAACATCAATTGTCAGTTTCAGGCTACATTTGTCCGTTGATTCTATGAATTCTTTAATTTTCTCTGCTTTTTTTACTTGTTCAGGTCAAAACCCTGATTTTAGGCATGCTTTGTAACACGAACCATAACTCGTTTTCTTGACTTTCTTTAGTTTTCGTAGACAACTTGATCACTTGTAATCGATAATTAATTAATCATAAATGAGTTTGACTGGTTAAATAATGATTGTTTTGAATTTTGTAGGTTGAATCTGACTAGGAATTTAACCTGGAGACGTTTCATATCAATCCATAGCTCATGAATCTCGTGGCTGAGTTTGATCAATGAAACTCGTGCTTACTTATTTTAATATTAATGTGGTGAGTGCAATAATAATATACATGAAAAAGCAAGATACGATCTTGTGTTAAGACGTAAGGGATCTCTATTTAAACACAACACTATCAAAAGTTCAAAACGTATAATTAAGAAAATATTTTTATGAAAACTATATAGGATACAAGTTACAAGTGTAATATATATATGTTCAACGTTTAAACCAAAAAGTTACAAGAATATTCACTCTATCGAGTTGGATTTCTCTGCTTAACGATTATTCATTTTGATGTATTCTTGTATTAAGACCAAGATACGACGTTGTTGTAGAATGATCTATATATTTCATCTATCAAAATGATTAACCAAAGATTTTGTAAGATATTACACAATCTATGGCTACCAACTAGGCAAGTAGTCAAACAAGTTTTCGTTCAAACTACAAAATCACAAAAAATAGTCCATGAAAGAAAGAAGTAGGAAACTGTCTACAAAAGACAGAATATTCAGTTAGCCACTCACAAAAAATGTAGACTGTATGGACCATAGCTTGAATATATGTAATGTAATAGTTCTCAAAAGGCTACCAATAAAACTTAGAATATGATTGGTTATTAACAAGATAAAATGGTAGCAATAGTGGCATGCCAAATAGAAAGAGGATGTGACCAACTCTCTCCCTCTCTCTTGGCAAGTTGGTGTCCAATTACTCAACCTAACCCGTTTTAACATAAAGCAAAGATTCCAACTTTGTCAATGTCCTTCCAATTCCAAAGGTGGAGGAGTTTCTTTTCTTTATTCCATTAGTCAATAAGTTTTATCTTATGTTTAACGTCTCACCCAACGATCCTATTTTTTATTTCTCATTTAGTGTGGGATCCTTATAAAGAGACAACGCCTCCCAAGGTGGAGGAGTTTTATTATTCATAACATTTTTTTTTTGATAAAGTTATTATTCATAACATTTCATCTAATTTAAGTTTATCTCAACGTCCCCTCTATCATTTCCTTTATTATATCCTGCAAATTTTGATTAATAATTGATTCTTGGAGGATGGACCACCTTGTTTTTTTAATAAAGAAAAATAAATCAAATTTCGATCCATAAGTTTTCAAAATTTAAGACTAATCATTGAAAACATTTATGATAGATTCAGAAAACGTAAATCATTGAACGCGGTATCCAAAATCCAATATAGTAACAATCTTCTTCTTTTTTGTGAGTAAAAAAACCTTGAGATAAATACATTTTGAATATGTCTTTCATAACCTTATTCCTTTTAGCAGATTCTTATATAGAGGAGATGCAAATAATCTGAGAACTTACTTAGATTCAGTTTCTCTGCAAAGTAATATCCTGATCTGATCCTCTTGATAGTACCTAAAAGTAATCCTTATATTCAATGTAAGGTCAGATCAAATATAACTTTGAGGCAATTGTTTGAAGTAAAAAAAACTATGAAGCAATTGTTTAGCATGAACTTGATGGATCGTTCTAGACCTGCAAATAAGACACGTATAGTTTGGAGTTGAAACATATAATAAATTATATATATATATATATATATACATATATTAGTGGAATTATTAGTGGGTAGTAGTTGGATTTGGGTAAGATTACTTTATGATGATTTTCATATTCAGCTTTGAAGATCTTCTCCTCATCCATTGACGGATTGGATCCTGCAAGAACAGAGAGACCAATTAGCTTACTCTATTGTGCCATTCTCCATAATTTCCACCGTATCTTTTGCTTCAACCACTTCAAATTTTACAAGAAATATTAACTATAAGACAATTTACTTAAAGTTGAAATTTCAGAATATTCTCAACATATCACTTAACTATGTGTTTGAGGAATTTGATGTATTAAAATTATAGAAAAATTGTATATATGAGATCTTTTTTGAAGAAAAAACGATGAACTCTTTGTTCTATTCCTTTGTTAACAGTATAAGCGAGTCCAAAAATGCACTTCTAGCAGTCATAGCAACTATTGTGTTTGCTGATATACCCTAGTATTGTGATTCAAGTATTAAATGTTGAATAGTGAAATTTTGTAGTCAAGACTCGAGAGTAGTTAATTATGAAGAAAGAAAACATTTGTAAACGCTCTAAGTATTTTACGTTGATTCCATGCAAAACTGGAGTGTTCTTTCTGTACATATGAATTCATATATACTTTCCAAAATGTATTTTAATGGAAAATTATAATGTTTGATATTTATTAGACGTTTTCAAAACGTTATATTTTCAACCGATTATTCTCTCGGTTTTCACAACCGATTCTCATATCGGCAAGAAAAAAAAAATAGAATTAATTCAGTCTGATAAGATTTATGACTTTTATTTAGAAGTACAAAGAATTCAAGCTTACAAATTGGGTTTCGTGTTATACGAAGACTATAAATGGAGTTGACAATTAACCAACTTTTATGTTATAACATATAAGATCATATTCCCATATACCACACACATATGGATATACATGGAAAATACGACAAGTCTTCGGGGTTGTGTATAGTTGGGTTCATACATTTTCCAAATGAAAAATCTATATGGGGGTTGTGTATTCTTAGGTCCAGTAGATAAACCTGAACTTTTCTATAGAGTGTGATTAGGTGAGAGAATGAGATTGATCATAATGTTTCACCTCTTATGATTATTAAAAACATATGTTAATAGGAGGGGGCCATATGATGCAAAAGATTCGAAGGATAATACGATTAGAAAGTTGGACATCATTGATAAATAGTGAGTGTTACCCAAAACATGGCACTATCTATGTACTTGTATATTACAGTTTCTCTTTATATATTTTGGAGTATTATGGTTTGTAATTACCCTATTCCAATTATAATTTTGCTCTATGACTCATCCTCCTCTATAATCTCTATTAGTCAAATAGAGTTGGCCAACTAAAACCTTTATGTTAATCAGAATATTCCGTTTCTTAATCAAATATATTTGGTGCCAATCAATATTTCTTCTTTATACTCTGTATTTATTTACACTATTTAAAAATAATAATTAGTGAATTAAATTCCAAAAATACAACATAGAAAAAAGTTGTCTCCCTTCTCCGCATATCTCTTCCTTTGTTCCTCAAAGACGTGACACTATAAATACTCACTAAACCCAACATTCAATTCAACTGCTCTCACATAACAGAAACAAAATTCAAATTATTGTTACAGAGAAAGAGAAAGATGATTGAGACGGTTAAACACCTGATTGGCTCCGGTGGCCCCAGCGGATTCGGATCCAGATCCACCGCTGATCATGTCACTCTTCATTCTGATCTCCGATCTCTAACTGCCATCATCACTGGTTAGTAACTCCTATTCCCTCTTCTTTCAATTTCAAATCACCAAGTCGAGAAACGAGTTTCCTAATGAATCGTTTCTCTGTTTTCTGTTAAAAAAAAGGCGCGACGTCGGGGATTGGAGCAGAGACGGCGCGTGTGTTGGCTAAGCGTGGAGCAAGGCTTGTGCTTCCAGCTCGGAGTATAAAAACCGCCGAGGAAACGAAGGCTCGTATCCTCTCGGAGTTTCCAGATTCGGAGATCATCGTTATGCATCTCGATCTCAGCTCACTTGCCTCCGTTCGTAGATTCGTCGCTAATTTCGAAGATCTTAATCTCCCACTCAACATCCTCATGTAATTAAATATCATCCCCATTTTCAATTCGATAATATAAATCCAACCGGAGAAATTTAGTTCTAAATTTGGTATGTTGGTGTGTATCAGCAACAATGCTGGAAAATACGCGCATAAACAGGCCATCTCCGAAGACGGCGTGGAGATGACGTTTGCCACTAATTATCTCGGCCATTTTCTGCTGACGAAACTGTTGTTGAAGAAGATGATTGAAACGGCGGCACTAACCGGCGTTCAAGGCCGTATCGTCAACGTCACGTCTGTGATCCATAGCTGGTTTTCTGGCGATATGTTGCAATATCTCGCTGATATATCACGAAATAATAGGTATTTAATTACTACAATCATCATTCCAATCATTTTGTGAATAATAAAATATTGATTTATAGTACAAAAAAAGGTGATGCGACGACAAAAATAAACGCCGTCGTCCTCGTCTTTTTGTATATTTAAATAATACTAATTTCGAGAGAATAATACTTAAGGCTGTGTTTGGAACTTTGATTTTGACCCGCTTTGCCTTATGTGTTTGTAGAAATTACGATGCCACCCGAGCTTACGCGCTCTCCAAGCTTGCCAACGTGTTGCACACAATAGAGCTATCACGGCTTCTCCATGTAATTTTAAACAAACCCAAGTTTTGACTCATTTTTCTAAACAAACCAATAATTGATCTCATCTGTAACAAAATTGTATTGCAGAAAATGGATGCTAATGTGACGGCCAATTGTGTTCATCCTGGAATCGTGAGAACCCGTCTCACAAGAGACCGAGAAGGCTTCATCACTGATTTAGTGTTTTTCTTGACCTCCAAGCTATTGAAGTCTGTTCCTCAGGTAATTAGCCAATCATATGCTTCACTTTCCATTAATAATCCTATATATATTACCCAGAAATAATATTAATTAATATTGATTAATATAGGCAGCAGCAACGACATGTTACGTGGCAACAAGTCCGAGATTGAGGAACGTGTGTGGCAAGTACTTCTCTGACTGCAACGAAGCTCGGACATCTAAATTCGGATCTTGCAACTTTAAAGCTCAGAGACTCTGGACTGCTTCTGAGTTGTTGGTTTCTCCAGCTTCCACCCCCAAAGTTTATAAAACCTTCAACTACTCTTTAGCCAACGATCCTGTGTGTAAATCCCAAGCCCATATGTAATAATATCTAAATAGCAAATATATAGTATAGATGAGTGGGCCAAAACACAATCTCATTTGTGTGTGTAGGTATGTATACATACAATATATATGTGTGTGTGGTTATGGTTTGTCATATATATAATAGTTTGTAGGGTTTTGTAAATCCTAGCTATGCTCTTGTTATGTAATTCCTACCTTCATCAATCAATTAACAATTTGAGAATTTTTGTATTCTTATTATTTTATTGTTTGACATCATTTTATTAAGTAACTTAAGCACATAACCTTTTACAGAATTTTGAATGCAAAGGTTCTTTATCACATAAGGGACAATCAGAAAAGGAAATTGTTATCATTCGTTACAACAGACATCATAAAAGAAAGGACAAACATGATACAAAAGCCCATGAATAACTACTTTCTTTTGCTTATACATGAGCACAATGATTCTGTTGACGTGGTGTGAGCAAGAATTTTGTTGCTGTAAACATTTGTTTCCAGTCAACAAAACTAGTAAACACAAAGCAAACATCACCACAACCATCAATAATAGATTTTTGTTCCACAACCAAGATTATTATTGTCGTTCACAACAACAAACAAACACTAGTAAACACAAAGCAAAACATCACCACAACCATAACCATTTTTCATTGAAGAAAATCACGCGTTTTCATTCGTCTTTACCATTTCCTCGACCTTCAAAAACGAAAAAGAGTCTTGTTTAGTCACCACCAACGACGCAAACCACAAATCCAATGTCGAAGAGAAGGATATCCGTCCCATCTCGGCCTCCCTGCTAACCTGAAACTGAAAGAAGAATCACAAATGACTACATCGAAACCCTATGTACGCGGATTATATATATACTACGTACGGGAATCAGACAACGTTAAGAAAACTTGCGGCGAGACACAACCGATCCCCTTTCGCCAGTGACCTGCGCAACGATGGATCTCACAGTCCGAAGCATGATCGCCAGTTAGGGTTCGTCTCTGATTATTTATGATTTAGTTTTTTTTTTTTAAATATAGAACTAGGTTATTTTTTCAAATTTCTAAACCTATACAATATTTTTCAAAAAAATCCCTTCCGATTATGGGAAGAAACGGGACAGCCGGACAGGTATAAAAAGCTTTGGGTCGCTATGATAATGGGTTTTTAGTAGGCCCATTAAATAATCATTTGGTGGCCCAAAGCGCTAAGCCCTAGACCCTCGCTCCTTCCTCCGAGCCAAAAAAGCTCGCCTGCAACTGGAAACATCAAGCTCCGGCTGAGATGGCGAATGCCCAAAAAGTCCTCACCGTGGAAACCCTAAGAAGTGCAGCAAAGCAGTCCTTCCGCTGCCTGGTGGTTCCCGTCCGTCTCCGTCGAGCTATCAAGAAATATCTTCGCGAAGAAGATGATCCACACATTAGGAAGAGGGTGCGTCAGTTATCAGAATCATTCCAAGAGATCAAGGACACGAATTTACTGTTACCTGAAACCACAGCCAAGAATCTAGCGGATTCTATGAACTCAGTGGAGACTAAGCGATGGAAAATACAAACCGTTTATGGAGATAGTGGTCTGCAATACAGAGACGGTGAGACTGCAGCTTATATTGCTTCTCGTATGCCCGCCGTCTTCTCCGTCTGCTACAGAGTCCTCAGTGAGGTACTTTTTTGAATTTCGTAATTTATGGTTTAGGTGAATGTTAGATCAAGCTGATTAGAAAAATGAATAGTCCTGAGGTTTTGGAAGGTTTGAGAGTTGTGTAGGGATTTAGCTTGAGATTTTTTTGGATAAATCGTGTTCTTCTTATACAGATTCGTCGAAGATTACCGGGTTTTACGCCTACAAGAGTGCTGGATTTTGGTGCTGGAACCGGTTCGGGTTTCTGGTGAGGAGATTGATGTTTCCTCCATTAAATTTCGGTACTTGTTTTGTTGTTGATTCTTTGTAACATCTTATAGGGCGGTTAAAGAGGTTTGGCCAAAGTCAGTGGAGAAAGTAAATATAGTGGAACCATCTCAATCAATGCAGCGTGCAGGACGTAACTTAATTCAGGGTGATTGAATTTTGATAGTATCTGACAAATCTCTTTGAACACTAACTGCATTGATTGATTTTGATTTTTCTGTTCTTGTGATTATGTAAGGCCTCAAGGATTTGCCTCTGATCCATGGGTATACTAGCTTGCTAGCTCTTAATAAAGAGATCAATAAAGAGATCGACAAAAAAAAATCTGCCAGGAAACATGATCTTGTCATTGCCGTGGGTTCTCTTTACCTTAAAATTCTTTTTTCTATCAAGTCTGTGATTCTTGTTTGCTATTTACTGATTAAATTTCCAAAAAAAATTCCTGTGGTGGTTAAGTCCTATGTGCTAGGGGAGATACCATCTCTGAAAGACAGGATTACCATGGTTCGCCAGCTCTGGGAACTTACAGATGATCTCTTGGTATGATTTTCAGTTTTTATCATCTTTCAAATATTGTTTTTGTGTGCACTGTACATTTTGATTTTTTGAATCAAATGAGCTTTATGAATTCTTTACATGAGTTGTGGTTGAACAGGTTTTGGTTGAACCAGGAACGCCACATGGTGCTAACATTATATCTCAGATGCGGTCCCATATACTGTGGATGGAGAAGAGGGTAGTTTTCATTTGCTTACACAGATATTTTCAGAAGTTATTTATTCCTCTTCTGCTCATTTGCAAATGTATTCATTTTGTTGTAGAAACTGCGTAAACTGGAAAAGAAAATAAAGAAAGGTGAAGTTGGAAAGGACGTGCTCAATCTCAAATCTGGTGCGCATATTGTTGCTCCAGTAAGTGTCAATAGCCTTCCTGAAAAAACTCTCCTCCACTAGTCCAACACTCTGTCAAGAACTTGCTGTCATAGGTTTTATGAGAAAATGATCACATGAATGTATTGTAAAACAAAGAAAGGGGTTGTAATCGCAGTGCCCTCATGATGGAAAGTGCCCGCTGGAAAACACAGGAAAGTATTGCCATTTTGTGCAGAGGTTGCAGAGAACATCGTCTCAGCGTTCCTACAAGGTTCTGTATTTCTGCTTGGACTTGTCTTTTGCGAATATATAGATTTCAGTCAGCTTTTTATTTGCTGCTGACTCCAAACCCAAACTTTAACTTTTGCAGCGTACAAAAGGTGTTCCCTTGCGTGGGTTCGAGGATGAAAAGTTTTGTTTTGTAGCTTTCAGAAGAGGTCAGCGCCCACGGTTGGTAGTTTCATAGTGTTGAATGATTATGATTATTTATTAGCTTTAGATGAGGTTGTTAAGGATTGAGATTTGGGTTATGCCTTCAATTTAGGGAACTGTGGCCACTTGATGGCATGAAGTTGGAAACATTGAACGAGAGGCGTGCAAATAAGAAATCCGAGGATTCGGAGATTGATTATGGTAGGTCTGTGACTAATTTATGAAACCCATGCGCATATCTAGCTTTTGACTTGTGTGCCCATTTGGGATCTGCAGAGGACTTTATCAAATCACAGGTGGTTGAAGTTCCGTACGTTGATCCAATAGCGTATAATTCTGATACCATGGATGAGGAGGAGGAACAAGACTATGGTGAAGGCACTGATGAGGATGAGGATGAGGAAGAGAAGATTGAAGAGGAAGAGGAGAGTGAGCGGGCGAGTGTCGGAGGCGGATGGGGAAGAATCATATTCCCTCCATTCCGCAAAGGGAAACAAGTGACATTAGATTTGTGTGTGCCGACCAAAGAGGATGGGTCAGAGGGAGCATTTGAAAGGAGAGTGTTAACAAAAAGCAAGAACCCAGATCTTCATTTGCAGGCCAAGAAATCCTTTTGGGGAGACCTATGGCCTCTCACAACTCAACAAAACAGTGGCAAAGAGAAGCAAGTAGATGATGAGTGGTGTCGCCCAGATCAAGACCAGAAATGGGGTGCGTGGCCCTAGCATTAGCCTTAGGGTTTAGGAATCATGTAAAATCATGATTTGGTCTTGTATTAAAAGCCATTTCCCATTGAGAGAAACAGAAGAATTGTAGTTACAATTATAATGACTTTTTGACGCTGACTGAAACAGAAGAATTGCAGCACATTAACATTATTATACCATACATATTATCAAAACCAGAACACAAACCATCTACATCTTACACCTAAACAATTATTAACTGGAAGCCTCCAAACAAATAAAAAAATCTTCTATCTAGTTCGTAGCTTGTATATGTCTTTTAGACCGGTACTGGCAAACCGTAGTTGTGAAAAACTCTGATCCTTCCATCCCAAGTCGCTGTCACAATCACAAGCCCCCACAGGTGAGGCTGCCACACGCTCCTCAGAAGCTTTAGCTTCCCTCTGTTGCTCACTGCAGCTTCTTCAAGCTTCTCTTCAGGCCACGTTGTTGATCCTTTCATTGGAGAGAAACAGTTCACTTTCGGTGTCTTCCTGTCCAAGTCTTCGATACACTCGGATAGACTGTTCCTCTCTCCTTGTCTGAGCCAAGGTATAGCCACAGACGCATTCTGCGAGAGAAAGCCCTCGTAAGACCGGATGCTTTTCGGTGTTACTGAAGAAGGCTTCTTGCTGTGTAACTGAGAGTAGTTCCAGACATGAATGCATGAATTCTCTGATGTTGAGATGATGTGTTTCCCATCTAAAATGAACGAAGCAGATGTTGCGTGAAGGCTAGAAGCTGCAAGTGCAAAATAAAGTTACAATCATCTTAAATCTTAAGTAGAATTAATAAAATCATTTATCTGCAGATATGAGCAGATTCTAACCTTTAAGCTTGCAGATCACATCCTCTCCGCTTATGATGCGAATCTGTGAATCAGCAGAAGTAACCATTACTTTGTACAAGTCACTGGCAACAAACTGAAGACCAGTGATCCTTTTGCTTGAACTTTTCTTCTTCCCATGTAAGTTGATCTCTTTGTCCATTTGCAGCTGATTATCTGACAATGGACAATATGAACGATATTAGGCTCCCTCTCCAATCAACTATTCAATCTGTAAATATCATTAAGTGGTGATCTCAAGGAGATAAACGTACCGGATATATGATAGAAGCGACAGTTCCCAGTCATGGAACCTATAACTGCACCCTGCAAAACTCTTTAGTCAGCAACTGATCACACTGACAATAAGGAAAAGTAAAGTCTTTTCAACGTACCTTTGCATCTGGACGATAGCACACAGCTGTTACAATGTCTCTTATATCTGTGTAGTCAACAACTCGAGAACGGGACATGTCCCATATGCGAACTTTCCCATCAATGGATCCGCTTATGAAGTAATTATCATCCACAGGGTTGAATGCCACACATGTCACTGTGTAATAAGAATAGAGATAGAAGTAAAGTGAGTACACAACAACAACAACAAGAACGAAAGTACCAAATCGCAGCACTGATCAAAGAAGAAACTCACCAAAATTGTTATGAAAAAAAGTCCTGAGACATTCATCAGAACCTACTCTCCATAAACGAACAGTCTCATCCGCAGAAGATGATAGGAGATACTGCAGCAAAGGGAGATAAATGTAAGAGGACTATGCTGAATCATACACTATACAAATGTAGAAAGAGTTTAAAGAGATGTTTACCCCTTTCTCCGACCAGGAAAGATCCAAAATCTCACCTACATGTCCTCTGAACTCATGCAGAGGCTTCTCCAATATATTGAAGATTTTAGAAGGTAACACAACGCACGTTGAATCTGATGACTTCCTCAAAAAACTTATCTTCTTTTCTGTTTTCTCATTGTTAACCTTCAGAGGCTCAATCTGAGAATGTTGATTCATCCCAAAGTAAACACCTGAATCAACCTCAGCTACTTGATACTTTTCTGTTCTCTCTTCCTCGCTGATGCTCCAAACTCGTACAACGCAGTCATCGCCAGCACTTGCAATGTATTTACCATCAGGAGAAAACTTCATGGCTAAGATAGAGCCATCATGCGCTGAAAATTCTTGGTCAATACAGAGAGATGAGAGCTCCTTGCACTGTTTTTTAAATGTCTGCACTCGCGCAACTTGATGCAATTGTGATCTCACTGAGTCACAGTCTATAGACTCAAAAACATGTGTCAAAACACCTAACTTCTTTTTTAACCAAGATTTAGCACCTTTCTTCACCAAATCATCTCTTTGAAAATCGCCAAAGCTACCCGATTTACTTGAACTAGATTCACTCAATCCTTGAGGCATACTAATACTAGTGCTACTACTGGAATTATTCCTGGAGAACAAGGATTGATCATCTGTGTCCTCAGATGATGATGAAACAGAGGATTGATCAAATGCAGAGGACGTAGTAGATTCATTCCTCAACAAGGAATCCACTTCCTTCACTCTATCATCAGAAAAGCCGTTGATGACTTGAGAAACAACGTTCGAGGGCTCAAGTTCATCTTCGTCTGTTGCAGTGTTTTTGAAACTAAATCCCATAGATTGGAAAAACTTACAGCGTCGGTTGGAAACACTATCGGGAGTATTGGTCCACAGATGTAAACCAAAGTCATCGGAGTCGTCTTCAGGGGCATCAAAGAAGCACTCTTCTTCGTCTTCTTCGCCCCCACGAGTATCCATCACACACTCTGTTCTGTAACCAAACCAAAAAAATAGGGAAACGCTTGATTAAAAAGACTTCAACGTTGCCTACCAAAAAAGAATCATCATTTTGGTGATAGTCAAATCAAACTATTGAAACAGAGATTCGTGATTAGTAAAAATAAGACAAAAGTTGAAAATTCCAAAAAGGATAACAGTCAAACCAAAACCTGAAATTTCGCCTAAAATGATAAATTTCATTCTTTGTAGTTAATTAGGGGAAAGAAGGAGGAGAATTGATTATAGACCACCTAACTAACTAACTAACGTGTAAGAGATTGCTTCCAAGTCAAAACACAGAACAGAGAAAATGATGACACAAAGTGCTTTACCTGTCTCGCCAAACCCTGTTCTTGTCGTGCTCTTTCAGAAAAACGAAAGTAAGTGTGTGAAGAAGAAAGAGGGTTATTAAAAAACCCAACGAACGGGTATGAAATATCTGTCGAATCGATTCACGCCTTTTGAATTGAGACCCTTTGGTAGGTTGACCCAATTATGACTCAACAAAAAAGTTTCTATCTTTTGGAAGGATTTGAGGTTTTAGAGATTATTTGCGAGATTAACGGAAAATTTATGGAAACATATAATGAGATTTTCTTCGATGGTACGAAGAGAGATAGAAGAAGGAAAGAGTACAAATACAACAAATTAACAAATATTGATTTCTTTTTACCAAAAAAAATAAGAACAAATATTGATTTCCATGTTGTTTTGTTCTCTCTTATCTTTCAATTTTACTTTTCCTTTTTTTTTGTTTTTTTATTGCCATCCACTTACACCCACTTCAATTTATGCATTCGCCTTATTTTATTTTTCTAGACTTCTAAAACTTTATTTAAAAATACCTACATATATAGTATAACCCGTAAAAAAATTTGAACAAGGAATTTTTTGTTCATTATGAATGAAGATTTTGGCAAAGTACATCGGGTGATCGATTGTAACACTTGGGAATCCACTTGAAATTGACCTGACTTTATCATATTCATAACGCCAACTCCAACTTTTAATTTGACGTATCAAAATATGAAGAGCAAACTCATCGCTACATAAACTAAATTTTTGCTGTCTCCCTCGACATTGATTCGTCCAAAACCATGAACCCACGTATGTTGTTGCGTCACCATTAAGATAATATTTTGAGCTTCGGCTTCCAACACATAAGCTATGATATATTTTATATATATATTTGATAAATTAGAGGTGCAAAATCCATAACCTCTCCAGGCGGAGATAAGAGCCGACTTTAATCCTCTCAAGAGAAATTGAACCATGTCTTTTTGCTCTTTTCTTTTACAACTATTCGCCTAACTTCTTCTTGCTCATATTAATTGTTTTTTTTGTCGTCAGCTGATGTTAATTGTTTAAAAAGTAAAATACTCCACTTCTTTTATTTAAATCAACATCGATGTGGATTCGGTTCTAAAACTGAGAATGTGGTTAAACATTTGCGGATCTTTAAATTTTTATTTGGTGTTGAATGGATTTGAATATGATAAATGAAAATCATATTTTTGCGGGTTTGAAAATCAGAGTTCACATTATTGTGGGTTAGCAGGTTTCGGACCGTAGAACTTGCGAGATTCACATTTTTTATTTTAAATGCCAATCTGCAAAACTGGACCTAACCTCTAACCTCGACCCAATATAAACTGGTTATGTCCCAATCAAAAAAGTGTGCAGTTTTGCAGGTTTGCAGGTTTGTGGATACTCGTTTTTGTTTTGCATATTTGCAGATTTACGGTTTACCCGCAAGTTTTGCGGACCATGGTGGAGCGGTCACGAATCTACTAGTTTATACTCGCTGTTTTGCCGAGCATGTTCGAACAGTTAATTTTTTCTTCAAAAATTGTGGGTTGTGGATCGCATATCACGGGCTTACTCGCTTCCCAATGCTATTTGTCTCTTTCTATTTTTGTTGTATGCCTTTTATGTGTACCAAATATAAATAATTTTTTTTTTGATAATTAAAATAAGAGCAATTTGGGAAAGTGCGTAGTTTTTCAAGTTTTATTTTTTTATTTGGGTAGTTTTTAAGTACTTAGAGATTAGGGTAGTTTTCATTCTTTGGATATCTTTTCTAGCATATGTAATTTCTTATAATCACGAATTTACCATTATGAGTAAAAATTAAAAACTGAAAATTCAAATAGTCAAAAGCAAATAATTCAAAACTTAAAAGTTAAAAAAAGCTTTTAAAACTTAAAAATCAAATAACAGATTATAATTTAAAAGTGTTGGAAGAAACTTTTTTTTTTATCCGTCGTTCTTCTTCGTTGTCGGAAAAAGAAAAAAAAATGAAGATCTTCAAAACTCATAATCGAGTCCAATCGAAGAAGGACAGAGGAATGATGAAGGCTACATTGAAGAAAGATAAACATGGAGGTCCGAAACGGCCCTTATTCTGGCGTCCTTTATGAAGCTCGACTAAGGCGACGACGGAGCTCAACGAACCTCATAAGCTGAAATCGGAAAAATTGGAGAAAATTTAGTTGAATTAAGTTAATCCCGAGATTTAATTGGCAGGTTTTTTTTTCAATTTAAAACCCGTACATATCGATGGTTTTGTTATGGTGGTTACGAAATTTGTGCGATGAGAAGTTGAAATTCGAAATGTCTTTTCTGAATTTGAAAGGCTCTTTTGTAATTGTCAATCTTGTGTATATAAACCAAAAATTGGAAAGTTCTAACTTAATTTATATTTTTTCGAATATCCAGTGTGAGAGACGATGAATCAAGCGACTCCGACGACATTAGCCCTCCTTCTAGTCTTCATTGGTGGCTTTTTACCGTGAATTACTACCCTTTGGAGCATGTTTAAATGTCTATTCAAAAGTAAATCTGATAGGGATTATTACGGCTGCATTGGAAGACACATACGCCCTAGATACGATTTCAAAATAACAATTTGAAAAGCTATTCAAAATTCTTGTCGCTAGGTGCCCAAATTTCGTCAAATTAATCCATGGTCTCTTTTCTAGACAACTAACGAAGAAAAAGAAGTTGTGGTCTGTCTGTGGTGGGAAACCACTAAAATTCTCACTCTGAGAATTTCACATTGTTTCAGGGCTATCGTGCGGCCAAATACCATTGGCTTCAGAAATCAGAGACCACAAGGATTACACAGTGCGTTCGATGTGGGAACAACTATTTGGGACGAAGACCACAAAAATGAAAGTGTCTGAGGTGGTTAATTTGTTGAAAGACCTTTATCTTAAGGATAAAAGAGATTGCCTCTCGTCTTGATTGTTCTAGTAAATGGGCTCCTCCTTTGTAAGAACAAAGAGTTTTTTGTTAATCCATACCATGTGGAGATGTTGCACGAAATCGATTTCTTCCTCGCTTACCCGTGTGAAATGGTTTCTTTTGAGGATACTATGGGACGCTTTGGCCCTCTTGAACCAACCGAGAAAGAACTTGATCCTATAAAAGCGTTGATCCATAGGATTAAGCAAGCGACAAGTTTTTGCTATGTTTTCCCTTTCCCTTTACAAGTTTTAGCGTTCGAAACCATATCGCTACTTCTCTCAAAGATTCCTGCACCATATGACTTGAGCAACTTCATTGAGAAGCCAACCGCTTGAAGATCAGTAATAATTATTATTCTTGAAGAATAGATTTATGAAGTTGAAGGTCTCCCAGATGTTAGTTTCAGTGATTTAATCTGTTTGTTACAAATATTTTTGTCGTACTGATAGTTGGTGTTCATGAAAAGATATGTACATTGCAGTTAGTCAGAGTGTACATTTCAGATAGTGGTGGTGTACAAATAAGTTGATGTACACCTGGAAGAAAGAAAAATTCTTATAAATGTGTTTTGTGATTTTTCTGCAGTTAATTGTGCAATCAATCCTCACCTCACCTTCAAATTTATAAGGTCTTGATTTTAGTTGAAAATCCGAAGTTAGAGATAGAAAAGTCCAGATGTTGGAAAGTCTTATAGAGGTTTTTACATGATTTTACAGTATCTGATTTCGAAAGAAGGGATACATCCTTGCCACCATATATCCGAGATGATGATAAAAATAAGGACAAGGTAAAAATCTTGTCGAATCTCAAAAGAAAAAAAAACTTAAGAGAAATGAGGGGTGTAAAGAAGGATGTTGTAAAGATTGAATCTGAGTCTAAGAAAGTTAAGAAGCATGTTCATGTGAATATTGAACCCGAGGCGGCCCCTAAGAAGGGTAAGAAGGTTGATGTTGCTTTGGCCTCGACTTCATGTAGTACTAGGTCTCAAATAAATAAAAAAAAAGCCTTGTAGAAAAAAGTCAACCTCCACCGTGTGCGACTCCGCAAGGCCGTACTCCACAAGGTCCTTCTCCAGTCTATGTAAAATATGAAAAGCAGAAAAGTCCTTCTCCAGTCCATGTAAATTCGCCAATGCACACATCCCCCGCAAAGGTACATGTTCCACATCTCTGTAACCTCTTGTATTCATCTGTACACCTATGTAATATTTACACTTATGGTCTTCATTGTCATATGTACACCTAACATTATGTATTTGTTTCTTCCTAGTTTTTGCAGATGAAATTTGAGGTGTCATCATACTTATACGAATCTACTCCCAAAGTTGCTGAGAAGGTAAAATTCATCTATACAACCACAATGTAAAAGTTCTTGCGTACATGTAACATTGTGTACAATACACTCGATCCTTCGCTGTTTTGGTTCAGTCTTGATCCTTGACTGCTAAGATTTTGGTTATTTCTTTTTTCATCTACAGCTTGAATTCTCCAATCTAATTCTTGACTACTCTATTCACAGTTATTTCGCACAAAATCAGTCCACTAGTCGTAATCATAATCTTCTTTATCATCATACACTTCTCCATCATATTTTTCTTCATCACCATTTTCTTTATCTTATTCCTCATCATCATCACAATCATCTGGCCACACTACTTCTTCTAGACCTTCATCTTTTTCATTCTCCACAGCTTCATTACCCTCTAATACACCAGGCCTACACTTATACGTTCTTTTCATTTCATCCAAGTGTGCAATCAGCAAACCTTTATCAACTCTACAATCATCCAAAACAGGACCTACTTCACAATTCTGACGCTTTTTACTTAATCCACTCTCACAAACGTTCCTCTTTATTTCCAAAATCTAGAGCATGTCACCAATCAACTCCCAAAAAGTGACAAAAATGTTCAGTTAGTTATCTTCTCGACAAAGCGATATGAACTATTTATAACAACGGTCTGTCACAATCTGTACCGACGATGATTCTATTCCATTGCATTCAGCTAGCAAGTCTTCTATCCAATACGTCAGTTCAACATAAATCACTTTCGCATTAATCTCTTATAAAGACGCAATTAATAGTTTCAGCTCTTCAAAACTATCAACATTTATAAAATTGATGGACCGGCTATTTTTCGACATGTTTATCTTGAAGTATCCACCTCCTAGCCATTATTATTACTATTACTAGTCCTAAAAAATTTTATATTAATAAATAGAAGATTAAATAGAGTGTGTACAAATTAAAAAACGCAACACTAAATAAAAGGATTTTTTATTCACCTTCGTTAACGGGATGTATTTGCTTTCGCTCTTCTCCATTTAATTTGCTCCAACACCCAAATGGTTTCGATACACAGATATATTCTCTAATTTAACGACAACCTCAATCTAATTATTTAAGAAACCACCAACAGCCACACATTAAAAAGTTTACTGTTCTCTTTTTCCCTTAAACATCTCCAATTTATTCAATAAATACTCTAAAACTTTCTTTTTTCTATTCTGACCCATTACAATATGTTGGCCCATTCCCTTTTCGCGTTATTGGGCCACTCTAGCAAAATTCACGCGCCAAAAAGCAACGCCACCGAAGTCCACTCGCCAAAAAATACGTCCACTTGCACGGCGAATTTCGCGATAATTTCTCTCTTTATTTTTCTTTTCTTGTGCTTTTATCTCACTAAGAGATAAAGTCAATCTTGTCATTTCTCACCAAAAATACCTTACGAACTATTTAAATTTCAAAGAAAAATTTGAAAGTACCCGAACAACATATAAAAACATAAAAAGTATCCGGTTTGCAAAGATACCCTTAAAATAATTCCCCACACGTAACGTAACGTGTTTTTCTAATTGTATTTTGTTGACAATAGTTCCTCCATGAACTATTAAATATTCGAAGGCCTACCACTCACTCACCTAAACAATTAATTAATTAAAAATTCTGCCACGAAACTATTGTTATCTTTTTAATTGACTGAAAAATGTATCATAGATGAATCATAGAGGGAAATAATTTATGTAATTCTCCAAAAAATTTATTACCAAGTGAGTAGAATATGAATCAGAAAAAAGGAAGTAAGTTGAATGTGTTTTTTTCACAACATGCGAAGAAGAAAAAAGAAATAAAGGATAAATAAAAACAAAATGGTAATTAGAAAATGGAATGTAAGTAACAGACTAGTGCGTATTAATCTTTGTGGCCGTAGCCGTGGCCGTGGGGGGTTTACTCACTGTCCATATTACCTCTCCCTTCTTCCTTTATTTTTTGCCAGTTATTATAGCAACAGTTTCTCATTTTGCGTTACACTCGAACCAAAATTTGAATAGATTAGCGCGCGCACACACACACACACAAAACCCTTTATGGTGAGAGAGCCAAAAATCCCGTCAAAACAATGTTTTTACTTTTTTTGACCGTTGCTTTTCCAAAAGAGGAAATTGAGTAAAGAGCAATGAGTTATTTCAATAATTAGCGATTCAACAATTTAGTTTCGCTGTCTATGTCAACATAATTAATTTGCCGCGTTGTTGGTCCGTTTACTTTGCAAAACTTCTAAGACTGTCTTCAATTATGCTAATAAGGAATTTACTGAGAAAATCAAGATACACACAAATATAGACATTTTCATAAATACACTAATAGTTTGATTTCATGAATGTGGACATCTATACCTATCCATTTACAATTTCAAATCATTCATTATTCGTACATGCATTGCCAAAGATTAAGCCTACACCAAATGCAAAAGTTTGACCAGATAAAAATTACAACAAATACACATGGTAGAGGTCTTCCTTACGTGTGGTTCTCTTGAATTTGGAGTAAATATTCGCAAGTGATATAACAAACCTACATGGTTGAAGACCAGCTCGGGGCGCAATAGTTGGATTAATATTGGTGAGAATTGTCTCCCTGAGCATCAAAACACATGAGTCCATGATCTGCAATTAATGGAAAATAATGATGTTAAGGTGTTTTGGAATAGACAAAAATTAATAACACGCACACACCTTGGGGCAGCCGGATGGAATGCCATGGGCGTTCTTCAGGAGGTTCTCATCTTTCAAAACCAAAGAAGGGCCAAACGAAAGCTCCTTTCACTATACATAAGAACTTTGGTTGGTCAAAATGTACTTAAATATATCGACTTATAAAGTAAAGTATCTAGTTATCTACTGCTTTAGAATAGTATAACTCAACAGCCATCAACATAGTAAAAAATTGAACAAATTAATTAGCGTTCCATGAAAACAAATAAACACTAACATTAGTTATGCATAATGATGTATTTAATTAGAGGTACATGAAATTGTATATTGCTATAAAGGCATATAGTTCGTTATTGACACAAGTATAGGGTAACCAATACCTGGACCCAACTATGTTGGCCGCAATCACTCTCAGCTTATTATTTATGAACGGAATGAGTTCCTTCACCATGGTCGACCTCGCTTCTACACCATTACCATCAGCACCCAACATGGCCAAAAATAATGAATATTACATAATACGTAACTCAACAGCTCAAAGGGTTAAAATGCAAAACAAAGAGTATGAAACTAACATCTCCTTCAACAGAACCGTCATATGCGTGACCAGCCAATTATCAATTTACAGTTTTCGATTTGATGTTAACGAATACCAATAAATAACATGAAATAGAAGAAACAGTAAGGATCTATTTTTAAGAGTAGATCTGATTGCAGAAACATAGACATGTAACTTTCGATGTAGACTTTGAGATTTACTGTTCACAAATTCCAGTACTGATAAAAAGTGGATCTATTAGAAATTTTAAACGGAAAACAAAGACAAAACCCAAGATCGACCCAAGATTGTCGGAGTTTGGGAATTTCGTTGATGTAAGAGACGAACTAGTTAGATGCAGATAAAAAGCGTGAGTTGAAATCACCAAAACACTCGATTAAAAGCCAAATGAGTCGAAATACTGATTTGAACTCACTATGTCTCCTTCGACAAGAGAGTAGGGAAGAAATTCGAAGATAAAATGACAAAAACAAAAATTTGAAGTGATGATACGGATGAGCAATTTAGAAAAGATAGAACCCGTGCCCTTCCCTCAGCTTCACGCCCTTGCTGATCCTATCCGTCGACGCCTCCAACCTCCATATTCCTTCAGCATTCTTTTCCCAGACACCTTGTTCCACCTCAACAAGATCGGGTCTACACTCGCTATCCAGCACCATCGTCACGACCTAACAACCAAAAACAAATACACATTTAGTTATACAGCACCTACATATCATAATAGACTTGCTAACTTGAAAAATATTGATTCATACTCAATATAGCTCTCTATTTCTACGAACCTTGCAATACGAATACTGTTCAACGAGTTTTTGTTTATTGGTTGTGCATTGAATCAAATTTTGTCCCGCCCTTCTACTCATGACGTCACTGACAAAAGCTGCCATCACATTCACTTCAATTCACATGTGGTATGAGCTCTCAATGCAACCAATTCGTTGGTTGAATACAGTTTGCCCACGCGCAAAGAAGCGCGTCCACCAATCGATATGGGACCAAGCTTACAAAACTCGGTACCCTTTTGCTGAATATTAAAAGAAATTCTCCCGTTGTCGTTCGCCTAATTAAGACGTCAAATATTGCCGAATCAGTAATTCACCCTTTCCAAAAAGAGCTAAATAATTATTGGGCTTTCTAAATTCCAAAACGTCATTCGTGTAAACTTTTACATGGGCCTTCAGGTAGGCATGAAGCGCAGTGAAGAAATCTAAGTGTCTGACAATTGATTTTTTTTTCTTACACGGCGTTGTTCTATTACTCGAAACAGTACTGTAAGACACACAAAAATAGAAGAACCAATATATAATAATTGATTGGATAAGCGAGGTATGTTACCATTTATGCAAATATTATGTTGTATAACCCACCAAAAGAGATGAAGATGAGGCAATATCACCCAATACGTTTTTAAGCACATTTGTATCTTATAAGCTATCGGTTTCGTAAGAATTTAATGTTGTTCGTTGTGCAATCTAAATGTTTAATACCTGAAATGTTGTTTGTTTTATTCAACTGAAAATCAAAGTCCGAATGCTTCATCGAGATTTCAATGGTCTATACGTAAAACATGAATGTTGTCATGTTGGATGCAATAATATAACCTTTTTTCCATTGCTAAGGCTACATTCAATTATTCAAACCCTACCACTCTCTTTTTTCTTCCATGTTTGCACGGACCCTACAATACGAATTTATCCGATAGGACGAACTGTATTATAACTAACCAATTTGTCCAATCGGGATGTGGTCCAAAACATAAACGATGGCACGCCCTATAATCGCGGGGGTTGTAATTTAGCTTCATTTTACAATCTTTCAATTAAAATCATCACACATAATGAAACATTTCTATAAAATACGCAATGTTTTAGCTGGACAAAAAGTTCTCTCTTACAGGAAGTTGCCATTTTGTTGGCATGTAGTATCTATAAGCCGTAACCAACCCGTTATACATTTTCCCAAACTTTCTTTGAACTAATGTGGAGACTGCAATTCTGTTAAAGACATTAAGACCATAAGACTATTTACACTTGGTCTTTAATTGGATTTGATCATGCATGACATTGATTTTATGTCTATATATGATAGTAAATTGTTCAAATATGCGTATCTTCGATCCATTTAGTCCTAATATAGAAGACAAACGGGCAAATCAAATGATTTTTGGCCATTTTTAAGGTAATGACTGTAAGAACCAACGACTTTGTTTTTATTGAAAAACTTTTTAGGAAATATTTAATATAATTTTACACATAATTAAAAATCTAAATGATTTAATAGTTTGGACAACAAATAGAAAAATGCACAATTTTACTTCTTCTTTTATTGTCATCTCCACAATTTTATTTTTTATTTAGATCTTTATTCGACGGCAACTCTATTGAGGCATCAAATGCCCATTTGCCTAAGAACCATATTGGTTGGCTTGGTCCCAAAAAACTAGGTTTCTACTAGTAATGGATTCTATAGATACCAAACCAAGTGTCCATTTACACTAGCTTCGCTTAATTTAGTTGCAATGCGCACATCATTCGCATACGCCATCTGACAGAAATACATTCCAAAGCCAGTATGATTAAACCATAAAGAAAAGTATTCAAGTTTTGAGGGTACGTATACTAATTAAATATTATGTTTACACTAAACAAAATCAAGTTGTGTTTTCTTATGAACATTTGTTGAAGTTGTTATTAAAGAGCCCAAAGGTCCTGCGTTTTTATTTTGTATTTTCGGTTACAATTTACATGTGAAATTATGTTCAATAAAAATAGTAATAATTTTTTTTTTGTATAACAACTATGCTTTTCTTGTCAATATATATATATATATATATATATTTATGTTTTCTCTTTTAGGTGAAAGTTAACATGTATTTAAGAATTAAATGTTATAATGTCCAAAAAAAATGTTTGATTTACTGGTAAATGTATTCAAAATAATAATTTTTTTTTATGGAACTCGTAAAATCGAAAGTATGACAAAGCCTAAAATAAATTTTAAAAGATATGCCCATCTACTCATCGCCAATTAAACTCGTTTTCATAAAACCAATGAAATCCTACTTGTGGTTGTACGTGCTGGATTGCTCTTAAGACTTTCTTTTTTGTTTTACTTAAGATACCTACCCAGGATGATATAAGAACAATTTTGTCATAGCATGCAGGATGATATCACATACAATTTTTCTCGGTCGTCATATACAATACACCATGCATGTGATGTGCTACGCATGTTAGGTTCACGCGGGTTGGATCATTTCAATCCTTTTCCACATCTATAAAGCATATGATATCAGTACTCTCAAAACAATAAATCAAATAAAATTTTATTGCATCAAATGGTTCGATAGGTCCCTCGTCTAAATCTAATCCGGATGACCAAAATTGTTCATAACGATTTTGTAATTCTAGGACCCATTTTTGTATACATACATATTTCAGTTTATTTTTAAAATGAATTTCATAATCTCAATGAGTCCACAAAAGTTAAGGAATATTTGTCACGTTTTATCAAGAAGTCACATACGTATAACGTTTCCCTGCAATTTATGTCGTTTAAAAGTCGCATATGTGAGGAAATACAGTAATAATTGTGTGTTTCTAATTTCTATTAACGATATCCAACATCTATTCATGATTTTGCAACTGAGAATTGTGTATACAGCTAACTAAAGTATATAATTTGCGTGGGAGATTAATGTTGGCAATTTGGTACACTCAAATAGCATTTTGTGAAAATTCTTGACGTTATGAAAATGAAAAATGTGTGTATACTAAATATAATATAGGTGTATCCTAATGGCTAATCCTAATCCTAGTAACTAGCAAGGGAGAGTAGGTGGTGACGTGGATCGCAGTAGAAGAAGATGGTCGGCCCTCTCGAGAGATTGGACGGCTGAGATGAGAGGATGCGTTTCTTTGGCCAAAAATAAGCCAAACAGGTGGGATCCACGCGATGACTAATCTCCACCGTCCAACTCACACATCACAATATTCGTTTCCCCGGTCGACTCACACACCACATCTTCTACAGACTTTTTTTTGGGGTGCTCTTCCCTGTGGAGTCCAAATCACAGACACGTGTCGCCATTTCAAGAGAGATTCACTGGCGAGGGTGGCTCCCACTCTCTGCGTGATTCGCACATTCTCACATCTGACGGCTGCAGTTCGCGCCGGTCTACTCATCGTAAAACGCCGGTTACCACTACGACGCCGTTTGATCGAATAAAGATCAACGGCTGGAGGAGGAAATAGGGATGAATCTGGACCGTAGATTAAAAAGAAGAGACGTGTGGGTCCCCTAGAGGCGTTTCTCTTACTTGTTAAGACAAAACCCCACTCCACTCACTCATTTTTATTCCTCTTCTATTTTCTTCTAATTTCGACCCCTCTCACATGTAACACTTGTTTTGATAACGACTTGAGGTGAATGAGTTCATATTTATGTTTTAACCTATCAACTTAAATATCCCCGCTCAAAAATCTAATATATATTTGAAGTTTGAAGGTAACAAAAAATTAAAAAATGAGGAGAAGAGTTGAAAAAAGCGGAAGCAAGCACCAAGAGATAAATCATTCATTAGATAGGCGAGTCATGACGTGACCAATACACTTCTTTTTATACTATTATCTTCTTTTCAATATTGTACTATACATATCTCACTATTCACAAATAACCAAGATTCTCATTTAACAAATACTCTAAGAAACCTAATAATTAGCTAATAGCTACCAAAATACTTTTGGATCATTGGTTTATATAATGGTTTCCTTTAACTTTTTTTTAAAAAAAGAAACATCTATCAGATATAAATATTAGCTTCCATAACAATGAAAATGTTATCCTTAATCACCGTACAAGAGACAAAAGTTAAAAAAAGGATCTGGTACAAATTAATACATCATATGAAAATGACACATGTAGATAACAAGCACCTATTTTTCAAGGAGAATTCGAAACATCCTCTTCCCCGAGCTGGTCTTGGTCTTAGAACTAGGCTGGACATTATGGGTCGGGAATTCTGATCTTTTCCGTACCCTCTCTTACTTATCCGAAATCGTTTGGATAATCATTTTAACTATCCGATCCTTCTTTTATCCTCCCATTATTTGATTTTACCTAATCTTTATTTTAACAGGTATTACTTTAAATAGTAATATTCTAAATCCAAATTAATCTTACCCAATTTTTACCCGTGATTACCCAACTTTTTACCCGTGATTACCCAACTTTTTACCCTTAATGCCCAGGCGAGTTAAAAAAAGTAGAGAAGAGATGTGTATGAAGGAACATATATATGATTAATGGGACAAAAATGGTGATATGATAAAAGATTCGTGGGACGGCGGGTGCATAGCTAGAGAGTGTGTCAGAGTCAGAACAAACCCAAACCTTTTTCTCTCGTACGAAGAATCCATCAAAGCCAAAGCCACACTATATACGTGTATCTATCTCTCTATATTCTTCTAAAGTGACCATTTTTTAAATTTATTTAAATTCTCTTTTTTCGTCTTCTTCTTGCTTTTTCAAAAACCAGCTTAACCTTTCCACACACCCTTCTTCTTCTGCTTTTCTCTCTCCCCTTAGCTTCTTCTTCAGGGTTTTGATCGGCTTGCAATTTCCTTAGCCATGGACACAGCTAAATGGCCTCAGGTATATATTTATTTTCAGTTTCCTCCTTTATCTAAAAAGTACTCTGAAGAAAAAGTTTCCATCTTTCAAAAGCTAAATAATGAATGAAATGCTTTGTTTGTTGTTGAAAAAGGAGTTTGTTGTGAAGCCAATGAACGAGATCGTGACAAACACATGCCTGAAACATCCCAATCATCCTCCTGCTCCTCCGGTGGAGAGGAAGGCAAGACCGGAGAAAGACCAGGCTTTGAACTGTCCAAGATGCAACTCCTTAAACACCAAGTTCTGTTACTACAACAACTATAGCCTGACGCAGCCAAGGTACTTCTGTAAGGACTGTAGGAGGTATTGGACCGAAGGTGGGTCCCTCAGGAATATCCCCGTCGGCGGTGGCGTCAGGAAGAACAAGAGATCTTCTTCCGCTTCTTCAAACTCCAATTTCTCTTCACCATCCTCGTCTTCCTCTTCAAAGAAACCTCTTTCTGCCAACAACAACTCAAACACGCCGCCGCTTCCTCTGCTTAACCCTAAGATTGGTGAGGCGGCGGCGATGGCTAAAGCTCAAGAGTTGGCGTTTTCTCAGGGATTTGGGAACGCCCACGAGGCTAAAGATCTCAACTTGGCGTTTTCTCAAGGGTTTGGGATTGGTCATCATCATCATCAAAGCATTCCAGAGTTTCTGCAAGTAGTACCCAGCAGCATGAAGAACAACAACCCACTTGTCTCAACCTCGTCGCCTTTGGAGCTTTTAGGGATCTCTAATTCCTCCACCTCCTCTAATCCACGCCCTGCTTTCATGCCTTTTCCGAGTATTCACGATCCAGCAGTCTACACAGCATCTGGGTTCGGTCTGAGTTACCCACAGTTTCAAGAATTCATGAGACCGGCTTTGGGGTTCTCTCTTGATGGTGGTGGGTATGGTGGAGAAGAAGGGTTCAGTGGCTCTACTCCCACTAATAATGGAAGGCCTTTGTTGCCATTTGAGAGCCTGAAGCTTCCAGTTTCATCATCAAGCACTAATAGTGGTTGCAATGGCAATGGGAAAGGGAATGGGAATGGGACTGATCATCATAGTGATCATGAACATGAGAAAGAAGAAGGAGAAGCTGATCAATCTGGTGGTTTTTGGAATGGCATGTTAAGTACTGGTGCTTCTGCTCCTGCTGCATCTGATGGAGGTGGATCATGGCCATAATTATATTCAAGGAAGGACCCCAAGAGATTCTTAGAAGAAAAGTTTAAATTTTTCATCCAAATTTTAGAAGATGAGGGTTAACTACCATCTGGCCCTCTGGGTGTTTACTATTTTAGCCCTTTAACTTTCATTTGGTAAAAAACCTATTATTAACCTTGTTGGGTTGGGGGATGGATACTGTATGTATTTAGACTCTTTTGAATCAATCTCAGTTGTTCGTTTCATTAAGCTTAAGACTGATGAGTTTCGCCTAATAACTTTAAAGATATATGATAGTGTAATAGTGTCACAAGCGAAACAACTTTAGGTAAAGACTGGTGTAGGCTACTAGTACTGGAAAGTGTGTAAGTCCGCAATCCGTGAGCTTAGAAGGAAAACTGAGTATGCAAAAATCCACAAACCAGTTTTTGTTGGGCCATTAGTTTTACAAATTGCTCAAAAGACTAAAAATATGAACTCCGCAAATCTCGCGGTCCGAAACCCACTACCCTGCAATAATGTGATCCCAGCAAAACAATGATTTTCATACATTATGTCTAAATCTGCCTTTTCTGCCGAACCTACAATTTTAACAACGTTTCATATAGGCTACCAAATTCCGAGGTGTAGAAAGAAATGGTCTATTTGACTCATTGCCTTCTTTTAGAGATAAAGCCTGTCATCTCTATATGGTAGTGTACTTTAGCTAACCCAATACCCATTAAATTTTTTATTGTTTCTGTATTAATCACGTGCTTTTACTGTTTTACATGTGTACATATAAAAAATTCTAATCAAAAAGCTTTTGTGAATAAAATGAAGACCAAACAAAAAAACTCTCGTTAATAATTCGTTTGGTTCTTTGTTGTGTCATTTAGGAACACTTACAAGGGATTGACTCGAAGCGTTTTTCAATAGAAAGAGAAACCACAAAACGTTCAGTTTCTTTAGGCACTTTTTAATCTTTTTGCTCAAAAAAAAAAAGAAGAATGGACCAACTCCAACATTCCCCTCGGACTTGGTATCATCATCATTACTCCCACTACTCTCTCTGTCTGTCTCTCTTTCTCACTGAAGATCAAAAACATGTTAATTGGGTGTAAAGCAATGAAAAGAGGATTATGATGGTAAAGCGGAAGATGATGAATTGGGTTTAAGAATCCATCTGACACCACGACTAATTGTCAACTAATATTAAATCGGGCCTGATTTGTCTAAGGTGATGTAAAAGGGTAGTTAACGGGGTTGGTTTAATACAAGAGAGAATAAGAAAAAAAAACAAAATCTTTAGTAGTATAAGAACTAACATATAATATGAATTAATTATGGAAATTAAAAGCTCGTTTTTTGTAGTCACGATCAGCCTTTGAGTCTTTTATTAGGTCGACGATTTAGTTGATGTTGCAGTTGACTCTCCAACAACACTTTCCGCTTAACATCTTCTCATTTGACTCCTTTTATTTGCTTTTCACAATTACATTCATAATCACAAACCCTATTCGGCTTTAACCAACTTCCAGCTACCACTAAGCCGAACCATAACAACACTAGTCAATGGGACCAAAGCCATCACATTTCGTTGTTTTGCAAAATAAGTAACCTTCTAGTTTTCTCGATTATTTAACAACACATACTTTATTTATATTCAATAGATTTGCAAAATGAAATCAACGTTATGATTTTATTTTGCTGACCAAATGGACTGCTGCATGCTTTTGAGCTAAAGAAAAGAGTCACATCAAACGGTGTTCGTCCAGAAAAATCCTCCTCTTTTTTTCAGGGTCGATGATGATCAAATTACACATACCAAATTGCATTAGTTATAATAAACGCATTGGTTTCATTGGTCTGCATTGATTCCAAAGATAGCGAACCTTCAACCTTGTGCATGTGTGGGAACTTTGCAACCACAGGCCATTATAAATGAAACGAGCGTGTTGAGAAAGAGCATAGGATACTGATAGTCAATCGTGTGAGTTGCAATCAAGTACCTAGAGGCTAGAGCAAGGTAAGAAGAACAAAATTTATTAGATACTCTCATTTCTCACCAACAATCTCTCCAAACATTCTATACCTACACGGTCAAACCTAACCCAAGGAGAGAACATCTAACACAAATATGAGAATGTCTAATAATGAAGTGTGACTCCAATACCTCAACCAAGGAACAAAGGGGGTTCAAATTTTCTATCTCAAAACAGGAAAAATGGGAACACGTACGTAGCTTATTTGAAGACTGGAAAATAAAAGGGTAATACAAATGGTAGCCACATAATGCCTCAGATCATTAAATACATCTCTGCATATGTAAAGAAAGAAAGAAAGAAAGCATATCTATTTGAATTGAAAGAAGAGGGCAATTCAAATTCTTTTGGTGAAGCAAGCTAAACAAAAGTGTTTCAAGAAGAAGAAGAGGGGAACAAGAGTGAGGAACTTGCGGTTGGGAGTGAGTTGGTTCCCACCAAGTAGATACCATGATCCCCCAAATCATATGTTACCATCAAGTATGGGCTGGATCAGAACTGTATTGGGCTTACGAAAGCCCATCATTAGTTTTTCTTTCTTTCACGTTGAAGTCCATCAACAGTCAGTCTCATGAAACAAAATGTGAGCTTTCCCCCGCCATTTAACAAAGTGAGTACTGACAACACTGACTGACACTGTTGTTACTAAAACATGAGTAACAGCAAATAAAAAGAGTGAGAATCTGACACTGGCCTGTCTTTGCCTCCTCTTTACCGACACCTACCCTCAAAATCAACATGTCATCCAGCTGCCCAACCTATCCTTTTCCTCCACGTGTCTCCATTTTGGTGACGATGGAATCTTTCTCCTCCTCGTCCCTCGTGAAACAGGTCCCGCGCTTTTTCTGGGACAAGGACTCCAAATTTCTTATTCTACAATTATTATTTACAGTATAAATTACTACTAATTTCCAGTAAAGAGACTATTTTTTGGGAGCTCTATGAACAGTTCTTTACTTATTTGATTATCATCATTATTACTAGTAATTGCTAACTATGGCATGCATACCATTTTCTGTGTACAATACTATTTAGTTGGCTAACTTATCCAAAAGTAAACAATTACTATTATATTTTTTTAAATGAACAGTTATTATTACAACACTGAAAGTAGGGATTTTGAAATTAGATCAACAAATTAAGGGTCAAGATAAAAAATGTAGGGAATCCAATCACTTAAATTATAGTTGTATGGGCATAGTAAAATCAATTGGAAATATAAACACAAAATTCTCTTCTTTCTTTTTTAAATGGTTGAAGGAAAATTATTGTATGTGCACAGTGCACCGTAACAGTCTATGACGTTTTTCTTCTAACACTCCAACTCTACCTTCTGTGGGCCGACCTTGGAGTTTGCCAATGTTAATCATTTGTTTTAATTACTTTTTAATGTATTATACAATTCTTCTCCTGTTTTTGTGGTTGATAGTTTTTCAATGTATCAAAACGTATATTTTTTCATTGATATATAAAATATTACCAGTCAAATTCGATTAATTTGCTGATCATGTATGCTTTTGTTATATACAAGAATCAATATTGCTGCTAAAGAGATATTACCACTTCTTGAATTAAAATTTCTCTGTTTAATTATTTTTGTATATTGTGTTAGTTTTTACTTTTTAATCTTTGATTTAAAATGAAAGCATGCCTTGGGAGATACTAATTTTTCTTAACTGTATCATTGATGTTAAACGGAAACTTGGCTATTTAGAGAAATAAGAGTAATATTCTATTTTTATTTTTATTTGGCATTGACATTTAACGGAAACTTAGCTATTTAGACAAATAAGAGTAATACAATATGTGGACTTGAACTCGTATAATCACACAACAATAAAATTATTAGTTACTACAAACCACGAGAATACAAGTCATGGTCGAATAACATTAATCTATTTTAAAAGCAAGATCTTCGATATATTTTCATAGACAAGAAATCGCACATAAATATATACTTTAGAGTAGTCTTAACTTGTGAGAAATTTGATTTTTTTGACGGATCCCATGTATTAGTTTAATCAATGAATAATACTATATATGTTATAAGGTGTTTAGAAGTTTTTATTTTCTTTGAATTTTTCAAGCAGCTATGCAAATTTTAATTTAATTTTATGTTTGTGACAACTTGTATTATGCATTATATTTTTCTTGTTTAAATTGTTTAATTTAGATCTTAAATGATATTTATACGTAAAATATGAAAAGACAGATAATTTATGTCGTTGTAATTTAATTTATGTGATTTTAGATTCTTTTTGTTTTGTTTTACAGCTAAAAACCATCAAGGTAACAGAAACAAACTCGTCTTAAGATAGAGCCACAATCCAAGAGTTTAGAGCGTACATAAGAAAAATAAAAACCTCGTGAATCAAATTACTTCGTACCTTGATTGAAGACTCCTCAAAAATACTGTGAACTGTAATTGAACTCCTTTTGCAAGGTAGCCCACACAACTATTGTAGCACGTGGAACATAATTAATAGAAAACATAGGGAAATAAAACTTCAAATTCTTGAAATCATCCAATTCTAATGCAAACCAGGCTTAATCATTCATATTATTAGTTAACGCAAGAAGGTCTTGGCAATCAGTTTTAAAAACAGCGTATGTAACTTGTAGAGAACAAAGACAAACCATCGTCCAAAGGAGAGATTCCAATTCAACATGCAACGGGGAGAGGCAACGACACGAACCTTTTAACCCATTATGAGTCAAAGTCTGATGATATGAAAAGGAAACCCGGTTGTGGCCACTACATGGATCCGACGGGTGCCATGAGCCATCAAATTGCACTGTAACAATATTTTGAAGATCTCAACATTATGCTGGAGTTGGGGAAAAAGGAGGGGTAATCCACCGCGTTTTCTCAAGCATTTGTTTCCGAGAAATCTTTCGCTTTTTGGATTGCCAATGTCAAAATTTATGCGGGATGAATGTTCTTTTTCTCAAAAACCTTAGCATTCCTAGCTTTATAAATATACCATAAAATCCAAGGATAACATTCGCTAATTCCATTCAGATTATGCATTCTCCAAAACAGAAAATCCAAGTTCACAAACACCGATTGAGATAGGAACATATCAACTATTGTTGGGATCGGAGAGATTGACTAGACTTGGAAAGCGGGCAGGCACTCAAGGAGGTGGTTAACCGTCTCTTCCGAATATAGCTGGGAAGCGGGTTTATCCGCGATCCGCGATTCGCAATCCGTAAGTTTTGAATAAAATTTTAAATACCCGAATTCGCCCCGTAAAACGGCAAGTAGAAATTAGTAAATCCGCGACCGCCCCGCCAAACCACGCAAAACATGCGGGTAGACCGCAAATCAAAAACAAATATAAAAAACCTGCAAATCCGCAAAATTAAGACGAGTATCCAAAAACCCGCAAACCTGTTAAGAGCAAGACCAAATTTTTATTGGATCGAGATAAATGTTGACCCAAAAATTACAAATGTGAATTCTGTAGGGCCTGCAGTCAAAACCCATCTAACCCGCAATATTTCTTTATCCGTCCCGACAAATCCGCAGAAATCTAATCTCATTTTTTCATATCCGAATCCGTCCATCGACAAATAAAATCCTACATACCCATAGATAAATAACCACTTCCCCGTACTACTTCCGGGGCACCGCACCGAGGACAACTCCTGTCCATCTATATGTGATTTTTGCTAAATTAACCATTTTGTAACCAAGATAGAAGGAATAAATATACAGGGGAAAAAGTATAAGAAGAAGTATTAATATTGTGAGAGATTTTTCCATTGGAAAAAAAAAAATCGTGACAAAAATAAAGTGAAGGCAATAACATGTGATCAATCGTATGATAATGGACTTTCTTAGTGAGTCAAAATCATTACGAAAGAATTATTGCGTGTCATATACATATGCTTGTGTATATATATTGAGAATAATTCGTTGATAAAAGCACAATGATACATCTTCGAGAGGATCCCATGCATAAGTTTTAAAACAAATAAACTAAAGATGATTGCATTTTGGATCGATCCATTACTAACATCATTACATTTTGCATACACAAACAACGTGTGCTAACCTTTTGTCAATAACCACATTCTGATCGTCGGCTAATTGTTGGTCATAGAGAGGTCACAATAACGTATAATTATGTGTAGTCTATTTTCCAATTTCATAGTCTTTTCATTAGATCTGTTAATAGATTACATGATGGTTTAGTCATTGGTTTAGTATAGAACCAGTTTATACCCGATGTTTATTCTTTTATATAAACAGTGTAGACTGCATTAAAATAGCACGTCTCTGTTGAATTTTTTCATAAAAATATTTGTCATTTTTGTTTGACTGTTTATTAACATTCCACATACCAAAATATTTAAAAGATTGATCATTGTAATTAATTTGTTTTAACATTCATACATTATTCATTTACCGCATATTTCATTTTTTTGTTAATTCATGTTTCATATTTCATATTTCATATTATCATATATATATATATATAGTCTGAATTATATTATTCATAAATATGTCTACGACAGTTAAAAGTCGACATACTAATTGTATGTGGCTGGATGTGTCCAATGCCATAGAGTCATATGTATACAACGAAACATGAGCCTCCAATATATATATATATATATTGGCTGGAGTTATATATGTGCGTAACCTAACTAATGACATTGCATACTCTTATACAAAGTTTTTGTTTTCGTATATGAGTGAAAAGGGAATGATGATAGTTGATGGTAGTGGGAAATAGCATGATGGTGTTACCATAAGAGTTTCTTAACAAATATCGAAATTGGTCCTTTCTTTGGGACAAAGCGTGCCTAGTTTCCTCTTTCCCTTTTTGTTTGTTGATATTCCATTGCATCTCTAACTATATATTGTCATTTTCATTTTCACCCATTTTAGATGTTTAAATTAATGTACCTAATATAATGTGAAATATGCTATGTATGTATATCTAACTATTAAGCATTCCATATTGAATAAAAAGTAAATACATTTGAGATCGATTGATCAAATAAATACATTATATTATGTACATGCACATAATGCGAAGTTAGTAATTCTTAGATGGAAAATCTTGGGAATAAATAAGAAAAAAGGGTTTTAAAAATAAAAAGTTAATTTACTTTGAAGAAAACTGTGGGTTTTCTTTCCCCAATTTAAAAATGACATCATAGTTGAAATTGATGTTCCATCAACAAAATGTGATTATTTTGATCCTAATGAAACACAAAAAGAAAAAAAGAAAAAAGAAAAAGAGTAGTAATTAAATCATTATACACGATTTAATAAAAATAATATAAAAACTCTTATTTTTAGTTGATTTTGAATGATAGTTTCATGGAATCTAAATAGTCTTAACTCAGGTTGAGTGTAGTTATATCGATTGTAGAAATTCAGTTCATAATAGATTAGAAAATCATCATCTCGAATGGACGTTCCATGATTCCTCTAATCGAATTCAAAGGAAACTAATACCAAAGTAGTTTAAAGAGGTATTGGTCCAACTATTCATTCTTAACCGATATGATATTAATTTGCAAGTCTATGATATTAATATATATATATATATATATATATATATATATATATATATATTATGATCACTTTTTCAAAAGTTTGTCATTTTTGTTTGTTTGATAAATTTTGTCGAAATTGGTTTTACTTTTTGATATAGCTTACTCTGAATCTAAAAGCCTGAAATATTAGGGTTAACGTAGACTGCGAAAAACCACATATTACAGCAGGACGGAGATAGCGAGGAGGCGCATATTACACAAACCTACAAATTGGTACCTCCTAATTTCACGAGGATAAGGGTTAAATAATATTTGTCTATACTTAGTTTTTATTAAGTGATAAACACAAAAATGGCACGAAATTTATTAATACAATAAGGGCCGAACAAGTGACTCGACAAGAATCACGAGACTAGTTCACTTACATGTTCAGAAATGGTAGTTTGGTACAGTTTCTCATAGTCATAGGCGATAAATAAATAAATTATGTTCTCTTCATATTTTAAAGAAAAGTTAAAAAGAAAAAATATTTGTTTACAATAAAAAAACAAGCGTACAACATAAAATCCCACTTTTGGATTTAGTTCACCACTTTCGGACACCGTTGGAATAAAAACGGAAAGTTTTGAAAAGGGAACACAAAACAATTAAAGAAGAAAACGATTCAGGGAAAATCTTGATGCCGTTGACTTTGTTCTCTACGGCCATGATTGAGCGTGTGATGGCTATTTCTAATAAACCCAAAAAATAAATTGATTGAGTTTTTCTGCATTTGATTGTAATTATAATCACTTTACATTTTGATATTTGAGGATATTGTTATATTCTCTACCACTATCAGAAAGCTAAAAATTAAATTGTTAAGTTAAGTGATGTATATGTGGTACTTACCGACTTACGCATGTGTGTGGTGTGGAGATGTTGCAAGTAACAAAAATGGGAGGCAAACATCGACGCATGTGTTTCTAACGTTTACTATATCTGGTATTTGATGTTCTTCACGTCGAAAAAAATTAGTTCTCTGTTCATATCGTATATTTGTAGTAACATGTTCAGTACAAATAGGCGATAGTTTCCTAACTTTATATCAGATGCCGGTTAAAATTCTTAACCCTTTTCTTCTGCTAAGTTTTCTTTGCCTGCTCCTATGACGCGCTATAAGAGGCGAATTCCGACAAGAAAGCTTTCATATCTGCAACGAGCGGTCGCAAAAAACCCACCAAATCCAGATTCAATGGCAACTTCTACCTCAATATTGGCGATCCCTGAGGCTATCCTTGTCTCTATGGAGGCAGCCGCTCAACTTTAACTGTGGCTTTTCTCAGCTTGTCAAGTCCTTCGGATCCGATTTTGTCTCCACAAAGCTTGGTCTCGATTGTATCTTTGTGGTGCGAAGTACTCTATAGAAGCTTAAAAACTCTCTCTAATTGTAGCACTCCTTTCAATTTGGAAACATGAGAGCGTTGTGTAACCATTCCAAATCATGTTATTGAAGAAAAATAAACCATTACGGAATGATTTTGTTGTTAGCGAGTTCTACCATCAAGGTTCATTCTTTGGGAAGATCAGAGTAGTGGTCAACCTCATGTGGTCCAAGTGGCACCGTGACATCACAGTTACAAAGTTCGAGATAGAGAACGCATTTCTTTTCAGAATCCCTAATACCTCGGCCCATAAGAGAGTCTTGGAAGAAGGTATTTGGTTGATTGATGGTAGCACAATGTTTGTTGCAACATGGACTCCTGGTTTCACACCCACAAAGCCGACTCTAAAATCGGCTACTGTCTGGATTGAGTTGAGAAAAGTCTCCCTAGAGTTTTACAACCCCAAAAACTTCAGTCATTTTGGAAGACTTGTGGGTTATCCTGTCCACCTCCATAAGGAAACAATCGCCATGACAAACTTTGAAGTGGCCAAGGTCATCAACGAGATAAATCTATTGAAGCCTCTTTTAGAAACAATGTGTGCTAGATTCAAGAGTGGTGAGATTTGAAAGGTAGAAGTCTCGTGTCCTTATTTGCCTCCCATCTACACAATCTGTAATGAACCGGGTCACACATCCAAAAGATGCCCTAAAGTTCTTCTTCTTTGCCTAATGTGTAAAAAAGTTTATCATGAAACAACTATTTGCCCATTAACAAGAGAAAAATCAGATCTGATTGCCATTATCCCAAATGGAAAATCCAAACTAAAATATGCTATCAAAGCACCAACTGGTTCTCTTGTCACACTTGCTACCTTAGAGCATGATGGAGCCTCTGTTTTTATGAAACCTACTGGGGCTGAAGCTGCATCTACCGTTTACACTGGTGTGAAACATGTTATACCTGATTTGAAAGGAAAATGTCAACTAGTTGTTGTGGAGTCTAACACTGAGAAGAAGATAATCTCACGAAAAGAGATCTGCAGCCAATCAATGACTATGGATCCAACTCAACAACATGCTCAGACTAAAGTTGTTAATAAAGGTAAACATATTGCAGTGGATTTGGGAGATCTATGTGATGAGTTCAAAATAATATACTCAAAGTCGACAAAGAAGAAACATAAATTTCAGAAGAATTTGGAAACTTTTCCCGCTATCCAGAATCTTCATGGGAGGGCTACCCCTCCGCAAGAACTAGTCACATCACCTCATTTTTTGTAATGTCGTTCTTCTGTTGGAATGTTAGAGGTCTAAATGACCCAGATAAATAACAGAGGTTAAATAATTGGTGCCATCAACAGAGGCCACTTTTTGGATGTCTCGCGGAGACCCACATTTTGGAGCATAATGCTCAGTCTATAATTAACAACATCTTACCAGGCTGGAGGTGGATGTCAAATCATAAGCAATATCACTTGGGAAAGATTATGGTAGTATAAAATCGAGAAGTCTTCTTTATAATGTATCAAAACACATTGTAAATGAACACTTGTTGTGTCACATTAACGAATGTTGACACTAGTTTTAATGTGTCCTTTGTTTATGCCTCAAATCAGCAAATAGAAAGGAATTTTCTTTGGCAAACCATCTCAACAATGTCTATCACTAGTCCTTTTAGTGCCTCGTCTTGGTTAGTTACCAGTGATTTTAACCAAACAATGAGCCCAACATAACACTCAAACATGGATAATTTTGGTTTGGTTTCTGCTGGAAGTAGAGAGCTTCAAAATTGTTTTGAAGAAGCGGGATTAGTGGATCTACCATATCATGGTCATACGTTCACTTGGTGGAATCACAAGCAGGCTAATCCCATTTCTGAAAAATAGATAGAATAATCTGCAATGATCAATGGATTTTATTTTTTCCGACAGCCATATTGAGTTTTGAAGAGCCTATCTTTTTAGATCACTCCTCCTGATGTATTTGGCTACCAGAAGTAGGTCCAAAATTGAAGAAACCATAGTGTTATCTCAGGTTCTTCTATGCTTAGAATCAACCAAAAATTAAAATTTCTTAAATGTAAGCTTCAGACTTTGGATCGCTCAACTTAATCTGGAATCCAAATCATAGCCGCACAAGCCCGTGAGACCTTAAAAAGCGCAAAACATCCTCCTCTCTTGTCCATCATTTGGAATGCAGAAGCGAAATCAGATGCAAATAGAAGATAGAAAGAGTTATCAAAGGCAGAGAAAATATTCATTTGGCAGAAATCTCGTATCAAGTGGTTAGATCTTGGAAATAATAACATTGGATTTTTCTATTGAGCGGTCGCTGCAACAAACTAAAAAATAGCGTTCAAGGTCTTCGCCAGTCAGTCAGATGGTACTCTTACTATAAATCACCACTTTATAAAAACCATATGCATCAACTACTATAAAAACCTCTTAGGCTCGGATGCTCAATCTATTCCAAATCTTGAGTCAACCATAAGTTTTCTTTATCCATTATGGTGCTTAGAGTTTCAAAAGATAAGTCTTGCTAAAATCTCATATTCTCATGAGATCAGAGCTGATTATTTTGCATTGCTAAAAAATAAAGCTCCAGTCTCGACGGCTTTACATGGGAGTTTTTTTTTTGAAAATATTGGGATATTATTGGCAATTAGGTTTCCGATGCGATTCTGGATTTCTTTGTCTCAGGAAAATTAGACATGCATTGGAACTCAACTGCTCTCTTATTGATCCAGAAGATGCTAAATGCTAAAAGGATGACATATTATAGGTCGATCTCACTCTGTAATGCAATGTACAAAGTTATCTCTAAATTATTGATATGTAGGCTATAGTCTATCTTACCTGATATGATCTCTGAGAATCAGACGAATTTTATTCGAGAAAGACAGATAGTTACAAATGTACTCTTAGCTTCCGAACTTGTTCAAGGTTACAACACTAATAATGTCTCAAAGCGGGGTATACTAAAGATAGCTCTCTGTAAAGCCTTTGATTCAGTTGAATGAAGCTTTGTTCTTGACATATTGAAAGTGAAAAACTTCCTGCATACGTGTATTTAAATGGATCAAACTGTGCATCACAACAACAAGATTCTCAGTTTGGTTAATGGAGAGTTGTGTGGGTACTTCAAATGCACTAAGGGGATGAGACAAGGGGATTTGTTATCCCCTATCTCTTTGCCATCGCCATGGATATTTTCTCAAGGATGTTGAATGGGAGATTTGATGAATGACTGATAGGTTTCCACCCTAAAAACTCAAATCCTTAGGTATGTCACTTAATCTTCGCAGATGATGTGATGGTATTTTTTATGGCGAGATCTCAACATACTAGGCTACTTCTCCACAATTTCTGGCATGATAATGAACATAGATAAGTCTTTTTTTTTATGCTCTTTGTGCGGTTCATGGCTTATTCAAAAGGGAAATTCCGGTAAGATACCTCGGACTACCTATCATTCTGAGACATTTGACCATAACAAATTATTATCCTCTGATTAAGAGAGTAAGGTCCCAGTTGAATTCATGGAGTTTAAGACATCTCTCATATGCTGAAAAATAGCTACTGCTATGTTCGGTAATCCAAATCACTATAACATATGGTGTTCAACATTCATTCTTCCCAAGAGATGTATCAAGGAAATTGATAGGATGTGCATGTGATTTCTTTGGCCAGGCAACCCTGAAACTTCTAAGCAAGCTAAAGTTAGTTAGTCACAAGTGTGTAGACCAAAATCTGAAGGAGGGAGGGCTAGGGCTGAAAGATATTTTTCTTTGGAACAAGGTTTTTGGGCTCAAAATGGTATGGCTCTTGTTCTCTTCATCGAAATCTTTATGGGTAGTTTGGTGTCGGAGACATAAGCTTCATAAGAAGTCTTCACTCTGGCTGCTATAAGATACTAGTGTTGGCTCATATATGTGGAAGCAACTACTGAAGCTTTGTCATTTGGCATCTGACTTTATTACTTGCAAAATTGGTAATGGAGATGATTGCTCATTCTGGATGGATGTTTGGACCCCTTTTGGTAAACTCATTGATTTTTTGGATTAAATGGACCTTGTTTGCTTGGACTACCGTTAGATGCCAATGTATCTCAAACAGCTACTGAAGATTGCTAGAAATTCGGTGGTGTTCGAAGTAAAAACGATGAGACTCTTCTCTATCACTTGACTACAGTTTGGTGCAATCTCCAAGGTGTGAAGGACTGTTATCTATGGCAATCGAATTCAGGTACTTGCAACCCTAAGTTCAATTTCTCAGACACCAAGAAAATGATAAAGCCTGCATGCCAATTGATTCCTTGGCATCAACACGTATGGTATTCTGGCGCAATTCCTAAGTATGCATTCACACTTTAGCTTGCTTGCTTAGATCAACTCCCAATGCCAGACTTTCGCCTTGGAATATGTTGAAAGATAATACTTGTGCTATATGCGAGATATTTGTGGAAACAAGGATCATCTATTCTTCAGATGCTCTTATGCATATGACATTTGGAGGCTCTGCATCTCTAAGTTGGGAGCTCATTCATGGGTTTTTCGATTTGGAAATAATTCTTTTCTTAGTTGAAGGCTAGAGGTTTAAACATTACAGCTACATCTCTTTGGCTAGCAGCAGCTCAGGCAGTCATTTATATGATTTGGCGAGAGCGCAACAATAGAATCTTCAACAACATCAAAGTGTCGAGTGAGATACTTTTCAAAGCTATTAACAAGAACATCCGCAACATTTGATATGCTAGAAGGGAGAAACCTCGCTTCGAAGATTCTTTCTCTCTATCGTTCCAAGGAACCTTTTCCATATGATTTAATGATTTCGTAATCTATTCATCTTAATACACTTTCGGGGTTATTAACATGAAAGCCTTGTTGTTTAAACACACTTCCAAATTCTTTTCTTCTTTTTCTTATTGTAAATTTGTAAGCGTTCCATGAAAGTTAATATAACCAGAAAATTTAACTAAAGAAACATGTTCAGTAAATTGTGACATATATATAGTTTTATGTTCTCTAGTTAGGAGTCTGTTGTTAAAATATTTTAATTAGGACTCGGTTGTAACTTGTAACATGTTCACCACCGGCTGCATAGAAAACAGTCTGGTTCAAAGGAGTATAGTCCCTAGATATATATTGGTTCATTCACTGGTTAAAGTTGACCTGTGATCGTCTTAGGAAATATGTGAATGAATTAATGCTCATAGAGCATGTGTTTTTCGCTCCTCACGTTTGGACTAATACTCTCACATCTTCTTCGAATGTTAATTTTCGAAATCATCAATTGTGGGTTTTTCTAACGTACGGCTCGGGTGTTCATCAAATTCTTATGCTGGCATCTACAGCAACTTGGGTCACCGCCCACTACGCCAACATTGTTCTCAAGCTGCTTTTACAAACCTCAAGTTACATGATTTATAAAGAGCGTAACATACGAATTTTCTCAACAAATCCAACCAAAATCAAACCAAAGCGCAAGTAGACCGTACTATTTACGGTCGGCTCATCTCGTTTTCTCATGAGAATCCGCTTTAGCTCTATGTCCCTCCTTAGTTTTTTTACTGTGACTATATTTTTCACCCATTATAAGTGTGGTAAAAAATTCTTAATTTTGTTTGTTCCATTTAGGCTTTAAAGAACTATTTGTTTTGTCGGATGTAACCTTTTCTTTTTGGAATAAAATCTTAACACTAAAAACAAAAACTAATGTTCAACTTTTACTTTGCACTCATTTAATATATATATATATATATGTCTCATATTTTTTTTTGCAAAAAATTAGTAATCTTTATAATAAATTTTTGCAACAAAACACGTTTTTCTCTTGCTTAGAACAAGTTTTTGCTCCTCACGTTTGGTCTAGTAATTGTGATCTTCTATATAAACTTAACTAAAAGTAAACTCGGTTTCTTACAATATATATGTTGTTTAAATTGTTCAAGATTTTAGAACTCTTAATACTTATAAAGCCTAAGCAAAGCCGTATTTAAGGTTGGTACAACAAAAGAACACATTTCCTTTCTTTTTATGTAATATAGTTATGAAACACTTACCGTGTATATATTCTCATATCTTTTAAATACATATATACATATATATTTAAACTCTATGTAGATAATATGTGACTGTTGCGACTTTTTTGTTAAACTGTTTATATATATGAGAAGTGGATTCAGAGCTAATTAAGTCAAGATTATCATGCCAACAATTCAAGATTTAGGTGGTACATATTTGTGAGACTTTATTGGCCCATCCAAGCACTAAATGGCGTACAATCTTTTTTTTTTGGGGGCCCGGGGGAGGGCTTCTACAGTTTTACTGTAAGAATATTATGAGGTGTCTTCTTTTATATATACCCAAAAACTTTGTAATACAGTAGCATCCTTCTACAGTAAGTAGAGGGTTCAAAAAAAAGAAGCAAGACATTGACCTCTCAATAGTTACACCCTTACGAGTTACGACCAAACTTTAACCCTTTATGTGTGTGGATTTATCATACTTAAGTTCTCAATAGTTTAACTTTAAATCAAAGTGACACTAAATCTCTAACCAAGGTACACACATTGATATATTATACCTATGTATAATCACTTGAAAATCTGGTCTTTAACGGTTTAACCTACATGATACCCGTTTAGCAGTTCTAATTAATATATTTCATACACTGACTTATCTTAATAGTTCGCATTATTCCTTCACTTTTCAAATAATAAATCTCCTAGGTTTGCGCCTCATCTACTAAAATACAGCCATATTTTTTTCTTACATTTGATATTTAATTGGTTTAAGTAGATAGTGCATGTTTAAAAAACTAGAAGAAAGTCGTTGCTAAGCCCAAAATCTAGTTAATAAAAGGATTGAACTAAATTTTTTTTTTTTTATAAATGATGTTCAAGAAACAAGGGAGAGAAGAGAAATGTATGAGAGGATGATCGGTAGAAAGAAAGTAGAAACCCCCACAGCCCCAGTATCTTTTTTTGTCTGTGGGGATCACATCTTCCACATCTATTTTTGTTTTAAATTTTCGTTATTTTGCAATTTTTCCATTATAGTATGATTTTGCTTCAATTGTTTGTTAATCATTCTAATTATGGAATATTAAAGTATATCATAAATTCGTATCGAGTATTCATTAGTCCATATTAAAGTAAAATCAAAATCAAACCTCCCTTCATGGAAATTATACCTAGAAGATCCTCTCCCGTATTAAATTTCAAAAGACAACAAATAAATATCCCATAAAAGCAAACTTTCCAATGAACCGGTAATAGCCGGTATAATTCTCGTCACTTGAGGGGCAAAAGCGTGACTGGACATCGGCAGACAAGAATTAATAGTATTATTTTAATTCCAAAAACTTCCTCAAACAAAAAGGCTCTTCCACTTCTTATCGAACTCCAGACATTAAAAAAAACCAATAGCTTTATTTATATATATATAAAGCTCATAACTCCTTTTTAATTGCTTGAACATAAAGCAAAAAACAAGGAATTTTCTGTGTCCAGCTTTTATCTTTGGAGTTTGGTTTCTGGAGAAGACAAAAGTTGCTGTCTTTTTAAGAGTTCGAGATCCATAAATTTATAAGTGACAATACATACATACATACATACGGGGTCGTCTCGAGTTTCGTTAAACTTGACCCGTTTTTGTGAGCTTTCCGGGTTGGATTCTTAAATTATGGGTTCGGAGATTAAGCAGATATTGAAGAGCCTCTGTTTCAGCCATGGATGGTCTTATGCTGTGTTTTGGGGCTATGATCCCACTAATTCCATGTACATTCCTCTTCTTTTTTTATTCTTATTAATTCTGTCTTGAATAAGAAAGATTTCCATAAATTGCATTTCAATAAATAAACTTTGGTGCCATAAAATATGACTTAGTTTTGTTGAATTCCCTCTATTGGATGGAAAATCATGTTTTCAGGTTATTGAGATTTGAAGAGGCATACAATGATGAGCACTCAGTTGCACTCGTTGATGATATGATTCTCCAGGCTCATATTTTAGGCCAAGGGTAAGCTTTACAATTCAGTCACATATTCATATACATATACATGCGTATCTTCATTTGTATTTTGTTTTTGATGACTCCAGAATCGTGGGAGAAGCCGCCTTAACCGGAAATCATCAATGGCTGTTCTCAGACACATTGTTTCAGGTTTGTTCTCTTTTTTCAGTTCTTTTCCTTGGATGTTTGATTTTCTCTTAGCTATATTTTAGTCCATAGCACATTTCATGAATAACAATTAAGTATCTGATTGTTTTGCAGTGTGAGCATGATGAGTTGCAGAATCAGTTTCTCTCTGGCTTTAAGGTGATTTATATAATAATCTCCAAGTTTAAGGATTCATATCCATTTGCATCAGACTCTTATATGCAGTTTCGATGTTAATTTACAGACTATTGCAATCAGTCCAGCAGGATTAAGCGGCGTTGTTCAGTTGGGATCTACTCAAAAGGTTTGTATAAAATTAGCAATGTTTTGGATACGATGAAATAACATTTCTTGCTGTGGAAGTCATGGACTAATTAGTGTTTCTGAATCTATCTATCCATCTTGAGGTTCTTGAGAGTCCAGAGATGTTGGAACAAACAACAAGATCTCTGCAGGAGGCGTGTTTGAAACCAGATGAATCGGTGGATCTCGATACTCTGTTCGAGTCTTTGGTACCACTGGTAGATTGTGAGATTGTCCCTGACTCTCTTCAAGGACTCAGCTTTGATGACATCTTCACCGATGACAATCCTCCTTCTTTGCTCAGTCCTGAGATGATCTCTGGTAACACCTGCTGTGAAGCAGCTTCTTCTTCACACCAAGATCTAACAAATGGAGATGATTTTGGGTTCGACATTCTCAAGTCTTACTCTCTGGACGATCTTTACGAGCTGCTCGCTGATTCACCAGAACAGAATTGCTCTTCCATGGTGATCCAAGGAAATGACAATGATCTTTTCGACGATTTGGGGATGAATTCTTTGTCGACACCTAAAGGACTATTCTCTGAGATCATAAGCAGCAGTCTAAGCAACAATAGTTTTACTAGTTCTCTCACAAATGTGCTAGACTATTCTGGTGTGAATCAGAGCAAAAGACGGAAACTTGAAACATCATCAGCGCATAACTCGAGCTTGTTTCCGCTGGAGGAGACAGTAACACTTGGGAGTCTGTGGATGGACGAGGAGAGATCAAGCGTTGGAGGGAATTGGAAGAAGTCTCATAAAGAAGGTGTGAAGAGGAAGAGAGCAAAGGCAGGAAAAAGCAGGAGGCCGAGGCCTAAGGACCGTCAGATGATACAAGACCGTATCAAGGAGCTGCGAGGGATGATTCCAAATGGAGCTAAGGTAATAATAATAATAATACATGATGTATATGGAATATTTCCTTCTTAATTAGAGAGATTAGCAAATAATGCATTAATCTCTAATAAGTTGATATGATTACTCAACAGTGTAGCATAGATACGCTGCTTGATCTGACCATAAAACACATGGTGTTCATGCAAAGCATCGCGAAGTACGCAGACAGACTCAAACAACCATATGAGCCTAAGGTAAACGAATCAAATCATGAGTAAATTAATGAATCAATAAATATTTGTTTATTGATGACTCAATGGGCAATACACACACACACACACACACACATATATATATATATGATACAGCTGGTGAATGAGAAAGAGAGAACATGGGCGGTGGAAGTGGGAGAAGAAGCAGTAGTATGTCCGATCATCGTGGAGGATTTGAACACGCAAGGGCAAATGCAGATAGAGATGGTATGTGAAGAAAGTGGGGAGTTTCTGGAGATAGCGGATGTGGTGAACGGATTGGGATTGAACGTATTGAAAGGAGTCATGGAAACACGACTTGGCCAAACCTGGGCACACTTCATCGTCCAGGCTAATCCACAAGTCACCAGGCTTCAAGTCTTCTGCTCACTTGATCACCTCTTTCACCAGACCAAACATCATAATTTATAGCACTTTTTTCTTTCTTTTTTTTTGGTTCTCGTTACAACACAATCTGTCGATACTAGTAACGTTGTAGTTACCATTTGTATAAGAAAATATTACATCAAAGATTATTTATCAAAAAAAAACATCAAAGATTTGGGCTTTAAACGTCGAGTGTCCATCGGGAAAAACATACCCAAAAAGGCTCCTTTATAGATTCGATAAGACGGCACCGTTTGGGAAGAGGATAGCTATTATATCTAACTGAATAACAAAATAGTTTCCCGTTATCCTCGTAAGGGATAAGGACAGAGAGCATTTGACAACAAATTACAATTTTCTCATTCTCTTCTTCTTCTTTAGGGGTTTTGATTATTCGTCTGGCGAAATTGAAGCTTCGTCTGTCATTCTATGCTTCCTTAGAAAAAACTATGGAGATTCAATGGATCCATTAAGAATCGCTCCAGCTGACCGTCATCGTCTTGGAGATGGGGATTCCTTTCGCCGCCGTACTCCGATTCCGATCTCTGTTCCGATCGGCGATCGACTCCTACTGCTTCGCCCGTGAGGCCTTCTCCGATCCAATGGTTCTCCATTTCCACCTCAGTCTTCTGTAACCCCAATACATCCTTGCTTGTTCTCTTCTCCTCCTCTTCTTCTATCTTCTTCTATCTTCTTCTGCTTCCTGAATTCCTAGGTTACATATTTCGCCGTGGACGAGGCTGATTTCGTCAAGAAAGATCCAACTGGTCGCTACATTAGGGTACGCTTCCCCTTTCCTTACTTGCAATGTCCATGAAAATATTCCGGAGAAGATGATTTATATATAATAGCTACGTCTACGAAGTAAGCATTCATGCTATTCAGGAATGAGCTCTTCCTTGGTTTATTTCGATTGTATGGTTTTTTGTTCATTAGTTTGTTTTTCTTCCTTCAGTATGGTGACGTTCTGGGGAGAGGAGCCTTCAAAACTGTGTTTGTTTGTTTATACGTACATCTCATATGCTTTTCATTTGCAAGCACATAATAATGGAATTCTAAGAATGGTTTGTTTTAATCAGATATAAGGCATTTGAGCAAGTCCAAGGGATTGAAGTTGCTTGGAATCTAATGAGCATCGAAGATGTATTGCAGATACCTGGCCAACTCGAAAGGCTGTATTCCGAAGTCCATCTGCTTAAAGCCCTTAAACATGACAACATTATCAAACTCTTCTACTCTTGGATTGATGATAGTAACAAGACCATCAACATGCTCACTGAGCTTTTCACCTCTGGTAGTCTCAGGGTGTATGTCTCCTCACTCCTCTCTTCTCTTTCTTTCATTATTTGTCTTCCCATTGATTGCTGATTTTTCTTCAAGCGCTAGGTATCGTATGAAGCATCGCAAAGTTGATCCCAAGGCCATCAACAACTGGGCTAGGCAGATTGTTAAAGGCTTGCATTATTTGCATTCTCACACCCCTCCTGTTATTCACCGCGACCTTAAGTGAAACAATTTATTTGTCAATGGAAATACCGGAGAGGTCAAAATCGGAGATCTTGGGCTCGCTGCTGTTCTGCAACAACCCATTGCTCGAAGTGTCATAGGTGATGATACTATTAAAACTTCTTCACTCTTATTGGATTTTTGGCAAATCTATTACAGCTGAATATTTTTGAGTATGTTCAGGTACTCCTGAGTTCATGGCGCCTGAGCTTTATGAAGAAGAATCCAATGAACTTGTCGACATCTATTCTTTTGGCACGTGCATGTTGGAGATGGTAACATGTGAATATCCATATAGTGAATGCAGAAACCCGGCGCAAATATACAAGAAGGTTACCTCGGTAAGTCTGCCGTGATATCTTACATATCTCTTTGACGTGGGGCTCGTCTTTGAACCATTATTTGCAGGGTATAAAACCTCAATCTCTCGCCAAAGTTGATGATCCTCAAGTTAAGCAATTTATAGAGAAATGTCTTCTTCCAGCTCCTTCTAGACCAACTGCTCTAGAGCTCCTAAAGGACCAACTCCTTGCAGTAGATGGCGCCAAGGACTCTGCTCTTGCTGCTTCATCAGATACAATATTCAATCCTGCAAAACCAACACAGTCTGAACCTCGTCCTATGGATGTGGATCATAAGGTGAATAAAAGTGTTTCTATTTTCTCCTCTGCTAAAAGCAGTCACGAATATGCATGGCTCCAGACTATTGAAGTCCAGAGGGTAGCTGAAAATACCGAATTCAGGTTGAGCGGAGAGAGGAGAGATGATGTGACAGTGTCAATGGCTCTGCGGCTCATCAGGTCTGTCTTAGGATATCTTCTGGCCACTTTTTCGTTTTCAAATGTTTTATTTATAGTAAAAGAAAGTATTGGATTTTGGTAACAGGTGAAGCAAGAAAAAGTTGATTTTGACTTCTATCTGAAGACGGACACAGCAAGAGCAGTTACAGAGGAGATGGTTGAAGAGCTTGATCTGTCAAGCCAAGAGGTTATTGTGGTAGCTGAGTTGAAAGTTGAACTGATAATGAAGCTGAAGGCTAATGGAAGCCTGACTCATCCAAACAGTTTATATCAGTTGAAGGATGAAGAAGTTTGGAGAATCAATGAAGTCAAGACATATCAGCAGAGTACTACTATGTGGTCTACTCAAACGAGGCAGAAGAGTCTTTGTTGGCTTCGTGCTCAGTGGTGTCAAATGAGCACTCGGGTGATCTGAAGACGGAGCTGAACGTGATTGAGTCGCAATATAACCAGTCGTTTCAACATCTCGTGAGGCTGAGAGAGGAAGCTATAGATGACTTTGCGAAGTACGCACAAGCTGCTTTGATTCCTTCACTTAACGTTGCCACAGTTTTTTGGGATTTGCTCTCTTTTTGGTTTGTTTGCTGCTTCACTATTTTTTTTCTTTTTAAAGTTTCTCGTCGCTTTGGTTATGTAATATGCAAAGCATCAGGAATCACAGATTGAACGAATGAAATGTCTTTGATGTTCATAAAACAAATAACTTCTACTAATTCAAAACTTAGAAACATATGGATTCGGAGCCGATGATGGTATATATAATTAAGAGATTAAAAAAATAGATAACCAATCAAATCATTTTTGCTTTGTGGACTAAATAAAATATTCAAAATTTCCATTTTCACATGATTGCACCGACGAAAGCGGCGGAAGCCAGCGAAGCAACGACAATGGAGAATGCCGAAATCAGCGCCGACGACGACGATTTCTGAGAGAGAGGAATGGAGCCGAAGGCGTTTTGGTAAGAGGGAGCGTCAGCATCGGCCGGAGATAAGGCGTCTGCTTCAGCGGAGAAGGTGCCGACGGAGATGAGGAGCTTCTGGTACTTGAGGCAGTGGCCGGGATGACCACTTGTGAAGTAAAAGGTTCCGTTTTGGGTGAGGTTGACGAGAGAGTTGCCGTCATTCATGTACAAGATGGGGTCTTTGGTGTTGCAGCTCTTGAAATTGGAGGGCTTCACTTGAATCAGTGAGTCTTCGCTTGGTGGGTACAAGAACACTGTTTTGTTGCAACCAAAAATATGATTAGAGATTTAAATTGTAAAGATTTGAAGGATTCATTGATTGAATACTTACAGAGAGAGTCACCGATCTTGAAAGAGTGAGATTTGGGCCATTTGGAGTAGACTTTAGCATCAGTTGGGATGCCCCATGAGTCCAAGTCCCCAACTTTGTAGACAGTCGATGTCACTTTACCAATCTCTTGTCCTAGCATTATCATCACCTGTAATAACAACACCATCATACTGCTCAATCTCATGATTCCCATCTCCCTCTCTTGATTGGTGTGCTTTGCTTCTCAGATCTCCTGAAAAGCTTATATAAATTGGTGAAGCGAAAATGACAGTTGTACCCCTGAGGATTGGTCACATGCCCCCAAGTTGGCAATGTCGCATTATACTATCAATTACATGAAGGGTCTAATCGAAATTCATTTGCAATAATATAATGTCTGCTTCTGTATTGTTTCACATGGCCGCCAGGTCTTACATAACGTGTGGTTCCATAGATTCATGTGTTCAGAACTTACAATTTATAAATACTCGTTCGCGTTGCCATTTCCACGTTTTAACCAGAAACGATCATTGCCCAACTCCAACTGCAACGAGACTGGACTTCCTCTAAAACACCAACGCAGATTCCTTCATTATGGGTTTTATAAAGAATGTTTTCGAGGCACAAAAATTATCAAGATTAAAGAAGAATAATTGCCAAAGCCCAAATAAGCCGACGTTCATATGTTTTTGAATGTTTGCTACATCTGGTGAAGGCACAAAATCCAAATATAGTGGAAAGACTTTATGACTTAAGGACCAACATATTAAGACAAGCAGAAAATCATCAAGATATCAACACCGTCTGAGTAACAGGCGTTTCCTCTTTTTATGTCATGGGAGTGGAGTATTTGGGTTATTTAAGGGTTTAGAGGGTCTGCTTCTGAAGTCATCTCCTTTGCTGCTGACCACTCTTGTGATCCTGCAATGATAATAAGATACATTAGAATCACCGGCCGCAAGGTGATCAGATCAAAGGCGCTATTAAAAATGAACATAAACGGTTTTAATGCTTGGTGGGAATATGCATGCAAGTATGATAAAACAATCTAAGCATGCAAAAGATCAAGTGCAATGTTCATCAGCTAGCAATTCATGCATAAATATGAATAACCCGCAGAGGTTCAGTTTGATAGCAGCATATAATATTCCCAAGTCCACTAGTTACGTTAAACAAATCAAGCGTGTGTACCACGTGATTTTTACTTCCCATTACGCCATTTAATGAGTAATGTCAGAGGACTTACTTGACTTGTGGATCTCGGCTACATTCATCAACCTCCTCTGCAGTATAGAGGCCACAAAAAGGAATACAGAGCACATTCCAAACATCACGGTCATTGGAAACGCGTCAACCTTTACCATAAAAAAGGAAAGAAAGGCTCGTAAGTCCATGGAAATTCATCTTTCCTATACTGGTTTGCATCCAAACAAAGAATCCATATGATAGATATTGAACAAATAACTTTGAAATGGTACACTAAGTATCTAAGGGCTAGCCCTTAGATTACATATGATGGATATTTAACAAATAACTTTTAGATTGTACACTAATTAACTAAGGGAAAGGTACTCGTTCTAGATTAATTATGAATGAAATGAATTCTAGATACACTCAGTAGACCGAGCAAAAGATTTACAAAAATGCTTGCAAGTTCTCGTCGGTAGAGAAGTGTATTACTGGATATAAATTGTGTTTAAGACCATAATATTTCTTATTAGCAGTGGTACTAACACTACTGTCGCGAAGAAGTCTGAATAAAATGAGAAATGGAGAACTCACATTGTACAATACAAGGCAGACAAAGATGTTGAGTGGGATACGGAAAAAATTCATGATGGTGCTTCTGGCTTCCTCTGGAATGTATTGCGATCTCATCTTCATTATAGATGGCCAGAATATTCCTACACAAGCTTCAAATGTGCAGAAACCTATTAACTGAATGCATCCAGAGAATGATATGCTTCCACCTTTTACACCTGAGGGCGCCACCAAGAACTGTTCCAAATGGAAATTGAGAAGTTATTATATAGCTAATACTCCTTGAATATGGAAAGGAAATTATGAGAGATATCAAGAGAGAGAGCATACGCTTGTTACAACAGGAAGCATTAGAGCTGCAGAAGATATTACGAATACGATCTGCATATAGCTCTCTACTTTTGGAGAAGAATGTGCCAACAAACGAGAGGCAATGGAGCTACCAAGCATGGAAGCCAGCATGAATGTTGCAAATATGAAACCATGTGGAATGTCCTCATCATTTGGGCTCAAAGCAGGAGTCCAGAGAAACACAAAGGTGTACATGGAGCCTTCAAACAGAGACTGTATAGCCCCAAGCAATGCGATCTTCTCATCTGATTCAAAAAAAGAAAAAACGGTGTCAGTGGGACTAGAGATAGAAGAACGCCATATTATGTATGTCTAAAAAACCAGGCAAGGTAAGAGATTGACCAGAAGCAATGGCAGACCCGGCGTTCTTGAACTGGGTAATAAGGTCTTTGTTGTCTGATGGATCTCCATAATTTTCGGACCATGATGATATAATAACGGCCATGCCAATAGCAAGGAAGCAAGCAGCAGCATCGAAGGGAGCAACAGGACCGAGGGACAGAGAGTCGACAAGGTAATTGCCAAAGAGTCCAGCTAAGATGGCGACTAATCCATTGCCAAGGAATATAGCCTTGGAGAAAGTGACTGAAAGCCACTGCTGCTCGAAACCTCTCTTGTTGTGCTCAGCAACGAGCCAAGACTCGAAGGCAGAAAAAAGCAGAGAAGTAGCGATACCACCCAAAACACGACCCACCATCAAAACTTTATATTGGGGAGAATGTTTGGTGATACAGCTGAGAATATAGGTAATGCAGTAGGTGATAGAAGCTCTCTTACGACCCCTAAGTCACAAAGAAAACAGAGTCAGAGAGAGATAACAAGAATCAGAGCACTAGTATATATTTTCAAGAATCAGATGAGGCTCACTGTTTGTCGGCAAGAGATCCAACAATGGTGCCAAACAACATTGAAGATCCAAAACCAGCAATAAAGAGCTGACCGATGTCTCCCTTGCCGAAGCCATAAGTGCTGTAGAGATAGTACACATACGGACCCTGCAACCAGTCCCCAGCTGAAGAGAGAGCAATTTGTGTTTATGTACAAATACTATCAATCAAATATTTGTGTTTATTTACAAATACTATCAATAAAATCCGAGCTACATTCCGGTCAAATCACCGATCAAGTTCCACCGATCAGAGAGAACAAACAAATTACAGGAATAACAAGGAAGTGAGAGAGAGAGATCTACGAACCCATCATGAGCGAGTATACGAGGAGATAGTTGTTCTTGAAGGAGTTGAAGGCGGAGGAGGTGTTGATGCGATCTTTGTTCGATTTGCTCAGCTCCAAGCCGGCGACGATCGCACCCAGACAACCGAACACAACGAAGTAGAAGATCTCCATTGATCAGATGTGCGCTGGGCAAAGGCGAAGATGAGATTTGTGATTTGTAGAGACTGGAGTGAGATTTCATTTAAAACCGGACTAATAATAAAGAAGGTTCTGCCTCTCTTATTCATTTTCTATTAATAATTCCTAATTACTAGTTACTACTTGCTTTTTCCATTCATTAATTAATATTTTTTTTGTTTGATTTACGATTTTACCAATCACGATACATCACATAGCCGATGAGGCTTCTGGCGAAAGAGTAATCGGTCCACTGCTTCGAGCCTATGCGTTTTCGATATACTGGTACTGTCAAACCCCAGTCACCTCCGCCCCGCAAACTTTTCTCTCTAATGATCAAACACACTCTTATAAATCTCTAACCAATCGTGCCCTTGACGACAAGCTGGAGCGTAGCAAAGCGAACCTTATCACATTAGGTCCAACTTTACTTGAAAAAGGTGAGAAAATCCGTTTAAGCATCGCAAGTCTCGCACAAGAGAAGCGGCGAAGGGAATTACGGAGCGCTAAGGTATGCAATTTCCACATTTTCAATTTGCATGCTTTGGTTCTGTATAATCTTAGATATTGGAGACACTAAAGCTTCACTGTTGTTGCCTATATTACTCTAAATCTTTATGTTTAGGGTCCATAGTCATGATAACTACTAGGCACAGAACATTTGATAGTCATCTATGTTTATTCAATGTTAGATTTGTGTTCATTTATGTTTATGCTCCATAGTCATCTAGGCACAGAACATGTGATACATATGTTTATCTGATAAAGAAATTGAATTGATGTTTATCTGAATTTGATGCCATGCCAAGTACATACATTCGTCAAGCTCAGGTACCTTGTTGGACGTTTGTCTCTATATATATTCTTGGTGGACAATGTTAAAAGTTTGTTAGGAACTATTAATAGCAAAGCTTAGTGTCTCAGTTACCAATGTTTGGACTTAGTTTTATGAGCCATGTTTCGCGTTGTAACTAATGTTTTTGCACCAGGGAATACGGCTTCAAAAGACACCTCTAAACAAGGGAATGCAGACTCAAAAGAAGTTTGGCGGTCAACATTTGCTTTTTTTTAGAAAACCAAAGGTATGGAGCTTGAGTTTCTACATTATGCCATTTTAAACTGTTTTAGAAGAGTCGCTAAACGATGCAACTTAGTAATTTTTGTTCAACAGACGGATACTCAGTCAACGAAAGCATTTGGTAAAGAACTAGAATATATTTAGGATGTGAAAGTAGGAAACAGAAGGCTTATAGAAAGACTGTAACAAGGTGGCAGATGTTGCCAGATATATGGAAAGCTGAACACAGTGAAAAGCAGTTTAATTCTGGATTTAAAGAATCAAAAGGGAATCAGATATCTAAAGAATCTTATGGACAGAGAAAGGCCAAGGAATCTTCCAGTTATTCTCTGCTTGATGATGATGACAAGGACCCCATTGGCCGTGTCCTTTCTCCTTTTTCCAACTGTTTCTAAAGTATACTATAACTGGTTATTGTTATGTTTTTGTACACAAGAGCATGAGTTGTATTGTAATCGCTCAACCTCTTTCTTTCATAGGGAATGGTCTTGGCAAGAATTCCCACCACAGAATTGAAGGCGCCGTAAGGTATTCTTGCTTACTCCTATTACTATATATCTCGCAATTACATTTTTTTTACCCAATCGTTAATAGTCCTCAGGAAATTTACTCTAGCAGACAATTTAATTCATTCCTTTCAAAAGACTTCAATTTTCGAACACTTAATTGCTCTCTAGATAAACTGCAGTGTGGTGCTGTTTATAAAGATTTATACTTTCTAGGAAAAGCTTCCTACTTGGCTCCTGCATTTCTTTGGTTAATTTAGTATTCTCCAGGTGCTATTTCTTCCTTTTAAATTGATTTTGGTTCATTTGCATTGCATCTAATAGAATGACATCTGGATGTGCAAAACGAAAAAGAAAGAAATCAGAGGAACTATTTATTCAATCTCAAAGAGGTTTTGTAGATAAATTTGTTAAAATAGTAAATATCAATATTTCTCAATCAACTGAAAACATGAATGATAAACGTGATATTGATGATGGTGGTGGTCCTAGTCGACTAAGTGAGCATGTTCCAAATGCATATATTCTTGAAAGTTGAATGTTCATGAGCAAGCAAATTTTTGGCTGAATAGAGTTGATTGTCCTAGTCAATTGAGTGAATGTGTCAAAAGTATTTTTATTGATATTTATGATCCTAGATATTTGGATAACCTTGACAATAAAATGAGAGATACATTAATTGAACGTGGACCTAAAAGAGAATAGAATTTGGTATTTGAGCTTGGTAAGAACAATAGGCATTTCTCATATGAAAATTATTCTAGAAAATTGAGTAATGGAGAGACTTGTGATAGAAATTGGTTGGTTTATTTAAAACATAGGAATAAAGTTAATTGTTTTTGCTGCAAGTTGTTTAAATCCCGTGGTTATTCATGTGTGTTATAAATGATGGATTTAAAGATTGGAAGCATCTTAGCGAGAAACTTAAAAAACATGAGAAGTGTAGTGCACATGACTAACATGAAAACTTGGAATGAGGTGAAAGTTAGATATGAGGAAAATAAAACTATTGATAAAGAATTGCAAAAAGAAATTGAAAAGGAGAAAGAACGATGGAGACTAGTTTTAGTTAGAATTATTGTTGTTGTAAAATTCTTGCTAAACAAACTTTAGCTTTTCCTGTTTCAAATGAGAAACTATACCAAGATAGTAATGGTAACTTTTTAGGGATGATTGAGTCAATTACTGAATTTTATTTAATAATGCAAGATCATATTAGGCGTATTTCGAGTCATGAATACATCATCATTATCTTGGTCATAGAATTCATAATGAATTACTATATCTTTTGGCACATAAAGTTCAAGTTTCGATAGTTAATATCATTAAAGAGGCCAAGTATTTCTCTATCATTCTTGATTGCACACCAAATGTAAGTCATCAAGAGCAAATGACTTTGATACAACGTTGTGTAAAGCTGTCGAATAGAAAGATAACATTAGAAGAATACTTTCTAGAGTTTCTAAATGTAGATGATACATCTGGATTAGGTCTCTTTGCTAAAATGATAGATGCGTTAAAATCGTTGGATCTTGATGTTGATATAGTGAAAGGTCAAGGATATGAAAATGGTTCCAATATGAAAGGAAAGCATCAAGGGGTTCAAAAGAGATTATTAGAAATTAATGAAAAAGCATTATATATGTCATGTGCTTGTCATAGTCTTAATCTTATGGTTAGTGATATGGTTTATTCTTGTGTGAAGGCCATTTCTTTTCTTTTTGGAGTTTTGCAACGCATATACATATTGTTTTCTGGTTCTACAAAAAGATGGAAGATTTTGTGGGACCATGTTCCTTACTTGACTGTTAAATCTTTGTCTAATACTCGTTGGGGAAAGTCGTATCAAAAGTGTTAAAAGCTATTAGGTTTCAAGCTCCTCAAGTAAGATTAGCTTTATGTAATTTATTTGAATCTTGTGATGACGCTATAACAAAAACTGATGCGGAAAGTCTAATTGGTTTCACTTGAAAATTTTGAGTTTTTATTTGGCATGACTATTTGGTACAAAATTTTGTTTATGACGAATACAATAAGCAAGAGACTACAATCTAAATCTATGTGCATTGATATTGCTTTCAAACAATTGGCTGGTATAATGGCTGTTTTTTTTAAAGTTTAGAGATGAAGGGTTTAGTTCATGTTTCAAAGTAGCTCAAAGTCTTGCACATGATATGAATGTTGATCCTATATTTCCAAGTAAACATTGTGTTTTTAGAAAAAAAAACAATTTGATGAGAATGATCTTGATGAAGAAACACTATCGGCTGAAGAGTGTTTTAGAGTTAATTATTTTTTTGTTGTTGTGGACATGGCTATTGTTTCAGTGAAGAACATGTTTGATCAAATGATTAGTCTTTGGATTTTTTTTTTTATTCATTGAAATTAAAGTGTTTTGATAATGAATTAAGAGAACATTGCGTCAATTTTCACAAAACATTCTCTCAGGGCATTGTATCAGATGTTGATTTAAATGAATTTTATTCTGAATTGAAAGCTTTGCAAATGAATTTATTAGACGTGCCAATAACACCTAGTGAAGTGCTTGAGCTTGCTGAAAATATAGGTTGCACATATTTCAATAGCTTATCGAATTTCACTAACTACACATGTCACTGTAGCATCAGCAGAGATAAGTTTTTCAAAGTTGAAACTTCTGAAAAATTATATGAGATCATCTTTGTCCCATAAACGGTTGAATGGTTTAGCTATTTCGTGCATTGAAAAGAATATGTTAGAAGACATTGATTTGATACGGTTATTCATGATTTTGGTTTAAGTAAAGCTAGGAAGAACTGTTTCTTATAAACATTTTTTCTTCTCTTTTTGGAATGACTATTGGGTTTTTGGTTTCAGGTACAATAATTCTTAACGGAGATGAGTGGTGCTATGAGATAAATCTGGAGGCATTCACAGTTTAAGACATGAAGTGAATTTTTTTTTTTCTTTTTCTCGTAGCGTATGTTTCAGTGTTTAGGGTTTTTTTTTTTGTAATCGCCCTAGGGTTTGTAAAATGTTTGGGCCGGGCTGCGAGGATGTTAGAGAGGTTCTTGGACGTTGTGGTTGTCGGGTACTCATGGGAGATTTTCCGGACACGTCTTATCGGATGATAAACCGATCGACACTGTCCATTCGGAGGTGAAGATTCTGAGTAATCAAGTAGATCTTTTGACGGAAAGTTTTAAAATATTTTTGGGTTTGTTTTATTTGGCATATATTTTTCAGATTTGTTATAGTTTTCGATTGGTTTAGATTGAATCTTTGTCATTTTGCTTATGGTTTAAATTGTCTTATTTCTATCAAGTATTACATTATCGTTTTTGTGAAGATTTGGCATGGTTTTTTATTCGATTAGGATAAAGATTTGTCAGTTGACTTATGGTTTTTTCTTTATTTCTACTAGTTTTTTTTTTTCATTTTCTTTTCCTACTTACCCACTCCATATTTCAAAATATCTCTTTGTTTTTTCCTTCGCAAAGAAAAATTAAATCGTGAAGATTAGAAATAAAATATTCACTTACATATTCTTCTTAGTTATATGTATCCGTGAGATTAAGTTGGAAACCAATAGAAATATGCACAAACAAACAAAAAAATCTTCGTTTCATATATGTTGTATCACTTATTTTGTGTATTTACATTATTTATAAGTGATGCAAATTGATTTTACATAATTTATATAAGTGATTTTAGAAATAATGATGCAAAATATTTGTATCAGTTGTGATGAAAAATATTGCATTATTTATGTAATTGATGTTAATATACATAATTTACAAATAAATGATGTTAAATTTACATCAGTTACAAAAATGATTTTAATTTTGCATTAGCTAAAATAAATGGCAGTAGTATTTGTTACAATTCTAACAATTGATGTTATATTGTTGTATTGTTTGTTTATAATTTGTAAACAATTGATGCTATAACTAGTTGATTATTATAACTAAATTTAATTAATCAAAATATTAAATTTATATGATAATATATAAATTTATTGACAAACTCTCACATATTATTTGATATTTAATTAAAATAAATATGTTAAAATAATAACTTAGTGATGAAATTTGTTTCATCTAAACTTTTATTAAATTTATTCTAAAACTCCTCATAACTTGTTTTGGCAATGTGAGACAAACAATTGATATTAATTTTTAGTTTACATCTTTTCTTTTTTAAGTGATATAAATTAAAATAAATTAGTATTAATTTTATTTAATTGATGTCAAATAACTAGTATTGACATCACTTATTATAATTGATGTGAATATATAATTTTTTTATCGATTATTAATAAGTAACTCAAAATAATATCATTTATTTGATTGATGTACCGTACTATTTTTATAGTGTTATTGATGTTTTAGTGATTTTTCACTTTATAAGATGTTTTAGAGATTTTTTGTAAGTTTCTATGTAAAGAATTAAATGTATATAACTTCTATGACAGCTTATATTATGTAGTATATTTTGTCATTGGTCTTGTTTTTTCTGTCGTCTATGGACCACAACAAACTGATCCACTAGCCCAAATCCTCACTTATGGAGGAAGAAGATTTCCTATTGAGGGAATCTAACCTAGGCACAACTGAGATTAGAGGTGTCAAAATAGGTAGTTCACGTCCATTTTGATCCATCCATTGTTGTCTATTTTGATTGTGGATAAAATATTGACCGTGTCTATTAACACATGTGTCCATTAACAACCAAACCCACTAATTTCTGCTCAAATGGGTTGTCTATGGGTCAATCGATCATGAGGCTCAGTTATGTTTTGTTTTTTTCTAAGATTAATCCGCCGGAAACTGCTGGAAATCGTTAGAATTCGTCAAAAATCGCCGAAAATCGCGAGAATCACCGGAAATTATCGGAAACCGTCAAAAATCACCGGAAACTGTCAGAAATCGGCGAAAATCGCGATTATTAATTTGGGTCAATTCGATTTTGACCTAGATTTTTAGGGATTATGGGCCATTCATTGTCCAATAGTGTTTAATTTGTTTTATCCATGGAAAAAATTGGATCTAAACCATCTTAACCCGCTACGTAAATGATCTTGTCCATAAACCGTATTAGATATAGAGAGAGCATGGTCAGCCTACTCATTTTAACACTTCTAACTAAGATGGTGACATGGAACCTTTATACCTCTATCAACTCCCATCTTTTTCATTGCTCAAATTATCTATAGTTGATATTAAAATATAGTTTTGTTATAAAAAACATTATTTAGATTTTTAAATTTTGCATTTTTAGCCAGACAGTCTTATATTTTGGAAAAGAGGAAATATACACAAGTTTAAATGTTCTACAGTCACCCAAACGCCATCTTTTACTTCTCCGCTTTTCGTAATCTGCATATGGACACACTTTTTGTACTGATTCATTTTTGAGTCTTGTTACTACCCACTTATTTTTTACCAAAAAAGCCCATTGACATTTCTTTTTGTTAAGCATTGATACTCTCACTGTTAGATTTTGAGAGTTGGAAGGAATGCACAAAATTTCCTATGAATGGAAGATTTTATATTTTAAAAAAGAAGAAACTGTTTGATAAGAAAAAGAATATACAGGCTTTAAAGGAAAAAATATCTCCATTTTATCTGTTACCCTTTCATTCCTTTTATATCCATTTGCCTTCCAAATGACTACCATTCAGAGCCACAATTACCAAGTGATACTATTAATTTCTACTCTTGTTTATACTCAATAGATTATGATGCCGAGTCACTTGATTTATCAATAGGAAGATAAGGATAGCAAACGTAATCAGATAGAGCTCACATTAAAATATTTATCAAATAAAAACACAATAATAGCTCGCAAAAATGGAATACATTCCAAGCACGTGGGATGTTAATCCTTTTCTTTTGTTAAAAACGTGGGATGTTAATCCTAAAGCACAAAGGGCAAAAGATATATTATTGATTTCATGCTTTGGCGAAAGAAAAAACCCTGTTAAGCATACCTAACCAAAAGCGTTACAATTTAATCCAAAACAGTAAGACGAGGTACACGTGAATTACTCCTTTTCCTTCTTCTTTTTTAAGTAATAGACAATTCAATTCATCGTGTCGTTAATATTAGGCTCGATTCAGATATTCGAGATTTTTGGGAAGATTCTGATAGGGTGGATCTTCATTTTTACTATCTGGATCAGCAAATATCCGACTCCAGACCAAATTAAAAAATATATAAGTAAAAAAAATTTGGTCTAGATTTGGATATATGCACATATTCGTTTCGAAATTTTTTAACATTCGAATCTTTAACCTCATATATATCTTTTTTTGAAGATCCGAATCTGAATCCGGATCCAGATATTATACGGATCCGGATATTTCTGCCTAGTTAATACTTTTCAAATGTGTAAACAACGTCCTTAAATTGATGTGGTTCGCAAATAACCAATAAATTTTTCTTGATTTCTCAACTTATACGGTCCCAACGTTTAGTTTCTCTATATCTAGAACCATCTCCTCCTTTCATTTCGCTAACGCCTATATTCCAGTTTCCAAACAAAAGTCCTTTTTTTTTAATTTAGTTGACTATGGCCCATTTCCTCGAGACTCAACAATCCCTCGTATTCTCCGGAAAGAAACGGAACGACCGTGATGACGACGACGGAGACGCCGTGGTTGCAAAGAAATCAGCACTGGCGGCCTGTGAGGTCGACCCTGCGGCAGCGTTGGCGAGCATCCGACATGAGTTTGGAGAGCATGGAGGAGTGAACATGTCGATCGAGGCCTCCGCCACCTTCACGGTCATGGAACCGGATACCATGAGGCGGATGTTCGCCGGAGAGCTGGGACCGGAGAACGACTTCTTCGTATACAGCCGACACTTCAACCCCACAGTGCTCAACCTCAGTCGCCAGATGGCTGCTCTCGAAGGCACCCAAGCCGCCTACTGTACCTCAAGCGGTAATTATTATATTATATATAACTGTTTATATAAAATAAAAAATATCCAGATCCCATGGAATCCTAGTTGAGTTTTTTTATACGGAATCCTTGATATGACTTCCAACTTTTGATGCTTTAAGATATTTAAAAAAATATTATTGGGACCACGTCAGGTATGTCGGCGATATCGTCAGTGATGCTGCAGCTGTGTAGCAGCGGGGGACACGTCGTGGCGTCGAGCACGCTCTACGGAGGAACACACGCTTTACTAACTCATTTCTTGCCAAGGACCTGCAACATAACCACGTCCTTCGTCGACATAACGGACCATGGCGCGGTGGCGGATGCGATCGTGGAGGGTAGGACACAGGTTCTCTACTTTGAGTCCATAGCCAATCCAACGCTGACTGTGGCCGACATACCTAAGCTGAGCCATATGGCACACGAGAAGGGCGTGACGGTGGTGGTTGACAACACCTTTTCCCCCATGGTGCTGTCTCCGGCCAATCTTGGAGCCGATGTGGTGATTCATAGTATTTCCAAGTTCATTAGTGGTGGGGCCGACATCATCGCAGGTAACGTGATTTGATTTGTCCCTTTTCTCTTTAACGTGATGGAGCTATATAACCGTACACGTGTCTTTGTCGTGGAACTACTAAACAGGGGCCGTGTGTGGGAGCGAGAAGTTGGTGAAAGGGATGATGGATCTGCGTGGCGGGTCTCTGATGCTGCTGGGTCCCACCATGAACGCCAAGGTGGCCTTTGAGGTCTCCGAGCGGATCCCTCACCTAGGCCTCCGCATGAAGGAGCACAGCCAAAGGGCCCAGGTGTATGCGGAGAGAATGAGGAAGCTTGGGATGAAAGTGATATACCCGGGGCTCGAGACCCACCCGCAGCACAAGCTACTCAGTGGAATGGTGAACAAAGACTACGGATACGGAGGATTGCTGTCAATAGACATGGAGACGGAGGAGAGAGCCAACAAGCTAATGACATATCTCCAGAACGCCACTCAATTCGGCCTCATGGCCGTCAGTTTGGGTTATTACGAGACACTCATGTCCTGCTCTGGCAGCAGCACCAGCAGCGAGCTTGACCCCTCTCAGAAGGCAGCCGCAGGTATCTCTCCTGGTCTTGTACGAATGTCGGTGGGATATGTGGGTACATTGGAGCAGAAGTGGACACAGTTCGAGAAAGCATTTCTCAGAATGTAATATCTTATATAATGATGCCTTTTTCCCGAACACCAATAACTTTATCATCTGCGTTATCTAATGTGGCCAACCTTCCGTTCCTAATTTTCTATGCTTAGGACATCTCTTAAGTGTATTTTTGGCTCTTTCTAATAATGGTTTTCTATTTTGATGATATATGATGTGTCCCCAAAAAATATTTGCTTTTCTTTTTAATCATCTACGGCTAGAAATATTAACTTAAAAACTCAGAGATGCCTCCACATTAGACTCGAGAGGATTGAAGCACATAGCAAACCAATTTATTCTTGGCCGCTAAATTATCCACTATAGTCTTACTCTTTAAAATTCTAAATCATAATGAAAGGGCCACTCAGAAAGAAAAAAAGAAAAGAAAAGAAAAGCAAGTTCTATTTTTTTTTTCTTAATAGGAGTCGCCAAAATATGCAAAATTAAATTGGTATAAAATGATGATTTGAGTAATAGTGGTTGGGGTTTTGTATTTTTATATACTTAAATCAAAAATTGGTTAATTAATATGAATAAAGTTGAGGAGTAGTGGATCTGCGCCAAATGAGCTCAAGCTCACGAGCGAACTCCTTCTGCCTCCCAACAACAATGGTGATGTGGTCTTTGTCGGGGACGATGTGTATCCTGGCACGTGGCACTTTCCTCTTGACGCCGTAGCTGCACTCCACGGGGATCAGCTCGTCCCTACCGCCGTGGAAGACGGTGACGTCACAGTCCACGTTGTCACGCACATGTTCAAGATAAGCCTCCACTTTGCTCCCTGACCCGAAGATGATGTTGTGTAGTGTGTGCCACGACGCGTTGTGTGTGTGACACAAGAACCCTTCTATCAAGTACGTTCGCATCCTGCGTGCATACACCATCCCAATTATTCACCTTTTTATTGCTTCCATCCCAATTATATACCAATGTACATATATATAGCATTGTCTCACTATTGTTTCCTCACATTTATCAACGTCAATCTCAGGATGAAGACGAGATATCAAAGCTGTGTCCGGCTACATGAATTATTATCTACGTCTAATAATTGATGATTTGTTGGTTAATGAGTACCTGTTTCTGGTGAGTAGCCTGGTGAGAAATTCCAGCAAGTGGTGGTTCTTGCAAAGCACTAGACTGACTGTGCGGCTAACGTGCTCGTACCAGCTAGCCACTGAGGCTCCAAAGGCCATCGGAGGCCACACTTCCTTGGGCGCAACTCTTCTCATCACATATTGCGTCGCTTGCACTCCCTTTGGCACCGAGTAGTATGGCTGCACTCCCCATTAGTTCACATGTATATCAATAATTACCATACTAACCAGGAAGCATTATTCAACTAAAAAAAAGATTATATGACTCACAGGAGCCAATAGAGTGAGTGACTTGATGGCTCCTGGGTGTTTAACCGCTAGCGCAAGAGCCAAAATGCAGCCTAAGGAGTGAGCCACTATGTGGAATGTTTTGAGTCTGAACTGAGAGATCACCGATCTGTCTATCATCTCTAAATGCTCTTTCAATGTATACAACGAATCATTAGGCTTTGGACTTTTCCCGTAACCCAACAGATCCACTGCGAGCAACCTGTAATTTGATTTGGCTGATTCTGAGAAGTTTGGGAACAGAGTCTCTGTCCAAAACGTCGATGATGATAAGAACCCATGTATGAACACTACGTTCTCTTGTGCCTTATTGTCTGCACATTTAAAATTTTATATTTAGCTTTGGGAACATTAGTTTATAATCTTATAAAAAAAGTATTTGGAATATAGTGTGTGCGTGGAAAAATCGCTTAGGAACAGTGAACAAATTCTGAGATAATTTGGAGTGGGTGCGGAAAACTATTCAGAATTTTTTCACATTGTTTCTGAATTACCTCAAAAATTCTTCACTGTTTTTTGAGTGATTCTCCGTGTCCACTACACACCAAGTCAGATTCATCCCTCATTATATTATGAATGCATTTTTGTCTATTCTTTCAAGAATTAACGGATCCCTTTTATCTTTGAAGGCATTTCATAAAAGTAATGTTTTTTTCATAAAAGTAATGTTCAATCCTAATTAAACGCGACTCTCCATTTAATATGTATCGTTTCTTATTTTAGTAATAAAGGGGTTTTTTTTGTACTAAATGCAGAAACCCCCACATAATCCATAACACGAATAGTTAAGATGATGCTTTAGTTTGACTCTTAAGCAACCATTCTTTTGAGCAAAGAATAATTAAACTTTTTTCTTTCTCATGAGAATATATTACTGCGCTCTTAGATGAGAATGCATGCTGCACGAGACACTAGAGCGTGGGAGAAGAGCCAATATGGAAATGGTGTTCAAATTTCAAAATTGGACCACGGTCCACGGAATAGGGTATATATTGAGATTATTCACCCAATATAGATTATGTAAAATGTAAAATGTAAATGTAGAGAGTTAAAATATGTGTACCTTTGGGCTGTTGAACATTGACAAAGAGAGAATGGTTGGAAGAGAAAAGCCAAGACGTGCAGAAAGTGCAATGGCAATCAGACCATCTTGGTGTTCTTTGCAACTTCTCGACCACAGTGGAATTCACAGTCAGTAATTTCTTTTTAGTTGATGGTGATCTCTTCTTGGACTCATCACAGCATTTCACAGCATCCTTCTTGAAATACTTCACCAGCTTAGTGAGCCTGGTGATGAGTGAAGGGCGTGAGTAGAGTGTGTCGGAGATCTCATCCAGATGGATCTTTGTCCTTGTGAGTGAGACTATCTTTGAGTACTCTCCTGATCTTTCCGACACTATCATCTTCCCGCCTCTGCTCCCTCCGGCCGCCGGTGGTTTGGCCTCAGGGGGCGGACAGCAATAGCAGGGTTTCCACTCCGACTCAAAGAAGAAATCGAGCGTCTTATAGGTGAAGCAAAGCAAGAAATCCACAATGTCGAGAATGAAGAAGACGAAGAATCCCACGGTGCGGTTGAGCCACCGTGAGAAGCCCATGTTGTGGAGTTTGAGTCTAGTGGAGGGCATATGTGTATGTAAATTGTATGTATGTATGCGGTGATGTTGCAAACACAAACTGCGTGAGAGAGAGAGAGAAAGTATTAAGTTAATGAAGAGAGAGGAAGAGAGGAGAACAGATGGCAGATACATGAATTTATTGATCGCATTTAACATACATTGTTGGCCAAAATGATGAAATTGGGTGGCCGTTGAATCTTTTTTTTTGCAGCCCCTTCTCAGTCCTCGACCACGCATATCCAGCACATACTACCACATCCCTTAATATCTTTTTTTCTTTTTCTTTCAAAACGTCAATATTCGGGAACAGGAGGTGTCGATTGGTCCAGTGATAGCCAAAAATGCCACCAATGCCACTTACACAAAGTCAATGAAGTCACCATGCATGTAGGATCCCTTTGCGTTTCATTTATATATGTTATAATTTATTATGTTACTTTTTATTTATGTTTTAGGTTGTTTTCTTTGATAAATAAAATTTTGGACCATTTCTCGATTTGTGTATAATACTTGGGCAGATCCAATGCTATTTTTCTGTGTATCGTTCCAGTTTTAGTTAGGAAACTGTCATTCAAATTTTCATTTACATTAACAATTTGTACAAATATTTGATGAAAAATATTTTAAAATTTTTTTAATGTGAAAATAACATGTTAGGCATACACTAAAAAAATACATGCATATATATATTTGAATCAAACAAAACCGTAGATAGTCATAATGATACCATATATGCTTTGTTTGGTAAGACCATTAATGAGGGTTTTGGCCGGTTGATGACTTTTGGGCGTCTAAAATTTAAAGGAAGGCAACTAAATCTATATGAATATGAGATTGCTGTGAAACTGAAACTAATATGTACATCAAATAATTGAAGTAATGGCGGAGAGATGTAAATTGTAACTGTTGATAGCGAAATCAGAAGAATGAGAATGTTGAAAAAAAAAAAAAAAAAAAAAAAGAAAAAAAGAAGAGAAGAATGAGAAGTGATATGATGGCATGTGGCCACTCAACTCAATTCCATCACTCTGAATGCCCACCGGCCCATTTTTTTTGTTTTCCGGCAAGAATCGATGTGTTTACGTTAAAAAAACACAAAGAGTAATGCAATTTTAATGATTTACATTCTCCGAAAAAGATAATATACGATAAAAATCAAATACAAGAAAAAAGTGTAAAACGATGTTATAAAAGATAAAAACTAATAAATTTTAAATAAGCGGAACACGTCATATGGATATGTCATTTGAAGTGGTGTAAGGTTAACCGATGTGTGAAGATTGGCTTCTCCAAAATGCAATACCACAGAAATACGAAAGTATTTGTTGTATTTTTAAAATCCAAACTAGCGTTTGAAGTGTCGAAACATTCAATCCCTGAGGTGACAAGTGTGACGAGAGAAAACTCTCGCGAGACCCGAGGTGAACATGAGTTTGGTTGCCAACGGAGAGAGAGCAAAATTTCGAACTCATGATGCCGTTAAAGCGATGCATTCAACATCATACTCCATAGAATTTAAAATATGAATGAATTTGAAGAAAACATATTTTTCCTATGAGATGTAGTTAGTGAAAATATTCGATTCCAAAGGAAAAAACATAACACTACAATACTCTATGAAAGGGGAAGTAGAAAAAACTTTCAATGCCATCACAATTGCCGGCACTAAACGCTTATCCCGAACTATTTAAATGATTATAGGGTCTGTGAGTTTGCTCGGGTTGAAAGCTGGAAGACGAGGATAGAAGGTTTATAGAACAGCCTAGCAGACCTGTTTTTTTGACAATTCTATAATATGTATACATATTTTTGGAAAACAAGTTAAAGAGTAAAGAGTGTCAGTATAATAGTATTTGAAAATATTTCAGAATGAGAAGGACGTGTGCGTGGTCTCAAGCCACAGCTAGTCGATCGTATCTCTTAACCCAATAGTTATACCATTTTCTCTAATCTGTTGGGGGAAAATAAGTAGAAATATTCGAATGCTTGCATGAGAGTGATATATAGTATGTAGTATGGTAAGGAACGTGAAACCATATGAGGGTTCAAAAGTCTTGCGTCACACAACTAAAAAGCAGTCTCAGAGGTCAGAACCTATTTTTATAAATATTTAGCCAATCGAGCGGCTTGCTTCTAATTAGATCCCAATCTAGTACAGATACGACAAGTTAATGATGGAGACACACATATATATATATATATATATATTCATCAAGTCAAACTTCTATATTTATTTTCTTGCGTAGTGTATAGCATAATACTCTTAATCTTCTTTATTTATCCCATATCTTCGAGGTTCTCAATACTTGGTACATATTGTCAAACTTTGGTACAGATTGCCAACCTTTGTGCATGTATCACTATAGTTTTTTTTTGCTCATCTTGAACCATCTGGTGGTCTAAGCACCGGAAGATTCACTATCAGCCAAAAGATTTCTGACATCGTTCATATGTTTAAAGGTAAGTGAAATAGCTCGATGGATTTGGAGTAAAGCTCAAACTCAACCACCATATGGAGTTGTTTTGGTAGAGCAGAAAAAGAAGTTGAATGCAAGAAAGAGAATTAATTAGTTACAACTGTAAGTTACAAGCAATGACACAAATGTAATGCAATGGTCAGCGACGACTGCCACATTTGATAAATGCACTCCATTCCAACATGTAGCGTTAGAACTGGTTTGGACTGACAAATTGAGTAACAACGAATAATAATGATGAAAGTATGTAATGGAAAAGGTCAAAAGACTAAGAAGCCATAAATGCGAAGTTAATGGAGTTTGGTAGGGAGTTTCTTTTATTTATTGTTATCTTTCGAAACTTGAAAATACTCCTCTCCTCTAGTATTATTATTTATCCCTACTTGCAAAATGAATTAACTCATCTACTTTACCGTGACCAATATAAAGGCACTGGGTATCTGACTGGCCATCGACATGTATTCGTGAAAATAGGCTTGGGCCATTGCCTGTGGGCTATAAGTCAACAAAAAACTAAAAATTAATAAAGTGAAGTTATTATTGTTTAAGAGGCAAAGAAAGTGGACACTTGTAAGTCGTAAGTTGTGGTGACGTTTGTGTGGCCATTAATGTAGTAGAAAAAGCAGAGTATGTATGATGGTAAGGAAGAGCCAAGAGAGAGTTCATCCATGATCCATGGCGGCTATTTCTAGTCTGCAAGCAATTAATGTTACATTTGGGCGACGTGGCACTCGATGTGGGATTGCGGAGCCGAGCGGAGAGCCAGCTCCGATGGGTCAGAAGACTAGATACGACGATGGATTGGTGGAGAGAGTGTTCATGGGTCTGTTCGCGAAGAAGATGGACAAGTTCGGGTCGAAGAAGAAGGAGATAAAGGAGAAAGGGTTTTGGGAGTACGATTACGAGAGCTTCGTGGAGGTTTCAAAGAGAGTGATGCAGGGACGCTCCAGAGTGCAGCAGCAAGAGGCCGTGAGGGAGGTTCTTCTCTCTATGATGCCTCCTGGTGCTCCTCAACAGTTCGGAAAACTGTTCCCACCAACGAAATGGGCAGCAGAGTTCAATGCCGCTCTTACAGTGCCTTTCTTTCACTGGTTGGTTGGTCCTTCTCAGGTCATAGAAGTGGAGGTGAATGGGGTGAAACAGAGAAGTGGAGTCCGTATAAAGAAATGCAGGTAACAACTAACAAGTGATTGCTTCTAACACTTGTCTTGCTCAAAATGTCACAGCCTTGCTCCTACAATGTCTTGATTGAAGGTATCTGGAGAACAGTGGATGCGTAGGAATGTGTGTGAACATGTGCAAGATTCCAACACAAGATTTCTTCACCAATGAGTTTGGCCTCCCACTCACCATGAACCCAAGTATATATATATATATCTTTCACCCTAAACCTTCCCTCACAAGATCTCTACAGATATATAATGGGGGTTTGTTTTCATAAGCCTTAACTCCTTTTTTGGTTGTAGATTTTGAAGATATGAGTTGCGAGATGATATATGGACAAGCGCCTCCGGCCTTTGAGGAAGATGCAGCCACCAAACAACCTTGTCTAGCAGACATATGTACGTGTAACGAAGGCTCAGATTGCACAAATGTAGCAAGTATGTATCTAACATGATGCTTATAAATGAAATTATGATGTTGCCTGCGCAGGTTCCATGTCCAACCCAAGCTCCCCAGTCTGCCCTAAACTAGAGGCATGAGTGTGGATTGGATCAGCCACTTGTTTCCACTTTCCTGGGATGTCGTACTTACAAGAGATATACAATACTTTTCCCAAAACACATACATATAAAAGTCAACATTGTAGAGTTGTGAAAGTATCCTAATAAACACACTTTGAGCTTACTCATCTTCATCGCCTGTACTTATTTGTGTGTCTCTGTTTCAAATCAAAATTGGTCTTGGAGCTCAAGTTTCTAATATTAAATAAAGATCCTAGGAAAAACGAGATTAGTTTAGCTTTATAGCAACCCTGCGTCAACAATCTCAAGGACGCCGATCACTACTCCTTGGTCTTCGCCAACAGGTGAAGGTGAGCATGGAGGACAGATCCGCCATGTACAACCTCCAAGGCAACAAGGGCGCCTCTGGAAGGACCCCTCTTCTTCACCATCTATTTCTTCATGCCCTTCTCTGTTTTCTACCTTTTCAATTTTCTCGAGGGCATCATTCTCTTCACTCTCATTGTCTTGATTGGTACTTCTTGAAGCCATATTTGCAGGACAAAGAAATGAATGTCTTGTTGCTGAGAGGCCCTCAAGCTCCAAGATGAGTTTGAATTATAAGAGTAGACAGGCAATGGACTCTGTTTTACTTTTATACATTTGACTTTGCACATATGAAATCTAGTTTTCTGCAATTCCAACTGACTAGGTTGCAAGTGTTGGTTTGAGGGAGTGAACACAACGTACAAAGTAAACGTTTAGATAGAGAGAGACAAGTTAGGAGAGGTGGAACAGATGACGCATTAATGTTTTGAATGGGCCCTCGCTTAAGTGTACATCAAGAAATATTGAGAAGTGATTCATTGAAACCACGGGGAAGTTGTTGGCCCTTTAAGAGAGACATTGCCCAACAAACTATCACACATATGTTTACATAAGAGTTTCATCTTTAAACTGTGTTTGTTAGTTTACCTAAGAATAAGACAACCTTTAGTACCTACTACTTTTCTTACTCCCTAAAGATAAGCTGCAAGCTTTGTTGCGGTCGAATGATTGAAGCTGATGATAAACATGTGATGATGACTCTTTCAGCTTTACAACACACTTCCATGTTCTTAATTAATAATAGATTACCTTACTTTCTTTTTCCTAATTTATCTCAATACAGAATAAAAGAAGACCTCTTTTACAGCTAAAGCTTAGAAAAGCTGAGGGATATGAAGACGCAGAGGAGTCATAAAACGATGATGACCAGAATCTCCACTCTGGATCCTCACAACACCAACCTAGGAGAAGATATGATGGACTCAGTCTGCAAAACCTGGATACTGCTCTTCACAGTCTCAACACCAACGCAATGCATTTATTTGGGATCTCAATTTCATAAGGGTCTTCATGGGATCTCAACTAGACAAATCTCGAGCCGAGATCAAGGAATTGAAGGCAGAGCTGGACTACGAGAGAAAAGCTCGAAGACGGGCTGAGTTGATGAACAAGAGGCTGGCTAAAGATGTGGATGAAGAGAGAATTGGTAGAGAAGCAGAGCAGATGCAATACAAGCGGCTCTTAAAAGAGATATCATTTGAGAAGTCAGAGATTAAACGTGAGCTGGAAGAAGAGAGACATATGCATAGGTTGGCGGAGGTTTTGAGGGAGGAGAGAGTTCAGATGAAGCTGACAGACGCAGGGATTTTCTTGGAGGGGAAACTATCTTAACTAGAGGAATCTAATAGACAAGGGGAGAAGGAAAGGAATAGGATGATGAAACCAAAGATACTGGAGAGAGCGTGAAGCTCACCGGCGACGAGGAGATGGGAGAATCCACACATTAAAAGAGGAATAAAAGGGTTTGTGGAGTTTCCAAGAGTGATGAGAGCAATCAGATCAAAAAGTGAACAATGGGCTTCAAAGCTGGAGTGCCAAAAGGTCTTCCACTCTTCTCTCCTCTGAGTGATACTGTAAGCTTTTACTCCAATAATGCACTACTAATAAGATTTTCTTTGTTTGTCCCTTGGATAATATTTTCTTGAATTTGATTTCGTGGATTTTGCAACTAACCAAATATCGTTCAAATGCCAAATTAAGAGTCTGCAATAACCCATGTCGATTTGAACTATTAGAAAAATGTTAAAAATTGACCCATATATCCCTAGTATGGAAGTCTCCAAGAGAAAGTTGGGCAATTTGAATTGTTTTCGAGCTTCTTAATTAACTCTGAACAATTTAGTCTAAAAATGACGCAATCTGATTGGTGTAAGATAATAATAATAATAGACTTCATTAGTTATATCACTAATTAACCACACACATTTGAATATATGAAAAATAACCAAAAAGCAAAATCTAGACATGTACCACCGACAAGACATTCTCGGACGAATCACTTGTGATGCTCGATGAGACGACGTTTTCACCCTTGGCCACGGCTCTCACACTCTCTATCAGCTCATTTGTTCTTACATCTTCCGACAATATCTGCAACAGCTCTTCCGAGTTTATGACCAGATTCACTTTCCATATCCCACCTTTGCCGCTCGTACGCCTCCTCCTCGTCTTCTTCTCCTTCTGTCGAGTCCTTATGTAGTTGTTGTTTCTTGAAAAGACGTCCGTGTATGATCTCTTAAATACCCTGTGGTTGTAATCCAGAGACAGTCTGTACGGAGTTATCGCTGGCAAGGACTCGCTGTTGGATCTCACGTGGCAGCTTCCAACAAAAGTTTTCAACTCGTCGGAGACAATATTGGGCAAGAGATAGTAGGACTGACCGGGGACAAGGTGGTGGTGGTGAGGCAGGGGTTCCCAGAGGAGATCAAGAGCCGAGAAAATAGCATGGCCTGAGAATCCGTGGGAGACGGATCCCACGGTGACGGGGGAGTAGAACTCGAGAACTCCACCGTCGGATTTTATGACTTTAATCAATAAGTCTTCCTCCTCGTCGCCTAACCCTCCGAATAAACAGTTCCCCATGTTCGACTTGTGTGCTTTCTCTCTATACTCTAAACATAATGCTTCTCATTAAATACTACTACTCTTAAACTATGTGTACACAAAATCCGCGTAAATCAAAAGGAAAATGCGGTGGAATCTTCTTTGCTTTTGATACTTTTATTACTGCTATAGCTGCTTTACTGGTATAATTTACTTTTTTTTGGGGAGACATGCTATAGATAGCTTATAGTGTTAATTTATTTGTTCTTTGGTGATGAACATAGTAAAATAAATTAGCTTCAAGTGCGCCATTAACCTACTTTTTATATGCAGTCCATTTTATATAACTTCGTTTTCTTATTGCTAATAGCATGAAAGAAGTAGAGATCCATTGTCAGTGGAACATCTCGAGTTGTGATATCCCAAAAAAGAAAAAGATTTGAGCTATAAAGAATAGGTCTAATCATATTATACAGAGCAAAGGAGAAGATTAAATAAATAAAAAGAATAAGTAAAAGAAAGGGCAGAGTAAATGGGTCCATTCCACTCCCATTGAATTTTAAAATAACTAAATTAAAGAAAAGTAGAAAGAGGCATAGGTCGGGAGTCTCTTTTCAACTTTGTCTTTAATAAAACTCACCGGTCTCGGTAAGTCGACCTTACGTTTATACGAATAGAAAAGTCCGATTTTGGCGCCAGAAGCTAATTCTACAAAGATCCACTCACCAATTGACCAACAATATTTGATCCAGTTTTGCATTAGTTTGCTTCTGTTATTGTTCAACTTGACCGGCCCCATTGACGAATATTGTTGACATTTGTGAAATTGTTTGAACGTCATAAGGTATGGCCCATACATTTAAAATTTTTTGTACCGGACATCTGAGCTTCTCATATAATAATTCTTCAATATTATTATTTTAGTTATTTTATTATGTTTTGTAATTTTCTTATTGCAATTGGAATTGTCTTAGGTTTTTGGGGTTTAAGCTTTGATAAGCAATATACGGCTATAAGCACAGAGAAGAATAATTTTGAAAATTTTTACTTTATTCGGGGATTATTAAACTAAACGAATACTTTTGCATATATCGTTAGCTTTGTCGAAACATTCGATGAAGAGAACATAATCGATGTAAACCTACACGATTGGGTCAGCCAAACCGAGATAGACTTATTGCCTTTAGTAGAATAATCATTTCCTAAAACTGGAATTGTAGCCTCCTCTTTCCCATTTCCCTAGTTTATCATCTATCTCGGTTTTGATTAGTACCACAATTCATAGTATCATTTTATATAAAGAAAAAAGGAAAAACAAATCTTATTTATCTTCTATTGACCAAGAAATTTGATATCAAAATCCTTATTGTTTTATTGCTTTTACGTATTTCTTGTTCAAGGAAAACAAAAAACAAAGAGCATCTCATCACCTAGGGGCGGTTCTACCATAGTATCAGGGGAGGGGATGCACTTGCACCTAGTAAATTTTATAAATTTAAAATTTTACTTAAGAAATCATATATTGTTGATTGAAATGGAGGTATTGCACCCAGTAAATTAAGTTCGATGCACTACTCTTTTAGCATTTTCATTTTTCATTATTTTTTCTCTGTTTATTTCAATTTCTTTTTTTATCTCTCACCACTTTTGGTTTATCTTACTCTCTCCATTTATAATTAATTGTCGTTTTAGGATTGATTTTTTTTGTTTTAAATTAAGTGTCGTTTTACTATTCCATTGCAAATGTTTGATAAAATTTTCAATTATATCCCTACTGTTTCAATATATTGATCAATAAAAAAAATTCTAGAATATATTAATTAGGGGTAAAACACACACACACATATATATATTAATATGTATGAAACTTCCTATAAAGACATTTATTTATAAACAAAGGAAATTTCATTTTTTCTTTCAAATACACAATTTTTATTTTTTTAATATTAAAATACACAATTACACAACACACATATTAATGGTATGATTATTTCTTTCAAAGACACAATTACATAAACACATATTAATGGTTTCCTTTCCCAAAGATACATTCGTGTATAATTATAACTTTCAGATACCTTTACCAACAGAAACAAATAAATATTGTTTAAAAACCATCTAACCAATGATACTTATTGGAAAATTATTGCAGCCGAACCACACTTAAAAATGTGAATGATGATCAAATGCGATTGCCTTATCTCATGTCACACTTTTTTATAATCAGCATTTAATTTATACCCTTATAATTTGGTCAGCACTTTAAAAATTTTATAATCATGTCACACTTTAAAATTTTTGAGTTTTAAAAGTGTTTTATGCTTCTTTTTGAATGTTCTGTTACTAAATTAAGCAGCAAAAAAAAATCCGTTTTGACATGAAATAGATATATCCATATATTTTTTTGTGAAATGAAAAAATACGGATGAAGACACGAGCATTAAACAGATGTGACATTCCGTAGCCCATAAACAATTAAATGAGCAACGGAAGGGTCAAAATTCGATGTTTGAAAAACGTAAGAAGCTGTAAACGGAAGGTGGGCTATATCAGCCCGGTGAACACTCTTAATGACTATGGCCCCATGCACTCATGCAGGACCATTTCCCATATTTTTGGTTATAATTTGTCATTTTTGTTAAATAATGTTGATCTCTTATTTATTTATTTATCTGTTATCATCCAAATTCAAGGTATTAGATTCATACATTTTTCGAATAACACCGAAATATGTTAAATTATTATCTTCGGTGTTACCTAAACTGGAATTCACAACCTTCGACCTCCCTTTTAACATTACTTTATTAAATGAACTAGTTAACGTTTTTGACAAAAAATACAGAAATAATTAGGAAACGGAAAAACCTAAAACTACATAAAACAACTAAGAAATAACAGAACAAAACCAGATGGATCAAAAGATACAAAGAAGCAGTAAACCTAAACAGTGAAAGCTCAGCCTGCTCTCTACAGTGAGCCCTAGCCGATAACGAGACCACCATTGAACTACCGCAACCATGCTAAAACCCCACCAAGGCCGCCGGAAGCTAGAGCCCTAACTGCCCACACACAATAAAAATCGAGCCTGCTCAGAAACTGAGCCTTAGCTGAAGGTGAAACCACAACGCCATAACCGCCACCAACGAGCTACCGCAGTCACGATTATTAGAATTTGCGGAATAATTTATAAGCATGAGAGAATAATGAGAGAAGACTAGAGAATAGAGAATATAATAGAAGAAAACTTCTTATTGATTGGTTTTTGTTGTAACAATACATCTATATATAGGAGCACATGCAAGCACATGCAAACATATGCAACCACATAAAAGATCATGCAAGCACATGCAAGGATGCACAAGTCCCTATGTTGTTCATGCATTTATTCTAAATTTTGAATTGTACTCCTATATATAGATGTATTGTTACAACAAAAATCAATAAGAAGTTTTCTTCTATTATATTCTCTATTCTCTACTCTTCTCTCATTATTCTCTCATACTTATAAATTATTCCGCAAATTCTAATATGGTATAAGAGCAATGATCCTCATTTTGAAAGGGAAAAGAACCTTGGTCAGTTTTTCTCATAGGAGTATAAGCACTTAAGGCCTTGATGAATCCAAATCTCTCTTCTTAAATCTCCCATTCTCCCATTCTCTTTATATTACTTCTCAATTCTCTCATTTTATTTTTTTTAAGGGAAAGAGACCCTTGGTCAGCTTTTATAAGCACTTAAGGCCTTTTTGAATCCAAATTTCTCTTCTTTATTCTCTCATTCTAAACCTTTCGTCTATACAGTATAACGGCTGGAAAACCAACACAGGAACGGGTACTACTCCTACGCAGAGAAAGAAATTCTTGTATGTATCGTCCCATTCTTGGATCACAATGCTACATATTGTATAAACCATTTTCCAAATCTCTTCATCTATTTGTGATAAACGATGAAAAACTCAAAAGCTATCGTAATTCCGGTTATTCTCAAAAAAGAGAGCTATTTGTTGTGGTCTAGGACCATAAAGACCGCGTTGTGTGGCCGCGGAATTTGGAATCATATTGAAACAACTCAAGTTCCAAAGAGAGCCATTAAAATAAATGGAAAAGAAGCCATTGTTTTTGGAGAAGAAGAAGAAGTAGTCCTTGAGAAAGAAGCCAAATGGTTTCAAGAAAATCAAGCTGTCCTCAAAATCCTCCAAAATTCTCTTGAAGCTTCCATCCTTGAAACTTATTCATATTGTGAAGCCGCAAAGGAACTTTGGGATACTTTAAAAAATGTGTATGGAAATGTGTCAAACCTCTCTCGAGTGTTTGAAGTAAAGAATACCATCAACAATCTTAGTCAAGAAGACTTAGAGTTCACCAAACATTTCAGAAAGTTTCGGTCTCTATGGGCAGAAGTCAAAATGTTAAGGCCAAACACCATAGATCAAGTAGTTCTAAATGAAAGGCGTGAACAAAACAAAGTCTTTGGACTTCTACTCACTTTGAATCAAACATTCAATGACCTCATCAAGCATATTCTAAGAGCAGACAAGCTTCCAAGTCTTAATGATGTTTGTTCTCAAATACAAAAGGAACAAGGATCTCTTGGGTTTTTCGGTGGAAAAGGAGGTTTTCCCATGGCAAACAAAGGAGTATACCGGCAAGAGAAAAAGAATATATGGATTTGTGACCATTGCAAAAGGAAGGGTCATCTCAAGGATAAATGTTGGTTTCTTCATCCTCATCTCAAACCAAGCTTAGCCACAAGGACGCAAAGGCCAACCTCTCTTACGGAGCCACGGGAAATTAAGGACAAACTGGTTCATCAAAACAAGGAGAAGAAGTAGCAGATGATATTGTGAGAAAGTCCGACCTTGAGGCTCTCATCCGGTCAATTGCCTCTTTAAAAGAATCCGGTACCACTTTTTTTGCTAGTAAATCGAGTAAATCGAGTAAATCTCTTGTCATAGATTCATAAGGTACTCACCATATGATTAGTAACCCGAATCTTATAGACAATATACAACCGGTAACGGGTAATATGACTATTGCTAATGGAGATATAGTTCCCATAAAAGGTGTGGGTGATTTAAAATTGTTTGATAAAAACTCTAAGGCTTTCTATATGCCCAATTTTACGTCTAATCTTTTGTCGGTGAAAAAAACGACTTGTGATCTTAATTTTTATACTATATTTGGGCCTAATAGTGTTTCTTTTCATGATTTAAGGCTGGAAAATACTTGGAGAAGAGACTACCAAAGGGGAACTATACATTCTTAAGGATACTTCACTAAGCATTTCTACTTCTTTTTCTTTTAATTCATGTCTTAATAATAATGTTATGTGATATGGTAGATTAGGTCGTCCTCATTCTCTCGCTCTGATACCATATTAGAATTTGCGGAATAATTTATAAGTATGAGAGAATAATGAGAGAAGACTAGAGAATAGAGAATCGAATAGAAGAAAACTTCTTATTGATTTTTGTTGTAACAATACATTTATATATAGGAGTATAATTCAAAATTTAAAATAGATGCATGAACAACATAGGGGCTTGTGCATCCTTGCATGTGCTTGCATGATCTTGTATGTGGTTGCATGTGCTTGCATGAAAGAGAGTGAGAGAGAAGAAACTTGCATGTGCTTGCATGAAGAAGATAAATAATGATGAAATTGAATTATGATATTCATGGATCAATAACGATAACATCCTACCATACTGTCAGAAGTTACAACCCCAACTGCCCCAAATGAACCTCACAAGCAACCAAAAGCCTTACTCACCCACTGCTTGGAGCCTTAGCCAAAGAGAAGACCACATCACTGTAATCATCCCGTCAAACCACCATAACAATGCTAACAACCCACCAAAGCCACTAGAAGCTAAAACCCCAACTGCCCGGATCCGGTATGCAGAGAACCAAAGAACCGTGCCTTGCTGCATCGAACCCCAACCACACAACACAACTAAGGAGTACACAAATGAAGAAGAAAAAAATTGGTCTCACTTAGGCTTCCCCACCAAGGCCCAACCCAACTCTCTCCCGAACAACAACACCTGATACTTGTAACAAACATATCACCGAAAAGAATAGAAGCTTCCCAACCACTGAAGCAACCAACCTCGAGAATCCACTACCACCAAAGCCTCACCGTAGAGCCCACAACCAAAGCCACAACAAGAAGAAAACCAAGGAGGCAACAGATTTGGACCGGGAGAAGGCAACAAAGACACACGTAGGACATGCGCCACAGTCATACACCACAACCACCGTGGTCATAGACGCATAACCCAAACCTAAGAATATCGAAACCAACAGAAGTCGCTTCCTTGCCGAAGAAAGAGAAAAGGGAGGTCAGACGACGAGATATCGACACCAAAGAGGAAGAAGATGTCGACAACGAGGGGAAGCCAACGTCCTCAGGTGACTAGAACCACCCCGTTACTACAAACACCAAATTGCCGCCGAATCTGCCTAAAAACCAACTCAGGATATGCAGAAGAAAGCTTGAAAGAAAACAGATGACAGCAACAACGGGGCAGCCAGAGCCGGTGCTAGGTTAGCCACCGCACTCCGGCCGCAACATGCAACAAAATTTGACAGAAGTGGGAGCTCTAGGGTTTGGAAAGAATGAGAGCCGCACATATCCCTCACGCGCAAAGTTTTTCAATTTCACCGTTAGATGAGATTAACGTTAATGCTGCTTACGTTGCCACCTACTTCTTAGTCACTTAATAATCCAAACTAGAACTTCAAATTCTGGAAGGACGGGCGATATTTAAGACATGTGGTCTATTACACGATCTGAGGAGCTATTGCACTCTTTATCTAGCTAAACACATCCCAAACCGTTGAAAGCGTTCCATGCTTTCCATTAGACGTCAATGAGGAAGATGGTCCGTACCTGAATATCCGTAACATTATGCCATAACGTGTTTTAGAATGTCAAGTGGCCTTATAATGGTACTCGAAAAATATATGTTGACAAAAAACATAGATATATACTTATTCCATTTCGTTTCAGAACTTAGAATTTGTTTCAAAATTAACTTAATATTTACTACTTTAATGTATTAACTATAAAATAAATTATAGTGTTTAAAAAAACTATATATAATATATTAATAAAGGAAAAAATTAAAATTTGAATATCATTTTAATATGTATAAAAAACATTTTAAATAATATTTTAAATAATACTATAAAAAATATTTTAAATAATATTTTAAACATTTTAATATGTTATGAATGCTCATCTTGGATTTTAGATGATCAAACTGATTAGGGAACAAAAGTTTAGTAAGAAGATCTGTTACTTGATTTTCAGTCCGTATATGCAATAACTTGATGAGACCATGATCCAATTTTTCACGAACAGTATGACAATCTACCTTAATATGTTGAGTATGTTCGTGAAAAACAGAATTTGTAACAATATAGATGGTAGCAGTACTGTCTGAGAATAAAACCGGTATGGAAGCAACATCTACATGAAGATCTTTGAGTGGTGTGCATAACCAAACCATTTCACATGAAGCTAGAGCTAAAGCTCTATATGCAGATTCTGCAGATGATTGAGAAACGGTGGGTTGTTTCTTGGATCTCCAAGAAACAAAGAAAAACCAAGAAACATAGCAAAGTCTGTAGTTGAACGACGACTATGACAAGCAGCTCAGTTTGCATCAAGAAACCCTTAAAGAGAAAGATCAACCGATGCAGATAAAACATGCTTTGACCAACTGTTCTTTTAATGTATTAGAGAGCTCTGTATACAGCCTGAAGATGAGAAGTACGAGGAGACGAGGAAAATTGACATAACTTGTTCACTGCATAAGTGATATCAAGTCTCGTGATAGTAAGATACATCAATCTCACAACTAAACATCTATACATCTCTGTATCTTGTAAAAGTTCACCATTTTCCTCTGACAGCTTCAAATTTGGAACCATAGGACTAGAAGACGGTTTACAACCTAGCATACCCGCAAATGAAATTATTTTCAAAGCATATTTTGTTGATGTAAAGAAATACCTTCAGAGTTACGAGATTAATGTATCACTTGTACTTGCAACAATAATATCATCGACTTACACTAATACAACCACAAAAGTAGAATCATAGTGTCTAATAAACAAGGTATGATCACCATGACCTTGAGTGAAACCCAACTGAAATAATGAAGCAGAAATTTTTTGGAAACATTGTCTAGAGGCTTGGTTAAGACCATATATAGACTTTTTAAGTCTCAATACTGCATTAGACAGAAGTGAGTCCCCCTTTCTGTCAGCATACCTTTCTGGTAACTTCATGAAAATCTCCTCTTCCAAATCTCCATTCAAGAATGCATTCGAGATATCCAACTGAGTAAAAAAACATTTCTTTGAAGCATAAACTTTCAACAACAACTTTACTGTAGCCATTTTAGCGACAGGAAAAAAGTCTCATTGTAATCTAACCCCTCCTTCTGAGTATATCCCTTAGCAACCAAGTGAGCCTTATGTATTTGCAAACTACCTTCATCATGAAACTTTAAAGTGAAAACCCATTTACATCCCACAGGCTTCTTACCAGTTGGTAAAGAAGTGATTTCCCAAGTAGAAGTAGATTCCATAGCATCAAGTTCTTTATCAACAACTTTACATCATTCCTTGGATTTCTGAGCCTCAAAATATGAACGCGGAATATGAATTTTTGTAATATTATTAATATAACAGAGATGAGATGGAGAAATCTTTGAATAAGAAAGTGTGGAAGAAATAGGATGATTACAATCCGTTTGAAGAAAATAGCAATGATAGTCTTGTCAGTGATCATGATTATTCTGTAGCCTTTTAGAAGAAATTTGTGGTGATGAGATTGTGGATGAAGGAAATGAGATAGCAGAAGACTCAAAATCTATTGGTGTAAAGAAATTCAACATTACATCTGAACACTTTTCTTTAACCATTAGAAATATGGAAATATGTACTCATGGAATAATACATTTCTTGATATAAACACCTTATTATTCTCCAAATCCAACAATTTGTAGCCTTTGATACAAGAAGGATATCCCAAAAACAAACAAGCTCTTGATCTCGGTTGAAACTTGTGTCTTTATTTAGGAGAAGTTGATCCATAACACAAGCATCCAAAGATTTTCAACTGAATATATATTGGAACTTTTCCAGCGAGAATTTCATAAGGGCTTTTATTGGATATAAGTGATGAAGGTATGCGGTTGATGAGAAACACAACCATCAAAACAAAATCACCCCAATATGGAAGAGAGACTTGAGATTGAAACATGAGAGCTCTTTCCATGTTAAGAATATGTTGATGCTTCCTTTCAACTACAAAGTTCCGTTCTAGTGTTTTCGAACAAGAATGGTAAGCAACAATCCCTTTTTCTTGGAACAATGCAACAAATCTCAACCATGTTGCAATGTGAACAAATCGGACAATCTTTATTTGGTCCAGAAGTCACATAACAAATACCCGGTTGACCATTAGTTGGATTAACACTTTCTGAAACTTGAAATGCAGCAGAAGGATTAAAAATATTAGAGAACCCTTTCTAACTGTCATCCTGATCTAATATGTTGTATACTTCTGCCAAAGTGAGAAGAACCTTATTCATAATAACTTGTCTTTGCACAACAACATAAGTTTCATTGAATCCTACCAAAAACTTGACAATCTTTGCTCTCTTTGCCTTCAAATGCAGACTCGCAACTTGACCACATATACAAGGTTCAATAGGTTCTTTTGAACTTTCCAAATTATCCTACAAAGTTTCAAGGTGGTGTAATAATCTGACAAAGACATAGAAAATTGATGAAGATCATGTATCTCTTGAGTAAGGTTGAATGTTCGAGGCAAGTTACTCATGTGAAAATGGCTATATAGATCTTTCCATATATCAGTAGCATCATTTAATCTTAGAATACTACAATAAATCTGAGAAGAAACTGAGTTCAACGGCAACGATTTCACCATACTATTGCATCTAGACCATATCCTAAAACTAGAATTAGGACAAAGCAAAGCTCTATATATGAATCCTATTTTGTTCTTAGCATCTAGAGCAATATGCATTGCAGCATTCCAGTCATCATAATTTGTTCCATCAAGTTTGAAAGAAATGATAGATGAACCTGGATGATTGGAGCTGTGCAGAAGTGAGGAGAAGAATCCATAGATTCTGAAGTAGCAGTAGCTCGAGAAGCTTGATTCTTGGCAACTGGAGGAGAATCGGAGGAGTAGATGCTATAATACCAGATCGAGATGATTTCAAAGTTGCAATCGCCTTAGAACTCGATGAAGACTTCGAATGAGTTGATTTTCGTGGAACTTTCTTTACAAACACCATCACGAGAATGAATCGAACTAGATTAAAGCTCGAATGAGGTTAATAATGGCTTTAATAATGAATCGAACTAGATTAAAGCTCGAATTGAAGAAAAATTTAGCTTGATGGCTCTGATACTATATTACGAATGAGAAATGATAAACATAAAGTTTGAAAGTTTGTTATGAAGATATTTTCTCATATTGATTAAAATGATCATTTACAAGAGCTTATATAGTCACTAACATTAGCTAACTACCGCTAACTGTACAACTCATATATTCATCATATATACAGTTAATCGTCTAAACTCTTAGCTAACTCACACTGCAACATTATGATCTTAAATAACTATATATCAAGGGAGATATTCATATTACTAACTTTTGCCATTCTCCTATATATATTCAGCTCAATATCTCCTTTCAGTTTCAGAGCAAAAATAGACTCCAAACAAATTGAAGGCGAAGATTACAGTAACACATGTGGTCTATTACACGATCTGAAGAGCTGAGAATTGCCTGCTTTATCTAGCTAAGCCTATCTAAAACCGTTGAAAATGTTCCATGCTTTCCATTAGCCGTCAATGAATCAGATGTTCCGTATCTGAATATCTGGTGGTATCACCGGTCGAGACCTGCATGAGATTGTTCGTTAGAGCTATACCATGCCTGACACTATGCCATATCGTGTTTTAGAATGTCAAGTGGCCTTAAAATGATTCCTCGGAAAATACGTCGACAAAAAACGTTTTTATATCAACCTATTATCTTTCATATCAGGCATTGATACTAATGCAATAATAAAAATTGTATTGTCGCTTGATTAGTGTAGCCCATCATTTTTTTTTTTTGGTTTTTAGTGGAGGCGGCCATCTTCTTCGTTAGATAAAAAGATGATGCAATTAATAGTTTGATTGGAAATATATACCATATATATATATATATCTTGTCAGGAAAAATCTTTACGTCTCTTCTTGTAGCGAAGTCTTGTTAAATTGTGTGATTCGTAATTAAAAAAAAATTTAAATGTTTAAATTCATTTAGCAAAACAGTGAATATAAAATAGTAAATCTGCGATCGCCCACCAATTTTTCCAAAACTTACAGATAAAACAAAAATGAGTATTTAAAAATTTGCAAATCCGTAAATTAATTTTTATTGGACCAAGTTATGGCCAATTTTGTAGATGGCCCAAAATATTAGAAATGTAAACCCCGCAAGCTCCGCAATCCGAAATCCATTAACCCGTAAAAATGTGAACATCACCCCACCAAACCCAAAATAAAAATAGTTTTCATATATTATGTCCGAACCCGTATTGCAGCGAATAAAAACTCTCTGGGTAGTTAATTGGAAAGTTTCATATAGACTTAGTTTGGAAAGTCCTTATCAACTTAAAAAAAAAAACTTTCAACTAACTCACACTGCAACATTAATGACAAAAAAATAACTTTATATGAGGGGAGACATCCTCCTATATATTCAGCTCATCGATTTGCAAGCCTCACGGATAATTGTATTACCCTCAATTGCAAGATCACGTCACTCATTACGTTCCTTTCAATAAACTCAGGAGAGCTTTGCGGATGGAAACACAAGGCAAAGTAATCACTTGCAGAGGTAATTTGTGTATATTAAATCTATATATGTATGTAAAAGGCTAAGTTAAACATGATGAGCGTGAATGAATGAACAGCGGCTGTGGCATGGGGAGCTGGAGAAGCTCTAGTGATGGAGGAAGTAAAAGTGGATCCTCCTCAGAGATTGGAAGTGAGACTTCGAATCCTATTCACTTCAATCTGTCACACTGATCTTAGCGCATGGAAAGGCGAGGTACTCTTCATCTTTAATTTGTTTCTTCTTTTCAATTATTTATTTTCTTCTTATCCTTCTCATCTCTGTCTTTTGTTTAGAACGAGGCTCAACAAGCATACCCTCGAATCCTTGGTCATGAGGCGGCAGGGTAAGTCGTCGTATATATCTGGTGGATCTCATATATTGTTTACCCCCCCAATATATTGATTTAGCAGTGGACGTTGTTGGATGGAAACACTAATTACAGGATAGTGGAGAGCGTAGGGGAAGGAGTGGAAGAGATGAAGGCAGGAGATCATGTGCTCCCTATTTTCACAGGGGAGTGTGGAGAGTGCAGAGTCTGCAACCGAGACGGAGCCAATCTGTGCGAGAGATTCCGTGTGGATCCGATGAAGAAGGTGATGGTAAGTGATGGAAAGACCAGATTCTTCACCAGCAAAGACAACAAACCCATCTTCCATTTTCTCAACACGTCCACCTTCTCTGAGTACACGGTCATAGACTCGGCTTGCATGGTCAAGGTGGATCCTCTGTTTCCTCTGGAGAAGATGAGCCTCCTCAGCTGCGGTGTCTCCACTGGTAATTCACATCTTATAATTAATTGTATCCAACTGTATTTATATGACATGTGGTTTTATTTATTGAAATGAAGGAGTGGGCGCGGCCTGGAACGTGGCTGATATTAAACCTGGCTCCACCATTGCTGTCTTTGGACTGGGCGCTGTTGGACTTGCCGTAAGTTTTCCACCAACACACTACATGTATAGACGCAAACCCACACAATCTTTCAATTGGTTGTTTGGACTACCTTTCTTTTGGGATTTTCTCTGATTTGTATAGAAGCAAAGTACATGAAGCAAATGGCATTCAAATAAGGAAAGATACGTGAAAAAGAACATGAGTCACAAGTTGTGATCTAATTATTTGCATAAAAATAAAATAAGATAAATAAAAAGAATCGTGTCTCGTCAACTTGCTCAGGTGGCTGAAGGTGCAAGAGCCAGGGGAGCCTCTAAAATCATTGGGATCGACGTCAATCCGGACAAGTTCCCACTAGGTATAATAGCAGATAAAAATGCATTTCAATTCTAAAGATAAAAGACCTAAAGTGTTCATACCTAAAAGTGTTGCTAAATGAATAGGTAGAGAAGCAGGGATCAGTGAATTCATAAATCCCAAGGAGGGTGATAAATCTGTTCATGAGAGAGTAATGGAGATAACAGAGGGAGGAGTGGAGTACAGCTTCGAGTGTGCGGGAAGCATAGAAGCACTCCGAGAGGCCTTTCTGTCTACAAACTCGGGAGTTGGAGTGACAGTGCTGTTGGGCGTTCATTCTAGTCCACAGCTTCTCCCAATCCATCCCATGGAACTCTTCCTAGGCAGAACCATCACCGCCTCTGTTTTTGGAGGCTTCAAACCCAAAACCCAGTTGCCCTTTTTCATCACCCAATGCCTCCAAGGTCAGGTCAATCTCGATCTCTTCATCTCTCACGATCTTCCCTTCCACGATATCAACAAAGCCATGCAGCTGCTCAACCAAGGCAAGGCTCTCCGCTGCCTTCTCCGTCTCTGATCATCCATCTCATTCCATCTTTTTCATTTTACCAGTCATTGTGATTTTTCTACTTTCTTTATTGGGTCCACTCCCACACTTGTTCCTTTGATCACCAAACCAATTCATAATAGTTATTTAGTTCCTATTACTGAAAGCCTATAGATTTACAATAAGTAACAAAATGTAGTAGTTGAAGAAACAAAATATTACTAAAACAACCTCATCTATCTTCATTCCCTTCAACTTTGTCTATGGTTAGCCTCTACAATTTGCTCATGGCAAGTAAGAACATATAAGATATGAGGCAATTAGCTCTTCTTTTAACGTCTTAGTTTATTAATTAAACTTAATATTACATAGCTACCTCATTTTAAAGAATCATCTCAACAAACGCCGTGACTTGCGTTCCAAGTCACACGATCTCCTATAACTTGCCTTCTAAACCCACGTGACAAAGACTCGGTCCTCCGTCCTCCTTGAAGCTCGTTTCCGTAAGCTTCCGTATTATCTTCGACTCTGCTACTTTTGGTTTGCCTCGTCGAGGGATTCTTGGGCCTTCCCCTAATAAATTACGAATTGGACCGAAAGTTGGCATTTATCACGATTTGATGGGCTGGTCTCGCAATTCGAAGTCCGACACCAACACAATTGTCAACGTTAAACAAAGTTTTTTACAGGATGCTTAACATATGATTATTCTCTTTCAACATTTGATCTTCTTTTTGTTTATCATCTTTTTGAGGATACTCTAATATACTCGTGGAAAGTCAAATTGCAATATTATTACCGGTTCTTCTGATCGTTTATTTGTTGCAAACCATCTTCTGAACCACAACCAATCTAAACATCCCAAAGATTAGCTTCTTTCTAATTTGCCATTACTAAACAAAATCAGTTTAACATCTTATCTTCCTCTTGTATATATTATTTTTAATTTCTAATCGTCTCCATCAGAAACTTCTTAGACATGAAAGATTGATATGTTTATGGATCCATCCTTCCGCTCTGAGAAAGAATAACTTTCTGCTTCTTTTTCCCTTTGGCAATTGCAAGAATGATACATCAACAAATACAAGACTAAAGAGACAACCTTCCTCTCTATTCAAATTGCAAAAGGAGAGACCCTTTCACCTCTTCCATCATTCCCTCTCTGTCTACTCTACATGTACTCTCTCCCCCTACATCCTTTTCCCTATTCTTGCAAATCTTCTCGCTACTCCAAATATCACCGCCTTTGTCAACAGCCCTTTGTCCAGTGTACATGCAAGCGCAATCGCCCCTCCGACCACTAGTATCTTTGGTATGTTTTTCCCTGTTGGCTTCTCTCCTGTAAGCTCTGCTATCGAATTTCTGTCATCCATGAACTCCTCCACACTCACTTTGGTGTTGATTTGAGCCATTGCTGCGCTTGGGGATAAACCTGCTCCTGCTGCTTTGGCCCTCTGATATGCACGTAAGCCTGGCTCTATTTTCTTCACCGCACCCCACATCCCCTGTCTCACCCCGAGTTTTGCAATCTCCCACGGTATTCCCATATCTTCATGGTGAAATAGTAATACCTCACATGATGTCATCACACCATCGCCTCTTTTCGATTCAACTACACGATGATCCATTTTAGAAATTAATTAACAACGTTTAAAAACAGAGACAAGTTGCTCAAGTGCATCGCAATGGTAGTACCTGCACGGATGCACCAGCTTGAATAGTATAAGTCGACTCGCCTTGGCTTGTTTTGTCTTGGGACAGACGGGTATTGTACGCCCTGAAACAAATACAAGAGATGAAAAAGTGAATTCAAAAACAATATCCTCAAGAAGAAGGTATGTTCAAATAGCTCTATTAGTTTAAGTTTGACCTTTGTAATGCAATAAAACACTCGGCCAGCGTCCCAAATACGACGGCCTATAATATACTCTCGGTCGCTACAAAAGAAGGGGAACTGCAAGCAAGAGCAGGGGAAAATAAAGATGAATAGTGAAGCTTTCTATGGGAGAAGAAGGAAATAGAAGGTAAGAAACAACAAGTGCGGACCTTGCGCACCCAGTGGACAACCATACTGCCGGTGTCCTTGCAATCCTCGAGAGTAGAAGAAAACAAAAGCATATCATCCCACTTGGAACGGAACTCATCATCCCAAAAGAAGTCCCTGACCAACTCGGGGGTGGCATCCTCAAACACAGTTCTGCTACGGTACTGGGGAGGACCATTCTGGAATAAATCAAGAATTCAATCAAGATGATGCTAAGCAATATACTTTCTTTGAAACTTAAAAAGGGAGGGTACCTCAGGATCTCGCCTCCAAGCTTGATATGAGAAGGTTGGAGTTGAACGGTCCATCATTTGAATCCAAGCAGGACCGCCATCTTTGACCTCAACCAACTTCCAAAGATGCCTAAAATCATCTTCATTTACAAACCCAGATTTCTCCGGAGATGGATGGGGATTCTCCGGAGAATTCGAGGTTTGGGGGATGCAAGTGGGAAGCTGAAGGGGGTTAAAGGTGAAGAAGCCGAAGAATTTAGGTGGTATAGCTGAAGAAGAGAGTTTATCATCATCTCCGGTGAGATAAGCCCACTTGGGCCTCCATACCCAACCCACTAAAACCCCGGCAGCCACAGCAATCCACAGAGGCGCTACAAAAACTATAAGGTCAGCCAACCCCAAGCTGAGCAAGGAACTCAATCCTACCATCCCCTCGATCTCGAAGGGATGATACTGATGGGATTTGGGATTTGGGATTTGGGAAGGAGGAGAATAAAAGAGATTGAGAGAAAGGATAAGGATTTGGGAAGAAGGAATAAAAGA